>JAJPUD010000805.1:248548-272937 GCA_023553655.1 Myrmecobius fasciatus
TTCCTTCCTTCTTTCCTTCTTTCCTTTCTTCTTTCCTTTATTCCTTTTTTTAAAAATACTTACTTGGGTAGTTATTGTTTTCCCCAAATAAATGTAAACTCATCATAGGAAAGGTTTGTCTGCTTTCTTTTTTTTGCTTTTGAACATAGTAGGCAGGCCATTAATAAACACTTGTTGAAATTACTCGAATTGGATTGAACTGAACAAAACCAGAAAGTATATTAGGATAAAGAGAGAGCTAAAGGATAGGGAAGAACAGGGAAGATAACCATATGAGAATGTTAAGGGACATCTCCCAGATTCACCAGTTATATGAGCTGGGATAATTATATCCCTTAAAAGGTATTAAAACCATTCTTGAAACTTAATTGCATCACAGGATTAAAAATTCAGGCTATTTTTTTTTTATCACATTCTCGTTACCAAATTTAAAAAGACATGAGAAGTTTATTATTTACTTTTATCTTGAAGTCAACCATAGACCCCTTGAAGATAAGGCAACTGTTCTGGTAAATTGATGGGACAGGCTTAGGAAAAAGCTGCTCCTGGCATCTGATTGTCCCATAGCTCCCTAACATAGTTTCCCAGATATATTAAGTTACAGCTGTGTGAATTCTAGGCCTTTCAGACATGGTAGTTTTCTGAAACCTATAGGAGTGTCCTTATTCTGTCCAATTAACCAGACCTATAGAGAATGGGGGCAGGGGTATACAAAGCTGCAGAGAAATTAGTGCCACTATATCTTTGTTGTATTTGTTAGGAACCAGAAACAGTAAGGAACAGTCAAGAACCATTAAACATTCTTTTATTTTTTTTTCCTGTGTAAATCTCCTTATGTTAAATACTCAATGATTTGCAAGTGCTTCATGTTATTACAACTTCTATTCTGAACTAAAAATACTGGTGTTGGAGTCTTCCTTCCAATAATCTCTCACTAAAGTTTGATATAGTTGAGGTTAAGGAAGAGAAGGGCCAGCTAGATACTACAATGGATAGAGTACTGAGGAAGACATTGTTATGGGTTCAAATTTGGCTTCAGACATTTACTATCTGTGTGACCTTGGGGAAATCATTTAACTTTATTTGCCTCAGCTCCTTATGTGTAAAATGAATTGTAGAATGAAGTGACAAACCCTTCTGAGGGTCAAAAAGAATGTGAAATGATTGAACAGCAACGAGTCAAAGAAAGGCACAGGAATAGAAGTCAAACTTGGGTTGATGGCTTGCTTCTACCACTAATTTACTGATTTAAACTCTGTTTGTTATGTCTTTATTCTTCAGATAGGAATAATGGTATCCATCTACATGAAATGGTAAAGGTAGAAGAAGTCTTCAAGATCACTATTCAATTTGAAGGTAATGAAATAAGATTTTCAGAGAATGACTTTTTTAATATCTCAAAATTGGTTTGTGATATGTTTGGGATTGGAACAAAAATCCTCTGACTCACAATTCAGTGTTCTAACTTGTATCACAGGCTTGATGTAGGGATTTGGATTGGATGTTACTTTGAATTCTAATCAGTTTTTAATAACTGCATGTCTTTAATTAAATCACTTCACTTTTATGGATGACAAGTTTCTTCTCTATAAAATAAGGAGACCAAAGTAGATGACTTTTACCATCTCTTCTAACTTTCACTGATTCTACCCTATGTACTGAAGGATATAAACATGAGAGGAGGATATGTAGGTCTTTATTGTCTTCCTCATTAGTAATGCTTACACAAAATGACAAAGCAGAAGAATCATCTTCACCATGATTTCCACTCGATTTCATCACTGCTTCTCTATCAAAAAGTTCCTTGATTTACCAACAGGCCAAAGTCTGGTTCAGATTCAGATTAATGTTTTGGTTCAGTCTGATTGTACCCAGAAATGTACTGTGCATCTTTTTAAGTGGCCTGAGCCATTTGTGCAGGCTTATTTTGTAATGCTGACCTTATTACTATTAAGGACTGATAATTGATCAATTAGGTCACACTACAAAATTAATATTTATCCCCGAACTTCAGCTTCTGGAATAAGAACTCAGTATTTAACAAAAATTGTTGGGAAAACTGGAAAATAATGTCAGAAACTCAGCATAGACCTATGTCTCACACCCCATACCAAAATAAGGTCAAAATGGATGCATGATTTGGGTATAAAGGATGATACTATAAACAAATTAGGAGAACAAGGGATAATTTACCAGTCAGATCTTTGGATAAGGGAGGAATTTATGACCAAAGAAAAACTAGAGAACAATATAAAAGGTAAAATGGAAACTCTGATTACATTAAACTAAGAAGCTTTTGCACAAACAAAACCATCAGAAACAAGATTAAAAGGGAAGTACAATGCTAGGAAAAATTCTTTACAGCCAGTATTTCTGAAAAAAAGGTCTCATTTCTAAAATATATAAGGAACTGTGTCAAATTTATAAGCATACAAGTCATTCCTCAGTTGATAAATGGTCAAAAATATGCATAGACAGTTTTCAGATGATGAAATTAAAACCATCTAGACTCACATGAAAAAGTGCTCCAAATCATTATTGATTAGAGAAATGAGTAGATACCCATCAATTGGGGAATAGCTGAATAAATTGGGGTATATGAAAGTAATGGAATATTATTAATTTTTTTTAATAAAGCTTTTTATTTGCAAAACATATGAGTGACCTTTCAACATTGACTTTTGCAAAAAAAAAACACTTTTTTTTCCCAAGCTTTTCCTTTCCCTCCCCCCGCCCCCCACCCCTAGATGACAGGTAATCTAATACATGCTAGATAGGATAAATTATATGACAAATACAATACATGTATACATATCTATACAGTTATCTTACTGCACAAGAAACATCAGATCTAGAAAGAGAAGAAGAAAAAAAAACAACCTAAGAAGGAAAACAGAATGCATGGAAATATTCACAGAAAGCATTAAAATGCTGTGTTGTGGTTCACTCTTAGTTCCCACATCGTATAGTCTTGTTGCTGTGTATAATGTTCTTCTGGTTCTGCTGATTTCACTCAGCATCAGTTCATGCAAGTCTCTCCAATCCTCTCTGAAATCCTCCTGTTGGTCATTTCTTACAGAACAATAATATTCCATAACATTCATATACCATAATTTATTCAGCCATTCTCCAATTGATGGGCATCTTTTCAATTTCCAGTTTCTTGCCACTACAAAAAGGGCTGCCACAAACATTTTTGCACATGTGGGTCCCTTTCCCTCCTTTAAAATCTCTTTGGGATATAGGCCCAGTAGAAACACTGCTGGGTTAAAGGGTATGCACTGTTTGATAACTCTTTGAGCATAGAATTGCTCTCCAGAATGGTTGGATCCGTTCACAGTTCCACCAACAATGTATCAGTGTCCCAGTTTTCCCACATCCCCTCCAACAGCTATCATTATCATTTCCTGTCATTTTAGCCAATCTGACAGGTGTGTAGTGGTATCTCAGAGTTGTCTTAATTTGCATTTCTCTGATCAATAGTGATTTGGAGCACCTTTTCATGTGACTGGAAATAGTTTCAATTTCTTCATCTGAAAATTGTCTGTTCATATCTTTTGACCATTTGTCAATTGGAGAATGGCTTGAATTCTTATATATTTGAGTCAATTCTCTATATATTTTAGAAATGAGGCCTTTATCAGAACCTTTGGATGTAAAAATATTTTCCCAGTTTACTGCTACCCTTCTAATCTTGTCTGCATTCATTTTGTTTGTACAAAAACTTTTCAACTTGATATAGTCAAACTTATCTATTTTATGATTAATGATGACCTCTAGTTCTTCTTTGGTCACAAATTCCTTCCCCCTCCACAGGTCTGAGAGGTAAACCATCCTACATTGTTCTAATTTGTTTATAATATCATTCTTTATGCCTAGATCATGAATCCATTTTGACCTTATCTTGGTATATGGTGTTAGGTGTGGGTCAATGCCTAATTTCTTCCAGACTAGTTTCCAATTATCCCAGCAGTTTTTGTCAAATAGTGAGTTTTTATCCCAAAAACTGGGGTCTTTGGGTTTATCGAACACTAGATTACAATTGTCATTGAATATTTTGTTCTGTGAACCTAACCTATTCCACTGATCCACTCTATTTCTTATCCAATACCAAATGGTTTTGGTGACCACTGCTTTATAATATAGTTTTAGATCTGGTGCAGCTAGGCCACCCTCATTTGCATTTTTTTTCATTAATTCCCTTGAAATTCTTGACCTTTTGTTTTTCCAGATGAATTTTGTCGTTATTTTTTCTAGTTCAGTTAAATAATCTCTTGGGAGTTTGATTGGTATAGCACTAAATAGATAGATTAGTTTAGGTAGTATTGCCATCTTTATTATATTCGCTCGACCTATCCAAGAGCACTTGATGTTTTTCCAATTGTTTAGATCTGACTTTATTTGTGTGGAGAGTGTTTTGTAGTTTTGCTCATATAGATCCTGACTTTCCCTTGGCAGATATATTCCCAAATATTTTATACTATCGATAGTTATTTTGAATGGAATTTCTCTTTGTATCTCTTGCTGTTGCATTTTGTTGGTGATGTATAAAAATGCTGATGATTTATGTGGATTTATTTTGTATCCTGCAACTTTGGTAAACTTGTGGATTAATTCTAATAGTTTTTTAGTTGATTCTCTAGGGTTCTCTAAGTAGACCATCATATCATCTGCAAAGAGTGATAATTTGGTTTCCTCATGACCTACTCTAATTCCTTTAATCTCTTTTTCTTGTCTTATTGCCAAGGCTAGCATTTCTAATACAATATTGAACAGTAATGGTGATAGTGGACAACCTTGTTTCACCCCTGATCTTATTGGGAATGGTTCCAGTTTATCACCATTACATATGTGGAATATTATTTTCTATAAAAAAGGTCAACAAGCTAATTTTAGAAGGGCCTGGAAAGATTTACATGAACTGATGCTGAGTGAAATACATTGTACATATTAAGAGAAAGAATGTATGATGATCAACTATGGTTGGTTAGACCAACTAGAGGTTGGTTTCTCTGAGTGGTTCAGTGATTCAAAGCAATCCCAATAGATTTTGGATAGAAAATACCATCTGTATCCAGAAAAAACACTAAGTAGACTAAATGCAAATCAACACATGCTATTTTCACTTCTTTTTTCTGTTTTTTTTTTAATCTCTCCCATGATTTTTCCCTTTTGCTCTGATTTTTCTCTCCCACCATGACTCATAAAGCAATGTGTGTTAAAATAAATAAACAAAAACTCCAAAATTAATATTTATTTTAGTTATCAACTTTATCAGTGGAACCATTTAATTGAAATATTAAACATTCTAAAATGATAGTATTCACAATAATTTAAAACTGAGAAAGTAATGGAAAGATGATCAAAATAGATGTCTGTAAGTATATATGAACATTTGTTCTTTCCTATTTTTTTTAACCAGATAAAATTAGATATGCCTATATCACATTTGGAATAGGGTTTTCTTGTAAAGGATTAGTAGCCCAGAAGTTTGCAAGTACCAGTCAATAGCACTTTTGACAAGGAAGGATTTTTTTTTTCTATTCCTGCCTGTTCATTGAATAAGCCACTCATATTTAGCAACTAAGCGAATGGCTCTGTGCATCTGTATCTTTAGCTGTAACATTGGGATAATAATACTGACCTACCACACAGGGGATTTTAGTGATGATTAATTGGATAATGGCTTTAAAGTGTTTCTAGCTACTCAGAAAAAATGTACTATATGGCTATTAAGTTACTCTAAGTTGTTGTTTTTGATATGCTATTTGTGACTGTACAATAATTATGAGGAGAATTATTTCCTCTTGTACATATGTACAAAATGTATTGATTTAAAACACATACTTCAGAAAGAAGATGGCTTGTTCAAGTTGGCTTAAGTAATGAGGTTCTCTATAGAATTTTCAGTTGCATATTTAGATTATTTTCTTTACCCAGAACATTACTTATTTTTATTCTTGTTATTACATGGTTTAAGTTTCTAGTTTGCTTTATTGTATAAAGATAAATTATACAAGTTAAGATCTGATCAAAGTGCATAAAAAATATACAAAGATATAGTAACTCCACAATACTTTTTAAATTGCAGCCATGGCATAATGCACTATTTAATTTCAACATTGTTTTCCTAAGATTTTATAATCTATTAATTAAGCATTTACTACTCATCTTCTATATCTAGCAGAGTACTTTAGTTTGACTTTTACTGCAATTTCAATGTGTTACTTTCATTCCTGATTTCTTCAGCAGTGTGCTATATGCCCAAACTGTTCTTATCTTGCCCCATTTCTTTTAGAACTAAAAGCCCATATATATATATTTTTGAGATAGCAGGTGTAAATCATGATCCATGAATTCTGTTCCTACAAAGCACTAGGTGGTGAGTGAGATGATATATTTAAACTTTAATGAATATAAATGGAGTTCTACCTGTTCTATTAAGAGAATATAAGAAGTAGTCAATATCAGATGTCTAGAGGAAAGTAACTATATTGAATGTAAGTATACTGGAATCCATATAGCTACTTTAAAGTGGATTCTTATCGATCAGAGGTTTGTTTGATCATTGGCTCTTAATACACATTTCCAACCCTAGTTTATAAAATGCCCATAAGTTGCACAAGTTTTATATAATACTTTTTTCAGGTTATTGTCTTTAGGAAGCTATATCCATTACGTATACTATCTTTTAACCCTGTAGAAAACCTTTTAACTAACTTCACCAAAAATGAGTTTACTCATTTACCTTTTTTCATGTTAATAACTTCCATTTCTTTCAATATTTCTTTCCCCCTCATATTCTAGGAATGTATTGTAGTCATGAAGTTTACATTGCTTTTTTAACAAATCAAGAGACCCTAAGTCCCAGGATATCTTCCATAGAGGAATCAGAAAAGAGGACATTTTGTGAAGCATATTACCAGAACTGATAATACTCTAGTTCTATCTAGGAATTAATGAAAGAATGAAAAACAATATTACACACTTGCTAGATAATTGGAACTGTGTCAAGTTGTAGTACCCAGAGAAGGAAGGATATTTTGTTTTAGAGAAGGCATAGAGATGGCAAGTGGAGGAATTTGGAAATCACCCGAACTGCCCTTTTCAGAAACAAAAAATGATGGTATTGATATGATTTGTATACTTTGCAAAAGAAGCAGAGAGTTGTGAATGAGATTAGGTGAGTTCAGTGGAAGGGCAAGTAGTAAGGAGATGGCTAGGAAGGCAAGTCATATGATGTGAAGCATACTCCAGGGTCTCAAGCCAAATTGATATCATGGGTCATGTGCATTCACACAGGCTAATTTAGCAATTATGGCATCATATAATCTTTTATAACTGATTTATACCTGAGTGGATTGCCATTTAGAGCCTGCTTGCACAGAAAAAAGTATATATAACAAAGACTGACTGCCTTGAGGGTTGTGAAGCAAGATATAAGGGAGGCTGACAGGAACAATCTCTACATGTCGCATAACTTTTGCCCTGTTCTGTATTTCACCCTTAATCTTGTCTCTGGTGTTTCTTTTATAAATCTCTTCCTCTTACCTTGTGGGAACTGATGAGATGGCAAAGTCAGAGAGGGATGATGAAGCTTTCCAATCCACCTGTTCAGTGAAACACTAAGCCATGATCAGCACTGATTAAAAGCAATGACAGTCCAAAGGTCAACATAATTTCCATTTGTTGTCTACAGGCAGGTGAGAAGAGGAAATATATTCTCAACGTTTCATTTCTGGTCTATGATTCTGAGATTTTTAATACAAGACCATTCTATTATGTTTCCACAAGCTGTGAACACATATGTTGTTAATCTACTATATCACATCCTGAGGTCCAGGAGGGCAACAGGAGGATTAAGATATGGTAAAGACAAACTCTTCCAAACAGTACATGTGATGTAATCTATTTTCACTTTCTTTTGCAAACAATGAACTATGTAGGTATAGAATGGTAAGTCTCTGAATTGACTTCCTTCAAGTACCAACTAATATCTTAATTTCTTCAAAAAGCCTTTCCCAATGCCCCTTAATGATATCTTCCTATGTTGGCTATTTATAACTTACTCTGTATATATCATGTTTGTTCATGTTAGCTTCCCATTAGACTGTGAGGTGCTCTATAGCAGGAAATCTTTGCCTTTTTTTGTGTCCCCAGTAGTGAGTACAATGTTTGAAGTATTGAAGGTGCTTAATATATACTTATTGACTGACTTCATGTATAAATATGGTCAGTGAACAGAACAAGTGGAACTCAAAGGGGATAGATGTGTATAAGTGAGGTTCAAATACCAAATTTCATGTTTTAGTATTTTCAAATATTTAATACTATTAAATATTTTAATAATTGTATATAATTATTTAAATACATTAGTAAATTTAATAATCATTTGATAATATTAAATTCTTTGATAATACATTATTTCTCCTGTATTAATTTTGTACCTGGCCAGAGTTTGTTCAGATTACTTAGATTCCCTGTGCCACTGGACTTGGATATAGGGGTAAGGGTGAAGAAGGGGCATCTAGCCTAGTTTTTTCAAGTTTAAACACCATGGGCAGCCATTAGACTTTCTCTGGTATATATCAGAATAGTAACTCATAAGAACAATGGGCTCAAGTAGACTGCCACCTCAAACTTGTAGGACAATTAATGCAAGCTATTTTTTTTTCTAAAAATAAAGAAAAACATACCAGGCACATGATCCAAATGCCCTATGTAGGGTTCAATATCTATATACACAGATTAGCACTATTATTAAGACAATTATCTAAATTATTTAACCCAAGAACTTTGCTTTAATTTCAGACCAAAAAATTAGCCTAATTTACTTGGCTGATGCCTTAATTATCTGCTTCAATTACATGGACTATAAGAATGTGTTGACTTAGAGTATAAACCTACAGAAATAATTAGCCCATTATATTTTAATATCTTAGAGAAAATGAATGTGCTCCTCCCAGTGTGTCTTACCTGATTTTTGTGATAAGAAATCTGTGCAATAGTCAAATATATATAAAAATCAAAGCAAAATGTAATGATATCTATATATTTGAATACTTATGAGATATACTGAGTAGTAGGGGATAATAAGGATCATAATAGATATAGAAGGAGTAAATTGTTGTTCAGTAATGCTATTTCATATTCTTGAGGAATAACTTAGCTCTGATTATACAGGTTTGCTTATTTTCCAGACCCTTTCAATACCCAAATATCAAAAGACTTTAGTACCATTATCAGTCTCAAGATAACTACCTGGTAATGGCAAGTATACTACTGATATTTCATTTTAAAATGCCAGAGGCAATGTCCTCTTAATGAAGTTACTGGCAGGATTAAAGTCAGAGCAGAAACTACCAGTCCAATAGGATATCTTGGGAAGAGAAAATAAAATCAAA
This sequence comes from Myrmecobius fasciatus, assembly GCA_023553655.1. Taxonomy (NCBI): domain Eukaryota; kingdom Metazoa; phylum Chordata; class Mammalia; order Dasyuromorphia; family Myrmecobiidae; genus Myrmecobius; species Myrmecobius fasciatus. The sequence continues at coordinate 257,953 of JAJPUD010000805.1, forward strand.
TTAACAAATATTTATTAAGTATAGTCTATATGTCAGGGATTTTGTTTAGTTCTAGGATACAAAGAACAATAAAAATACTTCTTATCCTCAAGGGCTTTGCATTCTAGTGGGAAAGAAAATAGCCATGCACCAACAAAATACACAGGATAAATTTGAAATAATCTCAAAAGAAAAATACTAATAAGGGAGAGTAGGAAGAGTTTACTGTAGAAGATGACATTTGTAGTGAAGTCTTGAAAAAAACCAAGTGAGCTAAGACTTGGCAATGAGTAGGGCATTCTAGGTAGTGACAGTGAAAATGAATCAAGTTGGGAAATGGTATATGATGAACAAGGAATATTAAGGAGGTCCCATATCACTGGATCATAAGAGTATGCTGAAGGTAGGAACAGATATTCAGTGCAATGAACTTTTTAAAAAGAAATTGTACTGGTATGTAAATGTTTTGTTCCATAAACTAAAAACAAAAGAAATGAATAAAAATTAAAAAGTATACTGAGGGAGTTAAAGTATAAGAAAAACACCTTTAAAAGCTTAACTGAGGGGGCAGCTAGGTGGCGCAGTGGATAGAGCACCAGCCCTGAAGTCAGGAGGACCTGAGTTCAAATCTGGTCTCAGACACGTAACAGCTGTATGACCCTGGGCAAGTCACTTAACCCCAATTGCCTCAGCAAAAAGCAAAAAAAAAAAAAAAAAAAAGCTTAACTGAGGATTTCATATTTGATTCTATAGTAACAGGGAGCCACTAATAATACAACAGAAAAACAAGAATATCAGAATGAAATCATTATGCCCCAGGCATCAAGTTAATTCACATGGAACATTTTCTATTTTTGATTTTATAGGACACAGAACTTCTTTCAAAAAAGCAAGTACATAGGATGATACACATCCTTCTAAAAATAACAGCAGTCAGCTAAGTGATAGTTCATGTTTTGAAATGGTTTTTTCTCACTGCATGTTGCCTTTTAATTTTTAAAAAAATCTTTGTTTTGGTGGGTATTTCCTAATCAAAATTTTGGTATCTTCATCTCCATAGGCTTTAGGAAATAGTCATTCTTTATGCATAGAAGAGGTCAGCCAAAATGATCTTTTCCACATTCCATCTTTGATCACTGTGTTTTTCATTCCATACTAATCTCTATTTAGAATCTTTAAGACTCAGTTGAAGCTCCTCCCCTTACAAGAAGTCTTTCTTATTCCTTACTCTGAATATATCCTCTTATCAATTTTGTTCTGATTTTGTGTGTAATTTATTTATGTTTTCTCCTCTGACCAAATTGTATATGCCTCTGTCTTTTCATTCCCACTGTTTAACAAGTCTGTCTCCCTATGGGTGCTTAAATACCATTTAATTTATTTATTAGGTAATGGCTATGTGGTTCAGTGGATAGAACACTGAACCTGGAGTCAGGAAGGCCTAAGTTTAAATTTGACCTGTTCCTTACTAGCTGTATGACCTTAGGCAAGTCACTAAATCTCTTTTTGCCTTAATCTCTTGGAGAAGGAAATAACAAACCTCTCCAGTATCTTTGTCAAATAAGAAAAAACAAAAAACAAAAACAAAAAACATGAACAGTATTAGTGTGATATGGTGCACTGGGTCACAAAGAATTTGACATGAATGAACAACAAAAACATCAACTCTTGATTGATTGGTTGATTGATCCTTACTCTTTTAGAGAATCACAATTATTTTAATGAACATGTGAGTCCAATAAGTCAGAAACAAATATGTAAGGCAAAATTTAATGGAAAATTTAATGCCTCAAATATTAGGCAATAATCTAGCATGCCTATACCATTCTCTAGGAAACGGAAATTATTAACACATGATCTGAATAGCATTATGCACAAGCAACAAAGGAGAAAATCTGCCTCGAGTGGATGTGGGGGAAAAAGCTTCAAAAAACAAAGAGTATTTAGTGAATAAAACTATTGCTGCTAGGAGTGACAACACACCAAATCTTTCCCCTTGGATTAGCTGCATGGCACAATGAATGGGCATCACACCAACCTAGTTATGCTTCTGACATTGCTATTCAAAAAAATTTCATATTTGCTGGTCTTCATTTGGCTTTACTCGTCCATCTACTGGATTATTTTAAAGCTCTGAATATAATTAAGGCTGGCTTTGATTTCTGTATTCAAGAATTAATGACGTGCTACTAGATCACAGCCATTGTTCCTACAATAGTATCACATACATGTATTGTGAGAAACACTGCTGTTTGACTTCATAATGAATGGAAACATATATTTATTTATCTGTATCTACATTTTTCTAAGCCCAGAGCATAGTGTCTTCCTCACTGTAGGTGTAGGCCCATTAATTATATCTATGCATACATACAAACTATTTGTATTTGTTTTAATTATACATTATATATATTCATTTGTATTCATTGGATATATGTATATATGTATAAAATCCAATACATCCAATGAATACAAATGAATACATATATACATATGCTTATGTATATATATGTACACAAACAACAAATAAAATTATATGTATAGAAAGAATTGTAAAACTTCTAAAAGACAGAGAAGAAAAAGGAGTGTATTCCAGATAACAGACAATATAAACTATTGTTTGTTAATCCATGAGCTCAGTTAAAGCACTTAGACCTAAATATAACATTCCAGAAGTCTAATCAGAAGTTAATTATTTTTTCTACAAATTGATTATTAGTTTGGTATAACTTCAGCCAGCCTAATTTCTTTTTCAGAGATGGGTTATTCATGAAGTAATGCTATAAGAATAATGGAACAAAACATCCCTCCAAAGTCAACATCATATTAGTTTATTTCAGTGACTAAGCTATGCTAGTGATTCATGTAGAGCTTATAGTCCATTAGTATGAGAAAGTCAACAAATATGTAATCATCATTGGAATGAAGGACAACAACATATCTTTATTAATCAACTACTTCCTACCATGCGTCTCTTTTAATTCCATCTATAAACTTCTTCCCTGTATTTAAGCAGTTAGATTTTTTAAAAGACTTAAATAAATAATTTTATTTTTAATTTTATTTGGTTTTATTTTATTATCACCTCTGAAAATTGTTCTTTCTTTAGTACTGAAAACAAAACATATTTGATTTATAATTTTTCATGTTCCAAATATAAAGTACTATTTCTATGACTATTTCACATGTCACAATTAATATTTACCAATAACTTACTTTAGGTTATAAATTTGAGTGTGAAGAAGGAATATTATTTTGAATGTCATGTATCATTACTTTTATTATTGACATTCTTCTTACTGAAGGATTATGTATAATTTTTGGCATCCTCCCAATGAAGCTTGTGGACTTTATAGAGTATTTGGAGTGATGAGTATGGATATACAGTATTTTTAACAAAAAAATCTCTAAAATAAAATTGGGAAACTTTATTTTTAAATTAAGAAGTCAAAGCAAATTAAATACAAAGCATTAAATTTTTCTCATTTGCTTTAATTGGGAAAAATTTAAAATTATACCTTTCAAAAGTTAATTATTTTTCTACAAATTGATTATTAGTTTGATATAACTTCAGCCAGCCTAATTTCTTTTTCAGAGAAAGGTTATTTATTAAGTAGTACAATAAGAATAATGGAACAAAATATTCCCTCAAAGTCAGTGACATACTTTACCACAATTATATATAGAGAATCAAGCAAAAAGTGGGCTGAAATTTAAAGTCGCAACAAGTAATAAGCTGGACATCCACTTCTTTCATTTCTGGAGAGCTTCAAAAGTTCCCTTAGACATGATATGATATATTTGCTATGGTGCTGATTTTGGGAATGTCACTAGGATGTTGTCAGAAAGATGGGAAGTCTAATATCCTCTGGATCTTTCAAAGAATACAAAGTCCACCTCCAATAAAATATGTGATGGAAAATGAGACCAAGTAACGTGAAAGCCAAGACTTTACCCCCTACTTCATTCCCTTCTTTTCCTAGTGGTTATTCTTCATTGAGTTTGACTGAAATACCACACATATTACATCCTATCAAATAACTCTTCCCATCTCATCTAATAATTCATAGACAATTTCTAGAGCATGACCAAGTTTTTCAGCTACACACACCCAGTAATTATATTAACAGAATTACAAAACAATGTTCACATAAATAAAGGCCTAAACAGTTGGGAAAATATTAATTGCTCATGAGTAGGCTGAGCCAATATAATAAAATGACAATTATACCTTATTTAAATTTACCTATTCAGTGCTATACCAATCAAACTATAAAAATTATTTTATAGAACTAGAAAAAATTGAACAAAGAAAGAACAGAACGTCAATAATATCAATAACAAGAAATAATAATAAGAGAACTAGGAGAACATTGTATAGAGTAGAAGCAATATTGTAATGACAATCAACTAGGAATAATTATTTTCAACAATACAATGATTAAAGATAATTCTGATGAACTTAATAATGAAAAATGCTATCTGCTTTCAGAAAAATAATTGGTGAAATCTTAATGAAAACTGAGGCATACTTTAAAAAATTATTTTTCTTTTCTTTTTTCATGTTTTTCTTTCATAACATCTATTATAGAAATGTTTTGCATATATATATATATACACACATATATAACATATATCAGATTGCTTGCTTTCTCAATGAGAGGTTAGGGGAAGGAGACAAGGAGAGAATTAGAAGTCAGAATTCACAAAATAAATGTTAAAATTGTATTTACATGTAGTTGGAAATAAAAAAAATATTTGAAGTTACTTCAATATTAACTATTTTGTAGTTTTTACTGAGAAGCTAAAATCTATGATTAAAATAGTGTTCTATCTTAATCATTTCTATCATTTCAATTTTAATCATTTCTATCTTATCTTCTAGTTTAAGTAGCTGGTGATCTTATCATTTGTGAGGAAGAATAACTTAACCCTAGCCATCTAACTTAAAAAAACTTAAACTTAAAAAAAAAAACTTGTATGTAATAATGCCTTTTATAATGATATATCATCACCCTAGCTGATAATGCAGTGCTTTTCTGTCTCTTTAAAACTCTTAGATATCCGCAAGGGATTATAGAATAAAATGCAAACACTGGAAATTATTTTATTACTCCAAATTAAGATAAACTATCACATTTGTTGTTTAACTTAGGGTTTACACTTCCATAAAAAAGAAATTTCAAACCTATACACTTTAGCTTTAAGTTAAACCTATCACAATCTAACTGGATCTTTTTCCTTTGATTTAAAATGTAGATCAATTAAATTTTTATGAATGATTCAAATGTTGATAATATAACTTCATCTGTTTTTGATTAGCAGAATAGAAGAGTAGCAAACTCTTCATATTCCTCTAGGTTCTTTCGCTGAGATTCTCTCTTATCCTAATAAACAGATGTAATTGCAAGATTATATTTTATTTGTCTACTTTCTACTATCTTCCTTTCGTGTTAATTGTGTTATACTGTAGGGACAAAAAAAAAAAATCAAAGATAGAGGGTCAAATCTCAGGCCTGAGTATCTGACTATGAGTATCTGACCCAATAATTTGGCTTGATTTCTGAGTCTCAATTTCCCTGAGCAGTGGAGATGTCATTGCTTGATAAACCTTTGCTGTTGAGCAACAAACATTTGTTTGTTGTAAAGGAAGGGCTTTTCAAAACATAAAAGGTTATAAATATGAAGTATCTGCATAAATAATAATTATAAAATTGTAATACACAGGTGAGCAAGTGGTGAATGTTCTTGTGTTCATGCTTCTCAGGAACATACTGATTTCTGTGAAGGCAAAGTGATTATTAGGAAAAGAAAAGAAACCTCAGTGTTTCCTACTTTTCTTGCCACAAATATTCTTCATTATGGATCAGAATAGTTTTGAATTTTAGCTAACAGCACTGAATACATAGAAACATTGAGTGTGGTTTGATGAGATCAACATATAGTCCTTAAAAGAATTTTAATCTACTAATAACTGCATGGGAAAAATCCTTATAATCACTAATAATAAAACATATGCCAATGTAAATAACTCTAAGGTTTGTCTTTTTCCAAGCAAATTGACAAAAATGATAAAGGAAGAGAATGTTAGTGTTGTTGAAATATATATAATTTATAATATTACTGATAGAATTTCCAATTGATTCAATCATTTTGGAAAGCAAGTTGGAATTATGCAAAAGGAATGATTATAATTCATCTGTCTTGTAGCTGAGAGATTTCTATGATATGCATACACAACAAGGAAACCCGTGAACTCACACCTCCCTCCTTGATCTCCTCTATCAGCCCAAAAAGGCTACAATTTTACTCAAATGTATAAATAACTAAAACATATTAAATGCCCATAAATTGAGGAATGGATAAATAAATTTGCAGACTGGGCTAATTGACATAAGGTAATATTAATGTGTTATAATAAATGATGAATATGATGGCAAGCATGGGAAGACACAAAAACTCAATTATACAAAGTAAAATAAAGGCAGTAAAAATTATGATGTAAATGAAAGGTCAACAATAAAACAATCAAAACTGCATCCTGTGAAATTATGACTAACTTTTGCCATGAACAAGAGATATGAAAAATATATCTCCCTCTAGTTCTTTATGAATATTGGAGACCACAGTTAATAAAATACTGAACTTTTTAACAACATTTTTTGAATATGTTGGTTAATTTTGCTGAACTTTGTTTTGCTCTTTTATATTCTCCATTTTTATAGTGACTCTATGGTAGAGGATGGTAATATAAAGGGAAATATAGGTGATGAAAAAAGAAAAAAAAGAATACATATATATATATGTATATATATTTGAGTGGCCTCTTGGAACCTATGCAAATATGGATCCTGATGCTTACTTAAGGAGCTCAATATTCTCATTTAAACATCCATAAAAGAGCTTATCTGGCATTCTTTTGAATGAAATGAAAAGGAGATTGTTTTTCCTTTTTGCTTGGCTTTTTCAACATGCACAAGAAAACAGCTTCTATTGGATTAGGACCAATACGTTATTGGCATGCAATCTAAATTCTGCATTGTTAATTGGAAGAAATAGGTTTACACTTTGGAATCAAAGAGTATTATATTTTGGCATGGCTCTATATGCTTTTCATCAGTTGTGTACAGGAGCACTGCCCAAATTTTCACTGTGAAATGTATGGGGATATAAATGATATAAAATGAAGATTGTTTCTTTCTCAAATGTGATGACACTGCATGGTAAGAACAATAACAACAGAACCTCTGAGCAATATTGGAAATTCTATTTTCTTCCAGGAATGATGGTTTAACAGTATTGAAAAGAAAAGGGTCTGTATCTTCTACCTCTTTTTCTTCATTTACCACTTAGAGGACTTCAAAAAAGGCACCATGAGACTTGAACATATTTAATCTAAATCATAGAATTGAGGATAAAAAAGAACTTTGTGCCATCTGGTCCAATTAGTAGTCGTAGAATCCCCTCTAGCACATACTATTGTTGATATTTAGTCATTTTAGTTGTATTCAGTTTTTCGTGATTTCATTTGTTTTTTGTTTTTGTTTTTGTTTTTTTGGTAAAGATACTGGAGTGGTTTGCTATTTCCTTCTCTGGCTAATTTTTATAGATGAATTGAAGCAGAGTGAAGTGACTTGCCCAGGGTCCCACAGCTAGTAACTGTCTGAAATTAGATATGAATTCAGATCTTACCAACTCCAGGCCAGTGCTCTATCCACTGCTCTATATAGCTATCTACCACATACTTACAAGAGTACAATTTAAATCTTTTAAATAGTATTAACTATGTGCCAGGCATTGTGCAAAACATTTATAATTGATTTTATCCATTTCTACTCCAGTAACAGAGAACCTAGAATTTCACTGCTCAGCCCATTCCTTTTGTGGGGAATTCTAACCTTCACTAAGTTTTTTTCTAACACTGAGATGAAAAATGTGTTTTGGAAACTTTCACTTATTTCTCCTAGTTCTACCCTCTAAAACAAAACAGAATAATTCAATTATTTCTTCCATGAGATAGTCTTCACACAGTTATCAAATCTCCCTTAAGCCTTCTCTTTTTGTGTAGTTTAAACTTCATTAATGCTTTTTTGAAAACTATATCACATTAAGCTTGCAATTAACTTACCTACCTATTTTCAGATTAAATTTTCAGATAAATAGCCAGAGTTATATTTTGATTATGTTATAATGATAATGATAATGTAATAAGAAGAATAAGAGCTAACATTTATATAGCATTTACTATGTGCCAGGCACGTTGCTAAATACTTTATAATTAACTCATTTGATGTTCACAACACCTTGATAGATAATTGCCCCTATTAGATAATCACTATTTTAGCTTTTATTATACCCATTTAAGAGATGAGGAAAATGAGGTACACAGAGATTAAGTGATTTATCTAGAGTCACACAGCTAGTAAGTGTCTGAGGCCAGATTTGAACTGGGGACTCTGACTCCAGACCCCATCTACTGTGCCAACTAGTTACCTCTACTTATACTTTTGAAGTTACTATTTTAACACACAAGAATGTGCATCAAGGACGTAGTTAGATGATTGAGCAGAGTAAAGTAGCAGACAGAACATGGAAATCTTGATAGCTGCTTTGTCCTCAAGCAAATAGAAATTGATTACAAAAATCTTTCATATTCTGAGGATGCTAAAGGAACTACCTCAAATAAGTCTTGAAGATGGTTTTAATATATTTTTAATGAAAAACTTACCTAACTTGCTTTTTGTCAGGGGAACAGGATATCACTCATAACTATAAGGGTGGTTTGTGGGTAAAGATCACAAGGTGATTTTTAAAAATGCACTTAGTTTAAAATTTCCCAAGAATATCCACTTTTAAATGTCCAATAGGCAATTGATGATCAAAAACTAGAGCTTAGGAGAGAAAATATGGTTAGATATATGGATCTGAGATTCGTTTTCATAGAGATGAAAATTTAATCTATGGAAGCTTAATGGGTTCACCCAAGGAAAAGGCTCAGAAAAGAGAAGAGGAACCAGTGGACAAATTGGGGGGGGCATTCATAATTTGATATGGATGATAGATGAGCAAAGAAAACTGCAAATGGACAGGAGGGAAGAAAACAAAGGGAGTTTAGTGCTGAGAAAATATAACAAGGAAAGAATAATTTCTAAAAAATGGGTGGTAATATGAAATATATCAGAGGTCAGAGAAAAAGCCTTAGAAAGAAGGCATTAGCTTTGATTGATGAATTTAGAAAAGAAAAGAAAAATTCAAAATAATGATAAGATAAAAGCCTAGAATGCAGACAGTTAAGCAGAGAGAAAATGAAGTTGAGCCACTAACTGTGGTTTAATTTTTCAAGGACATGGGTTAGGAAAGGGAATTATATTAGATCTATTAAGAATTTTCTCAAAGTGAATGATGCAAGCATAATTATTGATAATAAGGAAGAACCAAGAGAGAGGGGGAGAAAGAAGGTGGGTAGATTTACTGAAGGGAATTGCTAGAAAAGTCAAGAGGGGATGGGATCAAGATATTTAAGGGAGAAAGGTATTTTATGAGAAATTAGAGTTAAAGAAGAAAATGGGAGGATATGATATGAGGGAGTTGTGAGAAGAGTAAAAGCAGAGAAGACTGAATTCATTTCATTTTTTTTCAGTAAAACATGATGCCATGTCCTTAGCTAAAGAGGGTGGGAAAAACAGTTGCAGTTGGAATATTAAATAGAGATTATAAGACTGAAGACAGTGTTATAGAAAGTGAGGTAGCCATACAATTAGGGAGAAGTTAAAAGATTATTTTATTGCAATGACAGCCTTGTTAAGATTAGATAATAAGTTTTTGGAAACTCCATTCAATATTGTTTTGAGATTTTCTCTGTACAGCAACATGTAAGCAGGATCAGATAAGGCATATATTAAGTAATATAAGATTGGCACTGGATAAGGCATAAATGTTGAGAGTAATACAAAAGTGAAAGCCATTCAAAGGTGGGAAAGACCAAAAAATTGAACTGATTCAATAAGGGATTAAAATTGGAAAGGTACTAGAGTGTTGTAAGGAGAGTTGATGGTCTGGGAAAATACCGAGGGTTAGAGAAACTGGAGGTTAGAGAGAAATAGAACAATAGAATATTATGCTTAGATTAAAGAATTTTGAGCTGTTGATTTTTGGAAATGGGGTACTTTTGGGGTGATATCAAGATCAAAAAGTGTTCTTTGAATCAGAAATAGAGTGGAAGAGGTCATCGGAGTTGAACTAATTTAGGAACTGGGAGATAAGGGTATTAGAAGAAATATCTATCTATCTTTCCTGTCTGTCTATCTATCTATCTTTCTATCTTCAGGTTCTAGTTAAGGGCCATTACTGGGAGTAGTTCATGATACTATGATCCAGTAACTGAACTCCTGGAAAAAGGAGGAATTACTAGGGAACATGATGGTAACCACAACATGAACTGGGTGACAAATTTGGGGAAAGTGAAATTAAAGGGAGGAGAGATTGCTTAAAAAAGACAGGAGAAGCAGTATGAAATTAGCAATGGAAGCAAAGAATATTCTAATTGCCTGACTAGAATTAGTGCATTGGGATTTGCAAGCAATAGTATAATCAACAGTGGGAAAGGTCTAATAGACAGGATCATCTAGAAGGAGCCAAGTTTCTATGCCAGAAAATAGAATGAATACAACAGAAAGAATTCTAAATTTGTGAGAAAACTTAAGTTAGAGAGATCATGTTTGAAGTGGGGTACTTTTGGGGTAAATAAAAATAATGGACCAGCCTGCTGACAACATTTTTCATAAACTTTTTTTTTCCCCAGGGCATGTGTTAGAATTATCTAAAAATATTAAACAATAATATGTATCAAATGAAACATTTCCATAGTTTCTTTTCATTCAAGAGATTCATTTTACTCTGCATATACATTTTATAATTGTGTCTCTGTATATGTCATTGAGTAGAACTGGGCTAAAATTAACAATAAGTATAAGATCCTTACAGCTGTCTTCATTTTTTTTTCCTTATAGGTGGACCATATGCCTTAAATGTCAGGAATGTTGTTTCTATCAAAGTTAGTATATGATTAAGTTAATTATTACAGTTAAAATAATGCCAAAATGTTCAGCTCCCTCAAAAAACCAATGTATATTTTATAAAAGAAGCAGTTACCAGCCCCTTTAGCATCAATTTCTTTTTTCATTCAAATTTGTTTAGTTTTGAAGGGAAAATGTGATTCAAGAATAACAGGAATACAAAGTTATAGGTTTTTCCAGTATGTGTGTGTACAAATGGATAAGGAAGTCATAAGATAAGAATCTGTAGAGGGTTTAAGGCTTGCATCAATTGAGGCAGAGCTCATAGCAAGAATTTCCTGGAGTCACAAATATCTTTATATATGTGGCCACAGTATAAATACACTTGTATATTGAAAGGTGCTTTCTGATGACATGTTACTATATTGGTTTTAGATAAGCACTTATTTGTAAGAGGAACTGTATCTGTTTTTGTATTTGTATTGCCAGTATTTATGAAAATATTAAATTTTGCATAATTGGTATTAAATAAATGCTTTTATTCATTAGATAGCTAACTTTGGAGTCAAGAAGACTGCCTCAGACATTCACCCATCGCATGATTCTGGACAAGGCATTTAATGTCTCGGTCCACAATTTCCTCATTTCTAAAATATATATAATTATATCACTTAACTCATAGTGTTGCTATGAGGATCAAATGAAATAAGATTTGGAAAATGCTTGTAAATTTTAAAGCCATATATAAATATTAGCTATTATTGTTATCAGAACTCTCATGTCCTGCATTTCAAATGCCTCCTTCTAGGCCTTTCCTGATTTTTTCATATGCTAATACCTTTTTTCCCTTTGCCTCTGTGAAAATAGCTGGAAATTATTTTCTTAAGTCTTGTAGACACATACACATATTACTCATATGTGTGTATATATATATGTATACAAACACATACTCAATTTATATGTGTAAATATACTAACATGTATATGTGTATATATATATATATATGCAAATTATCTCCACTGATAGAATATAAGCTCCTTGAAGGCAAGGACTTATTTTTTTTTAAATATTAATGATAGAGAAGCAGTATATTCATTTCTAGAATTATAAGAACAAATAATTAACTCATTTTCAAGTATATTAGTATACTTATGGAAAGTATAGAAAACATTATCTATGTAATCTAAGTAAACTTTTTCAAATACTTTAGTCAAAGCGAGACTCCAAAATTTATTCTTAGAGAGCTGTTTTTATAAATTCCTGATAGGTGATAAGTATATGCAGTTTGCAACTGATTACCCTTATGTGAATGTGCACACAAACAGGTTTTAGGTCCCTTAGGAGCATTAGATCTCTATTTGGCACCTCAGCAGATGGTGCTTACCTTGCTGGCAGGTGATGAAGGTGGAGAAAGAGGCTTGTCATCTCAAATCCCAATGACCAATCCTTTCAGCTTAAAAATGAAAAGGACCCACTTATGAATCCCTGTGCTGAGTGATGCTGCTACAGTAAATCATTCCAAACAATTTATTTCTGTTGTGGGCAGTCGTAAAAGAGGAAATGGGTTTCCCTTATTTACTGAGAAGCTGAAAGCCTATCCTAGCTTCAGTATTCACCATAACAGCAACAATTCAATCAAGAATCTTCTTTAAAGGGCCGATGTCAACCAAAAAAAAAAAGTCAGATTCCCTTCACTTAAGTCCATTTGACCCCAAAAGAATTAACCTAAACAGCATTTGTGTCCTTTCATGCTGTCATGTAAGATGTACTCTACAAAAAAAAGGAACATTGCCCTTGAAAGAAAAGAAAGGGAAAAAAAAACAACCACCCAAACCAAAATCCAGGGTCTGTCAAAATGATTTCTTATTCCATTTTACTGAAGCAGTGCCATGCTTTATCACTTGTGAGTTCATGTCTTACAGCCAAGGTAGCCCACTTGAATTGGTAAGTTGTTTAAAGTATACATGTGCTGTTCACGTTGTCACTATGATTTAAAAGGAAAGAGGTATTCTGCAGGTGAAATACAACTGCAGCACAGAGAGGAAGCGGCAACTCAAAGCATTCAAACATGTATAATTAATTGCTTTCCTTCTTGATGTCCATCTTTTCCTCCTCTTTTGGGTAGTGTTCAGTTGGACTCCAGCTGTGTAAGAAGAGTGGCTTAGCAATGAAGGGGGCTGGCATTAGATCATTCTGGGGCTGTAGACAGAAATAAATAAAATAGGTCCAGAGAAGTTCACTATACTTGGTGAACTGTTATTTGCACCTGCATCCAAAAAACAAACACATACCAAAAAAAGCCTTCTCTATATTCAAGGAAGGATAATGTGTACAATGTGAGAATACATATAGTTTTACATAAAACTTCTGAATATTAGCATATTTAAAGGGTGTCCAGGTCAACCATCATTCTTTTCATTTGGACCCAGAAAATTTTATTAACCTTAGTTAAAGCTCACTAAGATATGATTGCTGTTTAGTTGTCAGGCCATGACTGACTCTTTGTGGACCCCATCTAGGATTTTCTTGGCAAATCCTGGGGTGATTTGCCATTTCTTTTGCAGCTGATTTTACAGATAAAAAAGTGAACTAAACAGGGTTAAGTAACTTGCTCAGGGTCATACAGTTACTAAGTGTCTGAGATCAATAGATCTTCCTGAACCCAGACAGGACACTCTGTCCACTTTGCCACCTACCTGCCCTTGAGACAGGATTAACAAGGATTTATTTAAGTTTTCTTGGAAGCAACTCAGGAACTGGATTTTGTAGAAAGGTTGCTCTTTTATGTTTTATCAGGAGGCAGTCCCCTGTTCAGGCTAATTGTCCTAAAGTAAAAGTATCCCTATTAAAATGTAAACTGTAATTGAGGAAAGCAATTTGCCTGCTAGCATTGAAATCACAAAGTTGCTTATTGTAATTCACAAACAAGGCTGTACTGAGGTAGAATGTTCAAAAAGCTCCCCAAACTCTATTTTAATTTTGTTTAAATGTAATTGAAAAATCTGTGGTGCCAATGTTAAAAGTTGAACTCATTTTCTATTGCACTCCAGCATAGTACTACAATGTCTATACATCCCATGTAAATTAACAACATTATCAGGCTACAATGAATCTAAGCACTCCTCCATCTGTACTTTCTGAAATGGGAATAAATAAAAACTTGAAAGCAATGCAAATGAAGTTGATGACAAAGAGCCATGAAAACTTGCAAGTAGGTCAAAAGTGAATGTACTTGGAGTGGCAAACAATTCTGTGTTATGTTTTAATTCCTTTTTTCTTCACCATGAATTGATTATCTTTCAGGAAAGTTTACATGCCATCATTATATGTTAATAAGCCATAAATATTAAAAAGGCCCTGTAAAATTAGTAAATTTATTAATAGAATTCCTCTTCATATATAATATTAAAGTTCTAATCTAAGATCAACATCAATAGTCAGAAACACCAGACCTATCATTATATCACTTTGCAACTGATATATATATATAAACAATTGATATGACTAGATATATATTTCACATATGTTTTTCACATAAATAAACATTTGGTGCAAATGAATATAAGAAATCACAATAATTCTCCTTTAAATTGGTTTGCATTAAAATAGTATACATTTATTCTGAAAATCATTTCCATTTTTTGCTAGATAATTTATTTTTTTGACAGCAAAACAACTTTCGAGAGATGAGAAACAGAAGTAATAATTTTTTTTCCTGTGGTTCCCAGTCAGGACAGTGCACTAAAGAGTATCTAAGCAAAGTTTCTTTTTGCGTTATTTCTATATTTCTCTAGATTTCTTGTGTAATATATCTAATTCAAGCTTGCACAGGTCTTTCTTTGGAACCATTTCCATTTTTATCCCTTCACATACCTAATACAGATCCAGGTGTACTAAAACTATTTGTTGTTGTTGTTTCCTCGCTCCCTTCCCTCCCTCTTTATCTTCCCTCCCTCCCTCCCTCCTTCCCTTTCCTTCCCTTCCCTTCCCT
>JAJPUD010000805.1:277937-305248 GCA_023553655.1 Myrmecobius fasciatus
TCCTTCCTTCCTTCCCTCCTTCCTTCCCTCCTTCCTTCTTTCCTTCCTTCCCTCCTTCCTTCCCTCCTTCTTTCTTTCCTTCCTTCCTTCCCTCCTTCCTTCCTTCCCTCCTTCCTTCCCTCCTTCCTTCTTTCCTTCCTTCCCTCCTTCCTTCCCTCCTTCTTTCTTTCCTTCCTTCCTTCCCTCCTTCCTTCCCTCCTTCCTTCCTTCCCTCCTTCCTTCCTTCCCTCCTTCCTTCCCTCCTTCCCTCCCTCCTTCCTTCCTTCCTTCCTTCCTTCTCTCCCTCCTTCCTTCCTTCCTTCCTTCCCTCCTTCCTTCCCTCCTTCCTTCCTTCCTTCCTTCCCTCCTTCCTTCCTTCCTTCCCTCCTTCCTTCCTCCTTTTTTTTCTTCCTTTCTTTTGTCCCGACTTCACAGCTGGTGAGTTGACACTTTTCATCACTCCACCACTTGGCAACAGATGCCTCCTACTTAGGCACAGATGTTGAATATCCACCCAACCCGAACATTAGCCTTGGTTCTGGACTAAGTGGGCCAGTGTAGTTGTAATTAAGATTTGAATAATTATAAAATGAACAGGATTACTTGCACAATTAATCCTGATATAGAATCCTTATGTCTTTTTTTAAATGCTGACCACTAAGCTCTTATATTTTAGTTGAGGCCATGACACATTTCTAGGTATTAGATTACCAATTTACCTCCCCAAATCCTATTTCGGGAAAACATCTTAAAAGTTTAATAATCACATTCACCAGCAATACAAACCTCCCCTTCATCAAAATACACACACACACTCACATACATACATACATACATATATATGCCAATGTATATATATATGTATATATATATATATATAGTTTGATGTCTCCCTAATTCTCTGCGTGTATGATAATTATTTCTAATTTCAATCTAATTAAATAAGAATTTACTAAGGAGCTACTGTGAACTAGACGAAGAGAGAATCAAAAGTATACTGCTGTTGTAGCTGTTAATATTAAGGATAAGAACAAGCTACATGTAACTGCGTATAGATCTTAAATCTTTTAGGGTATATATTGTCCTGAAGAAAATGTGGACTTAACATGATTTTGTTTTTTGGTCACTGTAAAGTCCCTTAGCAAAGTTGAATGGTGATAAAAATACCAATGAGAGTACTTTGAAAGCCAGTGCAACTATATTGCTCAATGTTTTTATGATTATTACAAACATCTGCATGTGAAAAAACTTTCTATTTTTGTTCAGTAAATAAAATATTGTACACACTGAGAGATTATGCTGTATTGATAATTTTATTCAGGTTATCACTGAAAACGATCATATGGGAAGCCTATTAGTCAAGCTGCCTATGGGGACTAGAAATATTTACAGAGTCTACAGAGAATAAGAGCAAATAACATCATACAGAGAATCTTTTATATTAGTATAATTATTCTTTATTTTCCAGTTAAAACATTAAATGAATCTCAAGAAAATAGTTTAGGGAATATATATTCTAACATTAGCATTATGCTTTTTTTTGTCTTAGGAAATCAGTTTTTTGGGTTTATTCGAGAAGTTTTTGGGAGATTTTTGAAGATAGGCATAATGAGAATGTATTGTTGATATATAATATAGTATATATTTTTTCATACTTCATTTTTATTATAATATAGTATATTTTAAAATAAACATGAAGAATATTAATGATATTTAATTTGAAAGGCTTATATTGCAAAAGTAGAAACCATTATAGGCGCAGAATATGATCAATATTGATGTAGCTCAATTGGAAAACTAATTCTTGATGTTTGTAAAATTATGAGTGAAATCACAAAAACAAAACAAAACAAAAAACAAGGGAGATGAGTAATAACAGGCAGAATAGAATTATAAAAATATAATAATTATAAGAGAACAGGCAATCCTCAAATCCTGTGAAAACAAAACAGAATTTTATTGTATTTCTACTGAAACTGCAATCATATAATATCTATATTTATAATAAAATTCATTATTACAATTATATGTGAACCTATCTGCATTTATTCAATAATTTAATAACAATTATCAAGATCTTTTGTGTCCAAGGCACTTTGGAAAGCAGCAGGAGTTTTAAATGATGGAATAGTCTCAAGAGGCTTACAACTGAATTTGGGTGAGGTAAAGACTTTCACAAGTACAATGTAAGTGTAAAATTTGTAAATGGTCTATAAGTATTAGAGATAGTATAATGGTCACTTAAGGAGAGAAATTTACTTTAATCTTAATGCATAAGGAAAGAGGTTCACTTTAATCTGAGGGCATCTGAATTGGCCCCTAATGAAAGAAAAAGGAACACATGGAGCTCTTGTAATTTTTTGTTTTGTTTTGTTTTTTTGCTGAGGCAATTGAGGTTAAGTGACTTGCCCGGGGTCACACAGCTAGGGAAAGTTAAGTGTCTGAGAATAGATTTAAACTCAGGTCCTCCTGACTTTAGGGCTGGTGCTCTATCCACTGCACCACCTAGCTGCCCCAGAGCTATTGTATTTCATGCATTGAGAGATGCACTACATGAATGCACAGAGAGAAAGGGTAGTCTGAATTGGGAACACTACTTTAGTATGACTGAAACATATAACATCTGAAGGGAAGAAATATAACATATGATAATATAACATATTTATCATGTATTAGATTACCTGTCATCTAGGGGTGGGGGTGGGGGGAAGGAGGGGAAAAGCTTGGAACAAAAAAAAGTTTTGCAAAGGTCAATGTAGAAAAATCACTGATACGTTTTGTAAATAAAAAGCTTTTAATAAAAAAAAAGAAATATAACATATGAATGTAATGGAATATAATTTCAAAATAAGGAATGATGAAATGGAAAACTGCAAAAGAAACTGGGAAAATAGTTTTTATTAACTGATAGAAAATAAAATGAGCATAATTGGTAGAACAATTTATACAATGAGAATAACAGAAAAACAACTTTGAAAGAATTCATAACTCTGATCAATAAGTTAATATATCATAAATCCAAAAGAATAAAGATGAAACATTCAACACAGCTCTTGATAGAGAGGTAAACTTAAAATTCAGAAGGAGAAATATATTTTTGAATGTCTAATGTGGAAATTGCTTGGCCAGAGTATGAAGATATGTATTCAAGGACTTGTTTTTGCATTATTTGAAATGTACGTATATTTAAATAGTTTACATATGTATGTAAACTTTATTTTAATTGCCATAAACTTTATATATATATATATATATACATATATATATATATACAAATATGCACTTTAAATATTCCAAGAAAAAGAATAATAATGTAGAAAGAACAATACATGGCATGGGCAGTCTATATGTTGCACCCCTATACAATATGCTGACAGAAAGAAGCCTTAAAAGCACTAGAACATATAAAAAAGATGTTTGGAAAGTTGCCTCCAAGAGTTGGCTAGAATGAAAAGTTTCATGAACAGTGAAAATAATGGTTCATTAAAAAAATCCAAGTACAGAAGGAAGAATAGTTGGAAGGGGAAAGAGTCTAGAAATAGGTTAGGTGAAGTTCATTACAAAATGAATACTCTGGTGTGAATGTATAAGAGGAAGGAGAAATCTTAGAAGAAGTATTCTAGAAAGGTCCTGGAAAATTGAGAGTTCAGTGGAAGTTACTCTACCATGAATTGGTAGTGCTTATACTCTGCACAATGTTGTGACTTCTTCCAGTGGTGTTATATGACTGTTGAATAAGAGTGAAGAAATTAAATGGAGGAGGGGAGTTACCCAGAAATGACATTAACTTTGCAGTACAGGAACATCAGGAGAAGCAGACAAGGGATTCAAGGTTACAAGATAGCTTTATTGAAATGGCTGACCCCCCGTAAGGTCAAGACCACTGAAGACAAATGAGAGAACTAAGAGATATAGAGGAGTAAGAAGATTCTTAGGGAAGGCAATAACAGTTCATAATCATAGTGTTAGTAGTATCAAATAGCTACGAGATCTAGATTCTGACACTTCCCTAACATTTAGCTGAAGGAAATTAGCTACATGATATTTATAAAATAAGAGATGAGAGTATTAGAAGAATCTTCAGCAGAAATATTGAGTTTCTCAAAGGATAATTACCAACATGAAGATATAGTAATAATTTAAAGTTGATTGAGGAAATTATTTCATTTGAATCATAAATGTATAAACCAGAAACAACAATTATTATTATGGCTATTTTACAGATTAACCTGAAGCTTATAGATTTTAAGTGATCCCACAGAAACATAGTTAAGCAAATATGCAAAAAGGGATTTGAACATGATTGTGGTTCCTTCAAGTCTAAATAGTGATATGTACTTTATTATGGTGACAAAAAATTGATCGGAAAATTGAATAGCAGAATAGAAGAAATTAGACCAAGACTTTACAACTTAAATGAAGATAAATTCTAAATGTTTATGTGACCTTGGTATTTAAGGACATAAAATAAAGAAATTAGAGGAATATGGAAGAAAATTACAACTAGAAGAAAACTTCAGAACTCTTTTAAATTTATAAAAAAAAAATTGCCTAAATGTCTGGTAAATGGTCTAATAGGAAGAAAGCTAGATTATCTGTATTCACATGAAAAAAAAAAGCTCCAGATTCCTACTAATTAGCAAAATGAAAATTAAAACAATTCTGAAATTCTACCTCATTCTCATTAAAGTGTCAAAGATGACAAAAAAGGAAAACGATAAATGTTGCTGGGGGGGGTGGAAAGGGGGTGATGAGAAAGCAAGGACTGAATTACTGGTTTTACCTAAATCTTTTACTTTGTTATATAAGGACTTTCACAAAGTGAAAATAACCTGTAGGTGTTTGTAATAAAAAAACAAACAAACAAACATACTAACAAAACCAGGAGGGAGGAGAAGGGGGAGTGGAGAGGAAGAAAGAATAACTGTGGATTGGTAATTAATTTGAAATTTTTATGGGAATTTTGGCCCCTTCTCTGGGTAAGATAGCAGAATATCCATGAGGTTGTTCAATACCAATGATATATTTTAGTAGATCTGTGATATTATTGATGTGAGTATTTCCTCCAATAAGGCAATCCATCTATTCCCTCTCATGCTACGAGACTCTTGTTTATGTATGCCTAAAAATTCTGCATAGATGCTCTATCCAATGTGTTGGGAGATTTTCTGTGGAACTCCTGACAACAAATGGTTACAATTTGAAAATGGCACTTTCTATTTATTTCTTGAATGATATGACTGACCTATTTGCCCCCTGCTACTTTCCCCCTCCCCTTCCAGTCCCCACCAAATGATTCATCATGTTTTTCTTAGATATTATTTCATTGGTGATGTACTTTAGTCTTCTTATGGGTATCATGTGCCTTTTCATGCCTTCTGGCTTGGTTCTTTTGGTGTATCCTAATCTTTAAATCCTAAGAAAGTAATATCTCATGCATCATAGTCAGAGAATTTCAATGTGCAGGTAGTGCTGGCTTAAAATAAAAAGATGAATATTTGTTTCTGGGAGAAGCTTGGGGTTGTTGAAAGCCCTATCAGTCTGACATTTTTTACTTCTGATCATTTCTGAACCTAGTTTACTGGTAATATAAAGTGTTTTTTTGAAGCCTATATGTATAGTAAGGTCCTGGATCTATGGGCTGTTCATACATTATGACCAAAAGACAGGTGTATATACACACACATATATATATATATATATATATATATATATATATATATATATATGTGTGTGTGTGTGTATGTGTATGTGTATACATATGCATATGTATACACATAATATAAGGTATGTAGTTAGGATAATCTCTTGCATGAAAATGAATCTCATGAGAAGGGCAGAATACTTTAATTTGCAGGAACTTCATGAGATGAGCATAATATCATTGGCAAATCGAGGCATCTGAATCATTTCACTAACTATAGGATTGGCTAGTCATTGGACATACTCCACGACAGTAGCAAACACCTTTGGAGAGCAGAGTGTATTATTCCTAATTTGACACTAGTAATCACTAAACAAAGTTTTCTCTATTTTATATCATTTGAGGAAATCTGTCAGTGACAGTGTGATATAATCACATAGTGTGAATTTCAAAGTAAGAAACATTGTTAGGTAATGATCATAGGTTAAACATGTGAAAGTGGTATTGGGAAAGAAGGTATATCATTCACTTATCTTTCTGACTTTGTCAATTGTTAGAAGAAATCAAAGTAAAGTAGGCAAAAAAGAAGCAAAGAGCAGCCAGTATTAAAAGTTCTGCTTAGGAGAAAGCTAGGTCTCCAGTACAGGCAGGGCCAATTATATTAAAGTATAAATTGTTTCCTAGGAAACTGTGTCAAGAATGAAAAGTTTGTCACCTTTGCACCATCCCACTTGACACCCCCTCCCAATCTTCCTGTCATTTAGCAAACTATTGACTTAATACACATCCCTAAAGTAATGATTACTCAATAGAAAAATCTAGTTCAAATTATTGTTAAAGTCGATATTTATAAAGAAAACAAAATTTATTTTTGTACCTTTTACATTTCCCTTCTAGTATTCCTTTCCTTGTTATTACTCTTTTATGTTATCCTAGGCAACAAATAATCAGGCTGCCTAAAAAAATTCTGCTATTCTGTCCCACTGTGAAGCTCTTTCTTAATACCTAATATTGTGTACCTCCCCCTTCTTCAACAGTACCTAATTGTCTTGTGTTTCATTTCCTCAAAATCTTCTAGTTATCTGCTAGTCAAATTGGTATGATTACTCTTTAGCATTGCAGCATGAATTTATATGATATTCTCTTTGTAAACACATTAATAATATTTTTTTTCCATGACTTAACCAAAAGGATCATTGTCCAACTCTGTGCCTACCAGGAAAGTGTATAGTTTTAGATGAGTCTCTTTTCAATAAAAATTATATTAATACACACACAAGCTCATACATATGTAAATCTAAATATATACATATATAGTTATTTGTATATATACAGATATAGTTATCTATATCTATATATATGCATGCATGCATATAAACATACATACATATGCCCTTCAAAATAAAATACATAGATGGTTGAATTTTTCCTATATGTCCTAACTCAGAATATTTCTTCTAGGTCTCCAGTGCTAGTTAAGTTGTGATTTTCTTTAAATTTTTTTTTTTTTTTTTTTTTTTTTTGCTGAGGCAAATTGGAGTTAAATTACTTGCCCGGGGTCAAAATAGCTAGGAAGTATTAAATATCTGAGGTCACATTTGAACTCAGGTCCTCCTGACTTCATGACCAGCACTCTATCCACTGCACCATCCAGCTGCCCTGAAGTTGAGAATTTTTTTTATGCCAATGATTAAAAGTGATTTGGAGGCTGTTAAGAGATCTGTTCTCATCTAAATTCATAAAATGAAAGTCATGTTTCTCTATGGTTATAAAGTATAAAACCAGTGTGACCACTTTCTCCCCCCCACTTATTTAGTAATTACCATTTGTGATTCCATGTTTCTTATGGAGTCATGTTTTCAATTAATTCTCTAAGATAACCTCTTAGTATAAAGAAGCATTATTGCAAGTTAACAAAAAAATAACTTGTATGCATTTTTGAAGTCATAAATTTGTAAGCACTTTGCTAAGATCCTTATATATTACTACCTACAGTTACTATTATTCCTCATATAGATCAATTTGGAAATATCACCCAAAATGCCACAAAAAGCATTGTGTCCTGTTGTAATAATACTTAAAAAATACCAAAAATGAAACAATAATCTCTATTCATATATAATAAGTCTGACACAAGATGCTTCATGTGAAAAAGCTATTTACTCAATACATGTATAAATAGCTACTTATAAAATCATGCAAAGTAGACAATACTTTTTGTAAGATAAGTGGTAGTAAATATTACCATTTGATTCTTTGTTTACCTTTATATAACATTTAATAAAAATGAGTAGCTAGTTAACATTTTTATTTTATGAGTAATTTCTTATAAGGTATTACAAGGTTGATATACACTTATAATCAGCTGTTTTATTATGTGAAATTCACAATTCATAATGAGTACCTTCTGGAACTGTTGTCTGGCACTTTACCAATTTGGAAATTTTCAAGCAGGCATTTTTTTCCTTTCTCAATTATAAATGTTTCATGGAATGATAGGAATGTGCCTACTTCCAAGAATAACTTTTAGGAGTTTCTATCTTCTATAGTAACATACTAATTCCATGGGTTGGGATTGCCCAGTCACATTGTGGTAAGTACCTATTAAGAGCTAGAGTGGTTTGCTTTCATTATATTTAAAATTTCCATACTTTGAAGAAAACAGAGATAGTTTATTTTAAAACAATACATTTTTCTTTCTTTTTTTTTCTAAATTCTTTCCCCTTGCTGATCCTGACATTCTTCTAACATGGATTTCCAGAGAGAATGGGGAGAAAAGTGGGAGATGAGGAATAAAATATGAGGAAAGGAAGTTGAAAGATTTGAGTCATTTGACATTATTTGACTTTTCAGAAGTAGGAAAAGTTGTCAAATACCATCATATCACAACAGTTGTTTCTCAACATGTTTTTCTTTACTTTTCTTCCTTTTTTCCCTAAAAAAAACATGACTTTAAAAAAAACAATATCTTTCCTTTAAAAAGTTTTCCCTTTATTGTTCCAGCTTACTTCTGCCTAACTTTTTTCATGATCCTCATACAATACATGCAGATGGAAGCATAATTATATGCCTGCTCCTTTTCTTTAAAATGTCTTTAAAAAAACAAAAACAAAAAACAACTCAGCATCAAGTGGAGAAAAAACCCGATGTCTAATTAGACTTCTGAAAAGATACAGAGTGGTAGAGCAATAAACCTGTTTACTTTTTTTCTGACAAGAGATATTTCTCTATTATCTTTATATTATGTTTCTCCTTAGATACAAGTCACAACATTTATCTTGATATTATGGTTCTCTCTGCCTTTCAGATGTTTGCCTTCAGGGGTACTGATGCAACTGAAAGACATTATATTTGGTGGATCTGCATTAAAAATCAGTTCTTTTTCCTGACAAGCTATTTAAAACATCATTTGTGTCTTATGAAAGCTTTTGAAAAAATCCAGAAACTGAGACCCATCTGACCCAGTCTGTTTTTCTGCTAGGATTGCAATTTCCTTTTGAGGATTATGGTTCTAGGGAAGATTTTTTCTAAATATCTGTAAGGGAAATGCTTCCTGGAAGAAATATTTTTCTTTACCTTGCATTGATTTTTTTAAAAGAATTTTCTCCTCACCCCAAAGAGAAGGTACCAAATATAGCTTAATTATGGCAATAATTTTTTAAAAAATGAGATTAGAAGAGATGTATTTTTCTGTTTGTTGTGACACAGAAATGTTTTCTTTCACTGACTTCACATTTTTTCCTCAAAGATAAAAGAATATTAGTGTAAATATTAGCACAGTAACTACTGGACTGAGTACATCTGTTGCAAGGTGAGGGGGAAGGGAAGCCCTGGTGAAAGGAGATAGGCTTTTAGAGTAGACAAATTTGCAAGTTAAAATATGCATCTTCATTGATCACAAATGGGATGAGAAATGTCATCTAGTTATTATACAAAAAAAAGAACTGATTGAAAATTGGTGACCTTTACAACACACTTGCAATTTTTCCCCCTATTGTTCATTAGAAGACAATGGCTGAGAAATCTAATATGTCAACTAAAAATGGTAGAAATGTGTGTAAAAAATAAGTCTTAAAAGGCTATTCTAACAACTAATGCTATGGCAATCTGATGGAGGTCACCTAGTTTTGAAGACATCTTCATGCTGAGTTTGACATTTCGTGGAGGTGACACAGTTGGGCTCAGAGATTAGAGAGGGTGGCTGGAACTTAACTGTCAGAGAGTACTGTGTGATAGCTAATACATAGTGGCACTGGTACTGGCCTGGAAATAAATGATTTCTCTACTATTCAGAGTATAACGGTATATTATCCTTGTTAGAAATGAAGATTGGGTGTGGAAATGCTGATTTTTCAAAAGAAAAATAAATCACTTAGAAAATAGCTAATGATGTTCAAAAGATATTTTGAGTCTGGGTCAGAAGAAAAATGTATAAATATCTGACTTTTGTTTCCAAGGTTACGATTAAAAATACCAGAATCAAACTCTGGTGGACTCCATTGAATTTCTTTATGATCTGGAGCATAGGGAACTGTATGGGATGTATGGGAAGCCCAACTTAAAATCATTTCCCCCACATCCTACTTTGGCTATTAAGGAAGCATTATATGAGGTGGCATTTTTATGCACTACTTGTTTCCCTACATACCATATCAGACATTTCCAGGGAAAGTAAGATGCAATTTTTCCTTTTTGTCAAGTTTCAGGGCTGCATTGTAGACATTTAGACTCTTAGAAACAAAAATTACTCTTATGGGGTTTTAGGACTACAGACACTCTATTTTAAAATATACATTTATTTACAGGTCAAATCCTGCTACCACAAATAGTATTACAGTGAAAATCTATATGGAACAAAATGATCTTCCAGCCTCAGTCCATGCTCCACTTATTTCATTAAATATTTGATACAACTAAATTCTAGTACCACAGAATAAAGTGGACAATTCCTTGAAGCCTATTGTAACAAGATTGAATCTTTACTCACTAACTACCTGAAAGGTATTTTGAGCTCTGAAGTGTGACAGAGTATTCAGAAGATTGACGTTTTGAGACCAGTTAGGGAAACACAAAATCCATGCTGCCAACTCCTCCAAATGTAGCCAAAATATCACAGCTCAAACCACAGTCTTTGACATGCCAAACCAAGGCACTTCAAGGTTTTTGTTGATAACAAGCCGAGATTTAAAAACTTCAAAGTAAATTGCTACTTCAAGTCCTATTCTTATTTTCAGGTGTAATCTTCATTTACATTGACTTTGATGATTTTAAGATGGAAGCAACTAATCTAAACATCTGGTTTGCATAAAGTTTAAATGCCATAAGACAGAAGCTCTATCTTTTTATAAGATACTTGAATTGAAGGGAGGATAAAAAAAATAGTCATGCTATTTGTGTGATGTTGTTCAGCCATTTCCCTACTTTTCATGAACCTATTTGTGATTTTCTTTGCAAAGATGTTATTTTGCCATTTTCTTTTCTAGCTCATTTTATAATTAAGGAAATGAGGGAAAGCAGGGTTAAGTGATTCACCCAATCACACAGCTAGTAAATGTCAGAGGCTGGATTTGATAAAATTCTTCCTGATTCTAAGCCCAGAACTTTTTTCACAGTACCACTTAGCTTCCTGATTATATGATAATATCATGCATTTACTTTACTACCATTGCCATTAGTGAGCAGAAACAGAGGCCACAGGGTAGTACAAAGAGTAGAACACTGGGCTTAGAAATAGAAAGACGTGTTCAAATGTGACTTTATACACTAGTTGTGTGACCATGCACCAGACACTTTATTTCCTTTTTGCTTCAACATCAATTGTAAAATGGGGCTAATAATAGCACCCACTTTCATTTCTAAAGAGTTTAGAAAAGTGCCTGGAACCTAGTAGCTTCTTTATAAATATACTTTATAAATGCTTGTTTTCTTCCTTGTATCATTTTTAATTAAGAATAAAAAAGTCATATTATGATTCAATCATATGTATTGATAAGTAGTTAGCAAAATATTTCTAATTTCTAAAGGAAGTCTGACAATTACTGATTTGATTGCAATTTCTCCAGTGATGACTGATAGGTCAAAACACAAAAAGGTCTATTCTAAGAATTTCAAGCATACTTCACATTAATGGAACAGAAAAGCAATGCTAATAAGCTAAGACATTATGCATTGTTTACTTACAACCTTAGTAATAAAATCAACTCTTCATTGATGTTTTCCTCAATACTTTATATAAATTATGCAGATAATTTATCAAATATGGAATGTATAAATTTTAGGCCTATCTTTGTCACATGAGAAGATAATAGCTCATTAATCTTAAGGCATCTTAGGAGACAATCATGCCATTCCCAAAAATATCCTTGGGGAAATGCTAAAATTTGTTTACTTTCCTGACAAGACATCCAGGGTAGGTTCTTTTGCATTAAGATTCAAACAAAGTATACCACATAGGATAAAAAAATACATAGTGCTTTCCCACCAGATTTTGGAAAAATAGAGTTAAGTGTCTGAGGAGTTCTAACAGGTACAACAAGTAGGAGAAAATGTGAAGTATCAGAGCAATGAATTGGGAGTATAAAGACTTGAGTTTGAATTTCACTATTGAGAGCTGTGTAATCTTGGATTTATTATGATAAATGTAACCATATTCACCATCAACTAAACAAACTTGCTGTTCATGTATTTTGAAAAAGGCAATTCTCTGGGTGCTGAGGATATACAAATAAAAACCAAAGAGACCTGGAAATCCAGGTAAAGAAGACTTTACAAGGCAGAAGGCACATACAAATAAATAAATACAACATCAACAAAAAGTAATACAAAGCAACTTCAAAAGGAAAAGAGTACTACTACTAACTGGGGGATGGGAAAAAAGTTTAGGAAATAAGCCTCCTGCAGGAAGTGATACCTGTATTTTTTTGTTTGCTTCTTTGTTTTAATGAAAACTGACTAATCTACAAACTCTTGGGATAAAGATTAAATAATTTTTAGTAATATAAACATACTGAGAGCAAAAGTTTTAAAACCACTGGATTAGAGAAAGGTGATTATAGGCAGGGAAAAGAATCAGCAGGTTATCACTATAGTATGGAGAAGTGATGAGGACATGGAATAGGGTAGAGTTGATGTGATGGGGAGATAGGGACAGATAAAAGAGATGTACAAGTATAATGCATAAATTTTAACAATTGATAGAATACGAGAATTGAGGAAGAAAGAAGGCTAGAGAAGGATTAAAACATTGTGAACTTTGTTGAAAGCATTATTGTTATTTTCAATATAAAAAGGGAAATTTAGAAAAGGTAGGAGGTTGCTACGTATAGGATATACCAAACTGAAAAGCATAACAACTAATGGTTAATACAGCAGATTTCAGGAAAGATTTTGGGGTTAGATATAAAGATATGAGATGATAATTTAATCCATGAGATCACCATGACAAAGAGAATATTGAGAGAAGAGATGAGAGCTTAAGCCAGTCAAGCTAGACCACAGATGAAATGGGAAGAATTGTATTTATAGTTAGTGAGCAGGATGAGGATAATGATCAAAAAGATCCCGAGGAAACAGAAAATCTCAGACAAAGCAGTGTCACAGGAACCAGTTTGTGATAAATAGGGTCAGAGTTGTAAAAAAATAAGGACTAAGATGTACCTTTACTTCTCATAGATGTAAAATTTTGTTCATAAATAGCTGCTTGCCTGGTGTATGTATCTCTTATGTTGTGAGATCTTGAGAGCAGGGATTGTTTTTGTCTCTTTGTATGCTTAGGGCTTAGTGCAGTACCTGACAGATAGGAGGCACTTAATAAATGCTTACAGAAGTGCCTTTGATTTTATTCTATCCAGTGACTTGACCATGGGCACACAGGTGACAAGTGAAAGAGCCAGAATTTGTACCTTGGTCCTCTGATTCTAAATCAAACAATTTTTCTATTGCTTAAATGCTTTGAGCCTCAGTTTTCTCATTTAAAAATTTGGAAGTAAAATCTTTGTTATCTATCTATAAAGGGTTATTGTGAAGACCAAATGAGAAAATGTATGTAAAGTATTTTCTTAACTATAAAGCATAATCAGCAAATATTCTTATTTGATTTCAAAACTGAATATTTCATAATATTTTAAAGCTGGCGTGGTCCTTAGAGATGAATTAGTCCCTTCATTTCTCAGGGAGGAAAAATAAAATGACACCACTATTATACAACTATTATCAGTTATATCTAAATTAGAAACCAAGTCTCTAGCCTTCTAGATATACAGTATCAATAGAGTTATATGCTTATTTACTGTCCACTCTGAGGCAAGCACACAATTCTGATTCTTCCATCTCTCTCTAAATAAAAACATGATTTCAGGATCATTATTCTAGTGAATACTCAATCAAGAAATCACAGATTTAAAAAAAAAGTTTTTAGGAAAGAATCACCAAGATCAATTTTCAAAAGTTGTTTTTTTGTTTTGTCTTGCTTTGAAATTGGGGAAATACATTGACTAAGTCTAAAAATATAATAGCCGTTAATACCATAACAATCATAACAAAATATAAATTACAACAAAATAACCTGATTGTGTTATATGTAATAGACAAATGACAAATAATAATCCATAGAATCAATGATCTGACAACAATTCTGACCATTAAAAGTAAAATGGTAAATCCTTGTAAAAAGAAATGGTATTTAAAATAAAGCCTATTAGGCTTGTTGATGGGTATAACCTGCATCAAAGGATTAAAATTATTTTTAAGAATAAAATGATAATAAATTTAGTCATATGTATCTGGACTCAACTAATCTAGCAAGAACTGGAACTGATGGTTGAAATATTTTTTTTTTCTTTTTCTTTTTTTTTAAATTTCTTTTTTTTCATTTTATTAAAGCTTTTTATTTGCAAAACATATGCATGGGTAATTTTTCAACATTGACCCTTGCAAAGCTTTCTACAAATTTAACAAAATTTCCTCCCTACCCCCCACCCCTCCCCTAGATGGCAGGAAGTCTACCACATGTTAATTATGTTAAAATACTTGAGAAATCAAATATGTGTATACATATTTTTACAGTTATCTTGCTGTGCAAGAAAAATCCGATCTACAAGAAAAAAAAATCTGAGAAGGGAAACACAATGCAAGTGAACATCAATAGAGAGCATGAAAATGCTATTTTGTGATCCACACTCAGATCCCATAGGTCTCTCCCTGGGTGTAGATGGCTTTCTTCATCACTGAACAAGTAGAATTGGTTTGAAACATCTCATTGTTAAGAAGAACCATGTCCTTCAGAATTGATCATCATATAGTATTGTTGTTGCCATGTATAATGATCTCCAGATACTGCTCGTTTCACTCAGCATCAGTTCATGCAAATCTCTCCAGGCCTCTCTGAAATCATCCTGCTGGTCGTTTCTTACAGAACAATAATATTCCATGACATTCATATACCATAATTTGTTCAGCCATTCTCCAATTGATGGGCATCCATTCAGTTTCCGGTTTCTAGCCACTACAAAAAGGGCTGCCACAAACATTCTTGCACATGTGGGTCCCTTTTCCTCCTCTAAGATCTCTTTGGGATATAGGCCCAGTAGAAACACTGCTGGGTCAAATGGTATGCACAGTTTGATAACTTTTTGAGCATAGTTGCAAATTGCTCTCCAGAATGGTTGGATCCGTTCATAGTTCCAGATGGTTGAATTTTTTTTTTATTTTGCTCTGAATCCCAAAAGAATGGTAGAGAGTATGGCTACTCTTCTAGATATTGTAAGGGAAGATAGCTTTTTGAGAGCCCATCCTTCACCTGGACCTTTGGAACTTGATCCTAGAAGCTTCATCCTTGCAAAACAAAGCATATCCCAAACCACCTAGAAATGCATTCTCAGCAAGATTCATACTGCTTAAAATTCTATTTTGATTCCTGAATTGTGGGTTTTGCTTATCCATGGCACAAAACATTAGTTGAAAATGGTGTGTTTTTGCTCCTGGATATTTTTCTTTGGTTCAATTGTTATTTTATTTTGTTAATTATTATTTTTATTATTTTTAATTTTTTTACCCTAACAGTTTTTTTCATAAGCTAGATAGAATTAGTGAATATTATGTATTAAGTCATTTCTACTCAGAAATTTTTTTTAAAAAAATCTAGATTCACAATAGGATACTTGCAAAATATAAGTGTTTAGAGTATTAAAATTTAGTTTATTGACTAAACGATATGCTCTATCCCTAGTTAGTTACTTGAATAAAGATAATGATGAGCTGTAATCTGTATTATTGGAGAAAATACCCTCACTGTTATGTATAATCAAATTCTTAAAATATGAGATCACAGCTGATATTCTCTCAATTTGTAGGTTATATAACTGATGCTCAGAAAGGAAAAGCCTAAGATCATACATGTAGTAAGTAGAAGAGTAAAATCTGGAAGCCAGGTACTCTGATGTTAAATTCAGCTCTTTCCACTCTGCAAACTGTTAGCTTCATCAGTGTTAATTACCAAATGAGATAACTAAAGCTTTAGATTTTCCAGATTATCTTTCTGTGGTGATCAACTAATTTTTACCAATTGCTCACAATTATATAACATTTTAAATTTTATAAAATCTGTCCTCAAAATCCTGAGAATTAGGTAGCATAAATATTATGCTGATAATATTTAGATTTATATCAGAAATAAATCAGGTAAGAAAGAATTATTAAGTAGTTGGAGTATTCCAAGGGTACTTGGGACTTTCTATGTTCCAAGAACACTGAGCACTTTCCTAGTCACTAATGATATGAATACAAAAAGCAAAAACAAAACAATCTCTACAACCAAGGTTATTACATTCTATTGGGTTAAAAATAAAGGCATTAAAGCCTAAAGATTTATGTGACTTTCTTTTACACAATAATCATTTTTTGGAGGTGAGATATAAACCTAAGATTTCGAGTGCAGTAAGATTTCTATTGCAGCACAGTGCTTCTCATCATTACAAAACAGATAAACATTAACAGAGATATCTTTTTTTTCTTTGTAGACACAAAGGGTTGCAGCATATGCTCTCTTTCTCTCTCTATGTATGTATATATATGCATGTATATATATATATAATTTGTGTGTATAAATATATATATATGTGTGTACATATATATGCATATATATATATAATTTTAAACTAATGTTCTATACTAATATGATAGCATACTACTATAGTAAAAAGAATTCCTTGACATGTTTTTATAAAAAAAAACTAGGTTTGTGCAGTAAGGAATCTCTCTAATGGTTTTATATACTTTCAATACATCTTTGGCACCAATGGGGAGTGAAAAGAGATTGGCAAGGATGTTTACTCAATTATGCATATGGATAAGCAAGAAATAACTTTTAAAATCAATTTCCTATTCCATCATCCTAGTCCAGTTTCTAAACATCTCATAACTGTAATATTTCAATAGCCAACTATCTGGTATGCTTTAATCTAGCCCCCTTTCCTCCCACTTTTTTCTTCCATATACTACTTGGTTTATTTTCCTTAATTACATTTTGCCATGCTATTATCATTCTCAGGGTTCTATAATGGCTCTCAATTCTCTGTCACATAAAATCCAAATTCCTCTACCTGAATTTAAAGACCTTTTCAACCTGGACTTTCCATATTTATTCAACCCTTCTCTGCACCCCCAGTACTCCAAAACATGAGCTTTCATCTCCAAATGCGTTATAGGATAATAGATTAGATCTTAAAATAACTTCAGGTATCAGATAATCTATCTTCTCTGAAGTCTAGAAAGATTAGATAATATTTACAAAATTATAGAAGAGATGGACTTCTATTCAGGATTTAAAATCAGGTCCTCGGGTTCCATGGTCAGTGCTCTCTTCACTATACCATACTGTCTCTGCTATTTCTTATACAGGTCATTTCCCTTCCTGATTCTGTAACTTTGCTTATGCTATGGTCTTAGTTTCATAGACCCTTCTCTGCTTTCTATTCAATGTAATCAATGTAATTGTACCTTATAAGTACAGTTATTTCAGTTTCTTTATTTGTATTCTCAGAACAGAATACATTCCCTGACACTCAATAAATGTGTCAATAAATTGCTTGAAACTGAATCCTTCATATTTTCTCTATATTATCCACAAATAATTTTCAAATTATTCTACATTATACTTGATATTTCTGTTTTCTGAAATAATTATCATACTTATAACACAAACATTCATGTATTTAAACAGATATGTTATTTATCTCTAAGTAATGAGAGGACATTAAAAAAAGGTCAATAAACTATACTACCTGACTTCATAGAGCTTACATGATATTGAATAATACGTGAGAATAAATAATTATAATGTAATTAGAAGTTTGCAAGAAAAATACAACATTCTGCAAATGAAGGATAAATGAAAAGATATATAATAAATGTTTCTTATGTGCGGAGCACTGTGTTTAAATGCTGATGCCATAAACATAAAAGCAAGATAGTACTTGTCCCCAAATAATTTAATTTTTAATGGGAAAGCACTATATATGGGGAAGTAGTGGCCAAAGATAGGATGTTCTGGTTTGGAAAATTGTGGGAAGAAACTTTAGAGCCAAGGACATTGATGATCATTCCAAGGCTGATACTGTTACCTGAGAAAATATGAAAATCTCAGTCTTCCTGGGTTTCAATTTCCTCATCTATAATGGAAAGGGTTATGCTCGATGGACTTTGAGGTCCTTTCTATTAGGGATGTAGACTGAGATTAACAAGAATTGGAATTAGACTATGAAAGACTTTTCATGCCGAGCTAAGGAGTTTAGTTATTTTTATCATACTAAACTTTTGTTGCTACCAAAACTGTATCTTATTTACTGCCCTATTAAACATAAATTAACATTTGTTTACAATGACTTCAAGTCATCAAGTAAAGGGAAACTCTTTTCGGGGTATTGTGTTCAACAAGCCAAATAAATGTACAATCTATCTTGTAAGAGTTTATTTGAAAAATGATTAAAATAAATTATAGCTTGGGCACTTGAAGGAATAAACCTCCATTATCAACCACATTCACATATGTTGAATTCCCCAGCACTAAAAATCTTAGATTATTTTTTTTTGTACCCAGAAAGAATATAGGATAACATGATTCTACTTAAAAGAGAATTTAGGGGACATTTAATTAAAAACCTGCATTTTAGAAATGAAGAATCAGAGACCCAGAAAAGTTAAATAACTTGCTAAAGTTCACATTAATTGGCAGAGGTGTAATGATTTTCTATCTCCAAATACAGTGTTCGTTATTCTCCATCACATTTTCTTCTGTAGGCCAAAAAATATTTTCACCTTTTTTTTGTTGTTGTTCTGATTTTTCTTGTGCAGCATGGCAAAAATGGAAATATGCTTAGAAGATTTGCACAATTTTAATCTATATCATATTGTTTGCTGTTTTAGGGAGCAGCCAGGGGGAAGGGAGAAAATTTTGGAACATAAGATTTCGCAAAGGTCAATGTTGAAAGCTATTTTTGTATGTATTTGGAAAAATAAAATGCTACTTAAACAAAAAACAATGTGCTAACTAATCAACACTGAGGTGAACAATGGAGAGGAAGAACATAATAAGGTGTAGAAGTATCAAAGTAAGACAGAAGAAAGTCCAAATAGGATAATGGAAGCGATATATTGATACAAAATCAACATTGCAAAACTCCACATACTCCACTGAGAAACTTCAAGTTATCTGAAATTCAGCTGAATACTTGCTTGAAATTATATTTAAATTGTGTATGGATGTAAAATATAATGTTTTAATCTCCTTAGTCAATTTCCTATTCAGGTAGTGTCTTTTTTAAGGAAAAATGAGTTATTCTCACTGGAGAACTACAGTTACCATACTGCCAAAGGATTGCCAAAATAGTTTCTTTCTTTCTTTTTCTCTTTCTTTCTTTCCTTTCTTTTTTTCTTTCTTTTTTTGAGAATTCAACAACCATTTTATTAAAATGAATTGCTTTCTGGATTTTAGTGGTCCTTTCAATATAGGTTGTGATAAGCAGAATAGGAAGATCAGAAAATCTAGGAATCTGTAGAAGAAAAATAATCCCTCCTCTGTATAGCCTTGAACAGTTTCGAAAGCTTTTTGCCATCCCATGGCTTAATTTGATGTATTTTACAGCATGGAGCATATGAGGCAGGAAGGATAGGAGCTACTCTTCCCATTTTATAGATAAAGAAACTGAGGGTCTCAGAGATGAAGTCATTAGACCAAATCAAAACAATGACTTAGTAGGAGAGGTATAACTAGGATTCAGGATTTTCCCATACACTAGGAAAATAGAAAGCCTATGTACTTCAACATAGTTTCAATATGCATTTTTTGAAGATCAGGGCATGCTTGAATGTTTTTATGTTATTTTTTCATAAATATAAAAGCATAAAAGAAAATAATTTAAACAAAAAAGAGTCATATATATATATATATATAAATTGAACTGGTGGGCTAAAGCTGTTATCCATGAATATTGTTTTAAGTTATGCTGACTATATAAAAACAAAGGTTGGGGGGATTGTGAAATGGCCTACATTTTTACTGTGGATATAGCGTGGCTCATTAAGTGAGCCAAAATTTAGGCCATGATATTCTCACTTGCCTAACTTTGGCAAAAACAATACTCTAGAGACTTGGTCACAAAAGTTCAATAATGTTGAGAAATGCTCATTTCTATCTTTTAAATAAAGTTCCCTTCTAAGGAATCTTTAAAATACTACAAAATACTTGCCATAATATAAATGAAAAATTTTCATTTTTGCTATTTTGGTCTGGTCTACCACCACACTGTCTTACCCACCTCCCCACAAACTAAATATAAGAACCTGAAGCACACCTTTACACTGTTTTGCCTCTCTACAATTCATCTCCTTCTGCCCTACACATAAACATGTCTTTTTCATATATATATATATATCCACTTTCCCTTTAAATCAATGAACCTGACTATCTCTGATCTCTAAACTTGGTAGTTTCTTAAATTTCAAATCTGCTGCTATGGACAAGCAATGTTAGCAGAAGGTAGGTTTCTTTAGTAGTACCCAGAGAAAGACAGGTTTCTACTCAGGATAGAGCATCTGACTGGAAAATGTCTTTTTCTTTTCCCCACAGGGGTTAGTGGGAAGAAAAATAATTTCAGAGGGCTCCCTAGTACATGAACACTGTTTTGGTTCATGAGCATTATTTTCTGCTAGTTAGCCTCAGCTTTCCTATTTTGGAGGTCAGAGATAATAATATCCCTACAGAAATTATGCTTTTTAAAGTTTAAGTTGTAAAAGTGTGACATAATACACATTGGGCAGCTAGATGGCACAGTGGATAGAACACCAGACCTGGAATCTGGAAGACTTATCTTTGAGAGTTCAAATCTAGTCTCAGACACTTACTAGTTGTGTTAACTCAGTAAAGTGGCTTAATCCTGTTTGCCTCAGTTCCTTATTTGAAAAATGAGCTAGTGGAGGAAATAGCAAGCCACTCAGGTGTCTTTGCCAAGAAAACCCTAAAGGGGGCTCACAAAGAATCAGACATGACAGAAAAATGATTGAATAACAAATATACTAACAGGTAAAACAGGGTAACAGGTGTAACATGAGCACCCCTTCTCCCAAACGCAAACTCATGATGTAATTTTTTGTTTTATTTTTTATTATTATTTTTATTATTAGACAGCTATTATCAAATAATTATCACAATAATTATTATTTTAGACTTTGGTTTGATTGTTTTAGAGAGACCTCTAGGTTAAGCATTACCATCTTCTCTGCAACTTTTGGCTTTAAGAGAGTTGCTTTTTGAGAGGTGAAATCGTGTAATGGATAAAGAATTCACCCTCTCAGTCAAGAAGGTCTAGGTTCAAATCCTTCCTCTGATACATAGTTGTTATATAACTTTGGATAAATCATTTAACCTCTGCTTGTCCCCAGCCAACTCTCCAAGTAACTAGAGGACAGGATGAAAATATACATAATTTATACCTTTTCGGTGTATGACCCCAAAACAATTCAACTCTTTCCAGTACAGTGTAGGACCAATAGCAAGCAGTTTCTGGTGGAAATTATTTAATTTTTCACTGTGATACATATAGAGTAGACAGACCATCAAGAAATAAGTGAGAAATTAAGAACAATTTAGAATAGATGCTGGTGTTTTGTCACCTCATGGAGCCCAGAGCTGCTATCATGGATCATCTAAATGTGATGAGCTATAGGAAGAAGATGGAAACACAAATCACCCTGTGTAGACAAAGCAATGTTTGGGAATAATAGAAGTAGAGTCTGGTTCATTTTCTATTTGATTTTCTTTATCTCCTTTCCAAAATGCAATTTTCACTGTTATATCCCTTTTCTTTTCTAATTCTGTGGTTACCTATTAACACTAACAAGAATTACTTTTATCTTCTTTTCATTATAAATTGTTTTTTTCTTTCAATATGTTGTATTATATATATATATATATATACTTTTCCTCTGTGCTATTTTAACTTGACATATATATCAACATCTCTTGGGGGGAAAAAGACTGAGTATTGGATAGTAATTTTCAATAGATATTGCCCAGATAGTAAACTGCCTTTTACTTCAGTAGTAATCTGACTTTGCTTGAGGCAAAGAACTGAACACCAATTTCATTCAGAAACCATGAACAAACTAAGTGTGTTTGTTTCAAGTACTGAGGATAGCAAAATCATATAAAAACTATTCACTCTATCTCAACCATGAAGAAAAGTGTAGTCAAAAAACTTTTAGGATGTGGGAGTTATGTTACAGCATCACTAGGAATTAAATATCAAAGTATTCCAGAATTTCATTGTTAAAAACTGCAAGTTTTCACCATATTAAATGTACCACCCAGGCACATGACTCTTCTTTATAGAAGGTGATCTCCTATCTAGCAATTGGAGCATAAGCTAGGCAGTCCATATTGCCTTCCAAATATCAACTAAACCACCTGCTGTTTCACCATTAAAATTTCATTATTACAGGTTCAAATGCTTTCCCTACAACCCCCCCCATAGGGCACCTACAATGGGCCCAAAACAAACTTTGCCTACAACATTTTTTCACCCATTTGTTCAAGTATGTACTGTGAGGTTCTCCTAACTATAATAATGTAAGTCATTGGAAATTTCTAGTTTTGTTCCTCTCCTTGTGAAATATGATTTCTTTTTAAGAATATATGTTAATCAAGTCATAGTGCAGCTAATTATATAACATAGTAAATATAATATATCATGGAATTTCACAGAATATGCAACTGTGGTCAGTTTTATATTTTAAGATTTCCTAATAAAATAGGAAAAATTACAAGAAATATGTAAATTTCTAATCAATATTTTATAATGTTGACATTGTTGTATTTATTGTTAAGATGACTTTTGAAAGACTCAAGGCTCAAAGGCAACAGCTAAAGCAAAAACTTACACACTATCCTGTCAAATTCTCCCTTGAATGAGTTGAGAAGCAATATCCCTGAGGGAACAGGATGACAGAGCCAAATAATACATGCCCAGGGCTTTAGATACAAACATACAGACACACCAAGTACAAACCGGTGCCTGTGGGACTCCTGAAAATGTCTTATTCCTGTGGGGAAGGAACTGGAAGTCAGTAACATCATCATCAGTCTGAATTGCATTGCTTACAGAATTGCAATGCTTTTCACTGTGACAGGGCAGAGACAACAAATTAAGACAGTTTGACACTTTTTCTAAAATATCCCAAATGCATATGTATGATATTTGGAAAAAGTGATACAAAAACACTTTGAAATATAAAGGATTCCCTGCTGTAGAAAACTAAAGGGGATGTTCGAAAACTCCTTTGTACTTTTCTTACCCTGGTCTCCTTTCCCAAACACACTCACACCACACCCCCATTCCCATCCTATGATCATATGGAAAGTTTCAATAAAGAATTATCTTTATATCTATATAAGGATTAGTGAAATCTCATAACTATCAAAATAATTGACATAAAATTAGGTGAAAATAATAAAACCTGCTATTTCTTGAATCTTTGGTTTGAAAAAAGTGTGTTTAGTTCTTTTATAATCATAATATATGCAGTTATAATTTTTATATTGAGTAATTAGAATATAGGTGCATTATGAAAAATGCATTACTCCAATTAAATTCACTATAAAAGTGCTCGCTATATCTGTACAAATTGAAAAAGTGAACTAGAAAGGTGATTTGGTCCAAAACAGAAATACATTTTCACCATTTTCTCCCTATTTCAGGTAAAATTATGTGGGGTCATAGGTATGGAAGAGGAGGAAAAGAATTCATTGCCTAAAATTTCCCAGAAAACTGCCTTCATAATGTACATAAAATTGCCTTAACATTGACATTAACTTAGGTCACTATAGGTTTAAGATTAACAAATCCCAAATGTGAGCATTTAAGATTCTCTTGGGAAAAAATAAGAAGAAATAAAAAGTATGCAATCTGAAATCCAGTCCTGAAGTTACTTAATATTGAGTTCCTTTTCTTTTTCTTCATATGTAAGCATTTCAGCAATCAGTTCATTTCTTTCCTATAACTTCCCTTGGCTCTCTCTCACCTTCATTAAAGGTAAGCCTCTAGCTTTTAAGCTAAACAACTATTCATACGAGATTATTTTCCTTCTGACAGTTAAAGATGTGTTTTTTTGAATCACTCAAATCAAAAATAGTTTTTGCTTTTTTATTATTCTTAAATCTATAATGGAAACTATTCAAAATTATGTCAGTCTTAAAAACCTCACAGAAGTCAAACTCATTCTTTCAGTGATTTTGCTAACGTGCAAAATTTCACAGATGCTTGAACTGAACAGTTTCAAAATTTCTTTCCATCTCATTTAACTTTGGAGCTTATAAAGCAGGAGATTTTATGAAATGGTATGAACAAAACACTTCAATCAAAATCAAGTTACCTTTGCATTCCACAATCCCCTAAACAGATTATTAAAAAAGGAGAGACGCAAGTGTCTCCCAACCTTTTTTCATGTTCCCCTTTATTTCCATATGAATCTAAAGGTGATGTAATTTCAAAATATATGAGAGTTCTCAGAGAAGTGTGTTAAAAAAAAAAAGGATCACTGTCTAAAAGCCATAGTTATCATTGTGGGACACTTGCCTGTAAACTCAGCCTTTTACTGCCATAAACACATTCACTTGCTGCAGTGCAGAATGAATGTCAGCTTAGTCAGTCAGAACTTTCAGTGCAGAAATTCAGCCTGATGCTGATGCAGTCACCCCGATAAGGAAGCACTTACCTTAATTGAAATCTTGCCTTTGATAGAGCTGAGACATCAGTCAAATCAACCTTGATTGGGATGGAGGTATCTAAGTTTTCAATCAACACCCTCCAGGTAGCTGCATGCTGTGCTGCTTTTTTCCTGTTTATGTTGAACTCCTTGCTGTCTAAAGGAGAGAGAAAGAGATAAGCTGAAATCCTCAGAGGTTCCCAGTGAGTAAGTGAGGACCAAAGCAATGTTTCTTAACATGAGATTCTCCGCAAACGTGCTCGGGTCTGGAAGACCCAGTAACTGCTGTGATAGGCTCCTGTCATGTCCCTTGAGCTGTGGGATGATCATTGACCTGATTAGCACTGAACACTCCCTGCATGCAGGGAAAGCACTGAGAGGATTGGTGGGTCGCAAGGGAATTGGAAAAGGCACCGGGGACACTTGGGAATCTTGTCTCCTCCAGACTAATGGATGAGCTGCAGCCAAGGCTATAATTTCTGAGGAGGTTACCCACGATGTTAACCATGTGAAGACTTAAACAAATGTGCTTTCACATGCCATTTCTTAAGGTGCCTAAATGCTAGACACAGAGTACAGCTGAGCAATTAAGAAACTGGTGTAACTGATTTGTTGGACAAACCTCAAAATATTCAGCACTTCAAGGCAAAAGATAAAAGGGAATTCCTGCACGTACTTTTGAGTCTAGAGACTGATGCACACTCTGGTCTTTCTTAGGTGAAAGGAACTTAGTGAGATTCCTCAACAAAGACAATTTTCTGTTGTAAAATGAACGTACACATTACAAAGTATAACTGGCAATTCCTTATCTTAATGAATATACACACCACACACAAAGAGAGACAGGACTACAAGATTGTTTATTCTCAAAAAGA
Source organism: Myrmecobius fasciatus (assembly GCA_023553655.1). Lineage (NCBI taxonomy): Eukaryota > Metazoa > Chordata > Mammalia > Dasyuromorphia > Myrmecobiidae > Myrmecobius > Myrmecobius fasciatus. Next base: position 303,690 of record JAJPUD010000805.1, read on the forward strand.
GTCTCTATAAAGTGGAGATTAAATTAACATAAAAATGAAGAAATTATTATAATAGTCTATTAAATATTTCTGATACCAAAAATAATTAATAATTGAACTTTACTAAATCACTAAATGCTCCTTTCTATTTTTTTTTTTTTTTTGGCAAGGCAGGTGGGGTTAAGTGACTTGTTCAGAGTCACATAGCTAACAATTATTAAATGTCTGAGGCTGAATGTGAACTCAGGCTATCCTCACTTCAGGGCTGGTACTCTATCCCCCTTGTGCCCTCTAGCTGCCTCCTTCTATTATTATAAAGGGATATGCTAACTTTCTAAATTACACTAATCAAAATGAACTCTAAAAATTAGACATATTGCTAAAAATAATTAATTTTTTTATTAGTAGCCACATGCTAAAAACTATCCCACAACTGACTCTTGCCATTGCCTACTTGAAAGGTTCTTAATATGTTATCAGTTTACTAATTATATGTCTTAAAAAAAAGAGGGAAGCAACTAATTGTAGGAGCACCAAATGGTTAATTTTTGTTGGTGCTAACTTTAACAGTAGAAAAAAATAAAACCATATGCAAATAGCATAAAAAGAACAGATGAAAAAAGTCATTTGCATGTCTTAAGGGTGAGAAAATTTCATTGCCAGGAAGAATAAGTGAAGAATGTCCTCTCAGAATGATGCTGAAATGTTCAGCACCTCTATTTTTTCAAGCCAGTCACACTCGGGACATATGGTATTCCTTTGCTAACACTGTGTTTATCAGTGTTTTACACACACACACATACACACACATTTAAACTATAGATGTATTTCTATGTTTGCATATATCAAAAAGAGGAACACTAAAATAAACTCGTCATACTTTACAAAAACTGGTTAGCTCAAATTTTCATGGAGTATATCAAAAAAATCTATTTCTCATTAAAAATTTTAAAGACTTGTCAATTGATATTTCTATAAAACACAAAATCTCCTAGAAACTGAAAATTACTGCAAATAGGGTAGATTCCTGAACTTAAAGTGCATATTGTAATCATGAACATTTTGAAGTAGGGCTAAAACAATTCAATTTACAGGTGAGGTCTCTTGCTCCCTCAGCTGGCTGAGGTTGGGAGCTGTATGGAAGATATACTCTCTTCAGTGGGCACCTACCCTCCTGCAGAGAAAGAATAAGTACTTTTTACTCCACAACAGGAGAACTATTACTCAATTAAAGATTAGCATTAATGATTCCCACTTGAAAAATGACTACTTGGAGCCTCCACGACATCTCAACCGAGGCATCCAAAACATAAATAGTAAATAGGGAACATGGGTTCTACTCTTTTTATAAGAATATAGGGATATCTTTGACAAAATACTGATGAAAATAAAGTATCTTTAATGTTCTATGATAGTTATATAAATGATATATATATATATATGGGTATATAAATTGCTTTAGTAATGCATATTCATTTAATACACATATGTATGTATGTATATATAAGTAAATATATATATACATATATATGTGAGAGAGAGAGAGAGAGAGAGAGAGAGAGAGAGAGAGAGAGAGAGAG
>JAJPUD010000805.1:305258-352919 GCA_023553655.1 Myrmecobius fasciatus
AGAGAGAGAGAGAGAGAGAGAGAGAGAGAGAGAGAGAGAGAGAGAGACATTTAAAGTATGTCTATATAGGTATAAGCAATTTGGGCTATACTCTCTAACTGGTCTAAGAACTTATTTGGGAAAGAATTTTATTTTTTGAAATTGCCTTCCTTTCAAAACACCTGCTTACCTTACCCTACAACCTTCAAGAATTATACTTTACAGCTAAAAGGAGTGCTAATTTCACTAATCTCATTCAGTTTATTTTGCTGCAGATGGCAAATTGCATCAGGTAAAACATCTTTGACTTGATGTAATTTTTAGCTGTAAAGTACAATTCTTGTAGGTTGTAGGTCATGATAAAATCAGGAGGAATGTATCTGGTGCCACTTAATTGAAAATTCATAATTCCCTTGTTGAGACCTTTAAGTGGTATGTGTTCTAATGACCAATGTTATTATAATAAACTTCATGGAAGATAATAATACAGTAAAAAAGGGAGGGAAATCAATAATCTCTCTGTTTCTGTCTCTGTCTCTGTCTCTGTTTCTCTCTCTCTCTCTCTTTCCCCCTCCCTTCCCCTCCTCCCTAAATATTGAGCATTTATTTTCTGCTATGTGCTAAAAACATAAATATACTTGGTAAAAATTTCCAGTGAATAAATCTGGAACTCTTAATCCACTCGAACTGAAGAATTACTTGTACTAATGGTCATTTCACATCTACTTTATTAAAAATCAATTTTGAAATACATTGACAGTGTCTGTTTCAGTAAACAATACTGAAGTAGTGGAGAGTATAAAAGATAATGGAACAAAAAATGAGGTGAAATAATGGGCATGCCTTTTAAGTCAGATTATTATACTTGGTTTTTATTAATAATAGAATAGAAGAGGAGCACCCTTAGTGTTAGGGATTGCTTAGTTTTGTCATTTTGCCCCCAGAATCTTGCACAGTCCCCAAGACTTAGTAAATGATTAACATAGCTGTTGAATTAAATTAAGTTGACTTGCTGAAAGCAAAATGAAGATGACAGGAAATAAAATAAAATTACTTGGTGATCTTGGAGGAGAGATACTAGCAAATACTTGATCCAATTTCTTGACTTTAGCTAGAATAAAATAACTCATTAATAAATATACTTTAGAGTTACAAAGAGCTTTGTATGTATTAATTCATTTCATATTCACAGCATCCTTGTAAAGTATTATTCTTTCCCCTTTACAAAGAAGAAATTGAATTTCTGAGAAGTTAAATGACTTACCCAAAGACAAAAAACTAGTAAATGACTGAGCCAAGACTCAAAACCAGGCTTTCTTACTTCTTTTTTTTCCCCAAACAAAGTATGTTTATTTAGGAGAAGAGGTCACAGACACAATAAGAGGCAAAATAGGCACCATGAGTGGAAAATATGAAAGAGATTTGGGAGAATAATGGGGTTACCAAGGAAAGGGATTTGGAAGAATCCATTAAAGAAATATGCCATGAATTGGAGGACCTGGAATAACATATTCCATAAAGGAAAGGACCTGGGGTTACAACCAAGAATTAATTTCTCAGCAAGACTGAGCATCATCTTTCAGGGAGGCAATGGACCTTCGGTTAAGTAAGAGACTTTCAGTCATTCCTATTAAAAACAAACAAACAAACAAACAAAAAAAAAACAGAACTAAACAGGAATTTTGATCTTCAAATACAGAATTCAAAAGATGCTTAGAAAGGTAAACAGAAAAATATATACACACATACACACACATATATATATTATTTAAAGGTTAAACTGTTTACATCCATAGATAGGAAAATGATATCTGTAACTCTTGAAAACTGTATCTGTGGTACAGTTAGAAGGAGCATAAATGGACTGAGGATATGGTAGTGAATGAACTCTGATGTGATGATATCAAAGAAAAAGATATTAAAAAGAGGAAAAAAAGGATTGTACTGGGAAAAGAAAAAAGGGGAAGTATAAGGGGACAAAGGAAGAGACACAAAAGACCTATTACAATAGAAGGAAAGAAGGGAGGGGGATGAGAATTGTCTAAAGCTTAATCTCATCAATTGGCTCAAAGAGGTAATTACATAATCACTCAGTTGGGTACAGAAATTTATCTTACCCTATAAAGAAATAGGAGGAGAAAGGGGGAAAAAAGGGAGGGACAGGATAGAAAGGAGGGCAAAAACACTAGGAATATGCCATGAGGTCTAAGCATGCCTTTGCTTAAGCCAATGCATAAGCACTGAATAGCAGGTTAGATACATAGAGGAGTTTAGCAGACTAACCAGAATTAGCTATAGTACCATTATAACTCTTCTTTGCTCTTTTTTCCAGTTCAGATCTTTTTTCCCATCCCTTAATGTCTTTTTTTTTGATGTCATCACATCAGAGTCCATTTACAACCACACTCTCAGTCCATGTGATGCCCCCGTTTGTTTGGCCCAGTGACATATACAGTTCTCAAGAGTTATACAATAATCAATGCCTATAGCAATTTAGTATTTGATAAATCCCAAACTCTAGCTTCTGGAATAAGAACTCAGTATTTGACAAAAGTTGCTGGGAAAACTGGAAAATAATGTCAGAAACTCAGTATAGACCTACATTTCACATCCCATACCAAAATAAGGTCAAAATGGATATATAATTTGGGTTTAAAGGATGATCTTAGAAACAAATTAATAGAACAAGAGATATTTTATTGATTAGATCTTTGGAGAAGTGTGGAATTTATGACCAAAGAGGAATTATAGAACATAATGAAAGGTAAAATGAACAATTTTGATTACATTAAATTGAAAAGTTTTTGCACAAACAAAACAGAAACAAGATTAATAGGAAAGTACAAAGCTGGGAAAAAATCTTTACAGCCAATATTTCTCTAAAGGTCTCATTTCTAAAATATAGAAAGAAGTGTCAAATTTATAAGAATACAGATCATTCCTCAGTTTACAAATGGTCAAAAGATATTAGTAGACAATTTTTAGATGATGAAATTAAATATTGTTATATGAAAAAATGCTCTAAATTACTATTGATTAAATAAATGCAAATCAAAACAACTCTGAGACACCACCTCACACCTCTCAAATTGGCTAAGATGACAGGAAAAGATAGTGAAAAATGTTGGAGGGGATGTGGGAAAACTGGGACACTAATGCGTTGTTGGCGGAGTTGTGAAATGATCCAAGCATTCTAGAGAGCAATTTGGAAATATGCCCAAAGATCTATCAAACTGTACATATCTTTTGACCCAACAGTGCCATTACTGGGTCTGTATCCCAAGGAAATCTTAAAGGAGGGAAAAGGACTTACATGTGCAAAAATGTTTGTAGCAACTCTTTTTGTGGTAGCAAAGAAATGGAAAAAAAGTAGATACCCATCATTTGTGGAATGAAATATTATTGTTATATAAAAAATGATGAACAAAGTGATTTTAGAAAGGCCTAGAAAGACTTACGTGAACTGATGTTCAGTGAAACAAGCAGAACCAGAAGTACATTGTACACAATAATAGCAAGAATATTTGATGCTCAACTATGAAAGACTTGGTTCTTCTTAGTGACTCAGTGATCCAACGTAATTCTAATAGACTCTGGACAGAAAATGCCATCTGCATCCAGAAAAAAAGAACTAAGGAGACTGAATATAAATCAACACATGACATGTTCACTTCTTTTTTATGTTTTTTTAATCTCTCCCATAGTTTTTCCCTTCTGCTATGATTTTTCTCTCCCAACATGATTCATAAAGCAATGTATATTAAAAATTAATAAATTTACTAGAAAAAACAAAAATAAAAGGCATGGATGAAGCAAGGAGTGGAGGCAAAGATAGCAGCAGCACAACATTCCCAGCCTCTAGTTCTGGAGCCCCTCAAAGTAGAGGTCCAGGCCCATCCTTTTGGGAAAAGTCCAAGTTTCTCAACCATACAATTTGGACTCACACCTTTCTGTGCTTGAGTCAATGATGCTTAGGCAGAGGAGCTCATCTAGAGTGAAGAGCATGTGGTATTGACTGACACAAACTTATGTGTATGCTGTCCTGAAATGGGGCCTCAATTATCTACAATAGAATATTGGCAACAAAGATTTTTCAGTGTGTCGTTCTAAGATCCATAAATGCCTCTACTACTATGAGAAAAAGATAGCTGATTCTGAAATTTTTAAACCAAAGCCCAACAGGAAACGGATAAAATTCCATGGATTTGGAGAGAAGCTACAGGACATAAAGCAGAGGAGCAATGAAGAGAGATTGTATTCAAAGCAGACTCTCAATGAAAAAGTAGACAAAAAGACTGTGATGGACTTCTTGAGTTTAACTGGACCTACATTAATAAATACCATCTGACCTTCAACATGCTGCTTATTGGCATTGAAGGAAATGGGACATTTGTTCACTTTGATGAACATCAAAATTTCTTTGCTCAGATCAAGGGCTATAAGTGACACATCTTGTTTCCTCCAGATGTCTTTGAATGCCTCTTTCCACACCTCCTTTACCATCCCTATGACAGGCAGAGTCAGGTAAATTTTGACAATCCTAATAACAAAAAGGTTCCACAGCTTCTAGAATATGATTGTCTGTGAGACAGTATTTTGCCTTGCTGATGCTCTCTACTGTATGATAATGTACTGATATAGTGTCACATAGAATTGTTGCTAAATAGAGGAACCACTATCATTGTGAGCATCTGATATTAGAGCCTCCAACTCCTCATGGGATTAAATATCTTCTCAAAGCTTATTACAAGTTGGCCATGATGAGAAACATTGAGAAGATGCTGGGAGAGGCTCTAGGGAATTCACCAGAGGTGGGACCCTTGTGGAAAAGATGTTGATTCAGTCATGTCTGACTCTCCATGACCCCATTTGGGATTTTCTTGACAAAGATACTGGAATGGTTTGCCATTTCCTTCTCCAACTCCTTTTACACATGACATCTTGAGGCAAAAGGATTAAGTGACTTTCTCAGGTAGTTAGTCTCTGGGACCAAATTCAAACTTCCCCAAATAAGTCTTTCTGACTCCATTCCTTGATACCCTATCTAGGTCAGGTGGAGCAATTAATAAATCCACCCTCCTCTGCTCCCCATTTTTTTATATTTTATATTTTTATGGGAGAGGGGCAGTTGGCATTAAATGACTTGCCCAGGGTACCAGAGCTAGCAAGAGTCTGAAAACAGGTTTTAACTCAGGTACTCCTGACTACATGGTCAATGTTCTATCCACTGTTCCACTAGCTACTCCTTCTCTGCTCCCATCTTGAGTGATTTCTTCTCTCATTTCTGTTCATGATCCTCAAAACTGGGACACTGATACATTGTTGGTGGAACTGTGAATGGATCCAGCCATTCTGGAGAGAAATTTGGAACTATGATCAAAAAGTTATCAAACTGTGCATACCCTTTGACCCAGCAGTGTTTTTATTGGGCTTATATCCCAAAGAGATCTTAAAGGAGGGAAAGGGACCCACATGTGCAAGAATGTTTGTGGCAGCCCTTTTTGTAGTGGCTAGAAACTGGAAACTGAATGGATGCCCATCAGAGAATAGCTGAATAAATTATGGTATATGAGTGTCATGGAATATTATTGTTCTGTAAGAAACCACCAGCAGGATGATTTCAGAGAGGCCTGGAGAGACTTGCATGAACTGATGCTGAGTGAAATGAGCAGAACCAGGAGATGATTATACATGGGAAAAACAAGTCTTTATGATGATCAATTCTGATTCACATGGCTCTCTTCAATATGAAATGTTTCAAACCAGTTCCAGTTGTTCAGTGATGAAGAAAGCCATATACACCCAGGGAGAGGCCTGTGGGATCTGAGTGTGGACCACAACATAGCATTTTCACACTCTCTTTTGATGCTTGCTTGAATTATGTTTTCCTTCTCAGGTTTTTTTTTTCCTGTACCGCAAGATAATTATATCTATGCACACACACACACACATACACACACACACACACACACACACACACACATATATATGTACACACATATTCGATCTGTCAAATATTTTAACATAATTAACATGTATTAGACTTCCTGCCATCTAGGGAAGGGGGTGGGGAGTAAAAGGGAAAAATTTGTAATAGAAATCTTTGCAAGGGTCAATGTTGAAAAATTACCTATGCATATGTTTTGCAGATAAAGCTTTAATAAAAACATAATAAAAATAAAATTAAGATATTGCAGAAAAAGAACCTCAAGAAAAATAAGGTTTAAAAATGTATGCTTCAAAAAAATTAATCACCTTCCCTCTCTTGTCTCAAATCCCACATACATTCTAGAGTTCCAGTTTTGTTTCACTCTGTGTTGTGTGTATGTGGGGGTAATAGGGGAGGGGGAGTTGTGTCTGTGTTTATCCTCCAAGGGCCATGAGGCTGTGATGATGCTTTTGTCACTTAATGTCATAAAGCCTCACTGTTAAGGTCTGAAATTAAAGGAGTTATTTATCTGGACTGCATTGCTATCTTTGAAAGGAGTCTATGGAATTAATAACTCTCCCAGGTTCCCAGAATTTGGGAGGGATTCTTTTTTAATCTCCATTCTGCTTACATACTCTACCTATATATCAACAATGTAATCTGATTTTGTACAGCATGAGTGCATCCTATGTACAAAAAGAAAGAAGGAGCTACTTTGTTTCCAAAAGTGAATCTTTGTTTCCATATTCTGGCCAAGATCATCCTAACAATACTCTGACTAATAGGACTTTGCCAAGACTGGCTGTGCTACAGATCAGGAGTTTCCTAGCATATTCTGATGGCCACATTGTGCCCGAAATCTGTCTACTAACGTTCCACATGCTGTCTTGGTCCAATTCCACTGGTTATTACTGCAGGGAAGTTTACCTGGTTTACCAAGATGATTTTAAATTTGTTTTTTAGGTTATTTTTATAGGTTGGGTCTTGCTGCAATATGCTTAAGGTTTATAAAATAGAGACTCTGAGGCTAAGAATCCCACCTATCCCATTCTTTTTGGGTTGGGTTGGCTTTCCTGTTGAGTCAACTGCTTACCCCCACGGACAGTGGGAAGGTCAGAGATAGAAACAGTTATCACTAGAGTCTAAGAGATAACTGGGGCTGCCCTCCTCTCCATCCCTGAGAGTAGATAAGCCAGAAAACTTGCCATCTCCTCTAGTTCTGGATATACAGTTGTTACAAACTCCTGAAAAATCCTCCTAAGAATCAAAGTAGCTGTAGCCACAAGCAATGGGCTCTTCCTTGATCTTCTTGACTGGCAGGACAAGACTGCCCTTCTGTAGTAAGTCTCTCTAGAAGGAGTAAGGGAGGAAGGTGAGAAAATGCGTTTTATTTAATTTTTTTCCTTTTTGCCAAAGGTTGAACTTTTCAGTGTCTGAACAGTGGTTCTTGTCCCAAGAAGTTCAGTTTAGAATAGAAAGACTTATAGATTGGTATGCATAGAAAAGAAGATGTTTGCCTTTGTATGTCTCTGTGCTTTTTACGCCTGGCCTGGTGTTCTCTCTCATGAGAATAGAGTATATGTGAATGTGGAAGACATAATAGGTTTTTTTCCCCACTAACAAAAAAGAATTTGAGATCGGAAGAGATAATAGGTTTTTTTCCCCACTAACAAAAAAGAATTGGGAGATCGGAAAAAAGTCATAGAATAAAAGTATAAAAATCATGATTTAATTAGCAGTACTGAACAAAATTAGAGATAGAATATTTGTTCTGACTTCCCAAAATAAGGAGTATGCTATTATAGTAACTCAGGCCTTGACTATGTCAAGCTAAAATGAATTAATAAGAAGAATAACACCATATCTTTGAAAAGATTTGGAAAGTATTTCAATCATTGTGAAATTCTGAAAAATACATAGTGGAGGCAGGGGGTACTTATTAGTTGGCAATTTTACAAAATTAACATTTCCCGGGATCAGCAAACTACAATCTTTATGTCAAACTAGTCAGTCTGTTTTTCCATAGTCCCTAGCTAAGAATGTTTTTCACATTATAAAATCAAGTTTTATTTTATTGTATTTTTCAAAGGTAAAAAAAAGCCAAAAAAACTAAAAACAACATCTCAGGTTTTCCTAAAGAGAGGAGTGAGTGATAGTGATGCATGATTTTGTTCTTAGGCCACAGTCTGCTGATCTCTGGTTTTATATTTCTACTTCTCATGACATAATTTTACAAAGCTACTTAGACATACTTGTATTACGAGGGAATTAAACTTTCGAAGTCAATAGTTGAATATTATTAAGCAGCTTAGTAAAATTCACAGGTGAATTTTTTTATCTGATTTAATCAAGATTCTCTGCTGTACCTACAGCTTTTAAATATTAATTCATTATTATAGCTATACCCATGCAATGATTAAATTATCAGCAGAAAAGAAATCCCAAAATATAATTATTGTTTTCAAAAATAGGAAAATAATCAAGCTAACTAACTAAATGATAATACATTAACTTTCCAGTAATGCTGAGAAAGCTATGATCTCAGAATGCTATTAGGGTCTTTTTTCTTTTTATTTATGTATAAGGAACACATTTTAATTTGTTGATTTTTTAAAGTTAGTAAATTTAAATACTCCACGGAGAAGTGTGTATTTATGATAACAAAAGTGGAACAGATCAGTTGTCTGAAAAATAATTGGACTGGGTCTTTGAAAAGTGTTTAATTTATGTTGTATTTTATTTTTATGTCATTTATTTCTAAATATTCTTCCCCTTCCCTTTCTTAGGGAGGTATCCATAAAAAACAAAGCAGACAAAAAAGCAGTTCAGCAAGATCAACCAATATATCAAATGATTCTGGCAGCACATGCAATATTCTACTAGAGAGGTATCTTTTTTCATTTCTCCTTGAAGATGTGAAACAGTTTATTTTTGTAATTGTTCTTTTCACTTATATTTCTATGAGTTTTGAATATTTGGAGGTTTGCCCTATAAATAATCTACTTTAATCTCTTAAATAGTATTGGGCTGTGATTCCCCTTCCTTAATCTTGCATCAGCTCATAAAAGTCTTCTCATGCTTTTCTGAAGTCTTCATACTCATCATTCATTTTTTTTCTTCCTTTCTTTCTTCCTTTCTTTCTTTCTTCTTTTCTTTCTTTCTTTCTTTCTTTCTTTCTTTCTTTCTTTCTTTCTTTCTTTCTTTCTTTCTTTCTTTCTTTCTTTCTTTCTTTCTTTCTTTCTTTCTGGCAATTGGAGTTAAGTGACTTGCCCAGGGTCACAGCTAGGAAGTACTACTAAGTGTCTGAGGTCAGATTTGAACTCACTCCTAACTTCAGGGCTGGTGCTCTATCCACTGCACCACCTAGCTGTCCCCATGTTCATTATTTCTAAAGGCATATCCATGTAATGCAAATTGATTAATTATTCCCCTAACAGAGGGTAGTATCTTTCAGAACTAGACTTTGAATCAGGGAACATGTTCAAATCAGACATCTATCTGCCTCTTCATAATTGGCCAATTTGTTTAACTTTCTTGGACCTCAGTTTCCTAATCTAAGTTATTGTTGATAAGCTGCTTTCTAAATTCCCTTCTAGTTCTAAATCTATGATTCTACATGGAGGAGATATTTAGCAAATGTCAAACTAAATTTAATTGAAATGGGGGCACTAGGGAACTGGTGCAGACCTTGATACCATCAAGCTATTAGAACTTTAACAAAGCTCAAGATATCCTCTATTCAATAGCTTCATTTAAAAAATGAAGGGACCCAGCAAAATTGCCTCTAAGGCCCCTTCCAGCTTTATTATCTGACCATAAAAATCTAAGATCATTTGTCCTTAACTATGCAAGGATAGGAAAGAATTAGGTAGGCAAAAGGTATAAGGCAAGTATAGGTTTTTCCCTCAGTTTTTATATACATACACACAAAAGCACAAAATATTATTTCTGTATTTTCTCTAGAAATAATTATTTGACAAGAATTGCCATTAGATACAATTCAAATGCTTTATGATTCACCTTATGAATATTTGTTTCATAGAGAAAAAAGACAAATGACTAATCTCCAGCACATTTTTAGGGATCTTCAGGTCAATCATTATAACACATTACTTTTCAAGGGACATGGCCATTACATTATCATGCCATGATTAGGTCATTAGTCACCCTTTTCCTTGTCCTACCCACTGAAAAATTAAAGCTGATATAATTATACCAATTGAAAATTACCTCAATATTGCATGGCATTAATGGAATATATTGATTATCTAATATTAATTTTTAATATTTATTCTTCACATTGGCTTCCCACTGTTAAAAGGCCTGCTACTATTTGAATAGATTAAATGAAATGACTTTAAGTCTAAGCAATTTGTTGGCTTCCTCCCATCCCATTTAAATTAGATTTATTTTGCTTTATATATTTTAGATATGATTTGTGTGTTCAAATAGTATGAAATAAAATAAATGAAACATTTTGTGGACAATAATTGTACTGCACTTAATGCCTCAGGAAAGGTACAGAAACAATTCAATATGCATAGAATTCCAGCAACATACTTCCCTGCTGTAATGATTAAAAAAAAACTATCTTTATTATAAAGGACATATACAAATCGAGGCCTTTACTTTATGAATGATTAAGTTCAGCAGCAGGTTATTTTTTGTTGTTTTTCTTTTCCTTTAAACTGAGAGGACTTTTGATTGAAGGAAGAATAGCAGAGAAGGTTTAATAGCTTTGAAAGTTATTGAGGCACATATACAAGAAACAAAAGTAAAAGGAATTTCGGTATTGCAATTGTTAACAGTTTCAAAGTTAATTATAAAACTTGGGTAGGAAACAAAAGGATCACCCCAATTTAAAGAAATCTAGGTTCAAAAAAAGAGGAGATCTAGGGTCACGGTATTTTTAGAAAGTGTTCCAGTATTTCAGAATAAACTTAACATCTAAAAGCAGCAATTATCACCCCCAAAATTTGTTTTAAAATGAACAATGCAGATTTTTCATCCCAGGATTAATAAAACTTTACTCTAACTGTTTAATAATGTATTAAGATAAATTAAATTCACAACTGCAAATAACAAAACTTTTGAATTTTTCCAAAAAATCTATATACCAAAAATTGAAATATATTAAATAAATTTTCCACTACTATGTTTTAAAGAATAAGGAAAAAAATGTCTAATTCAAAATACAGTTTCAAGGGAGAAGAATACTTTTCAATTCATAGTATTTTTGTGTTTTTGCAGATAATATTATACAGATTACACATTGCTTCAAAAAAACATGATCTCACATAGAGATAAAAAGGATGGTCTAAAGAATGCTATCTAGATTTCTAATATTTATAGGTTTTGTTTGTTCTTTCAGTATAAAACATTTTTGCATCTATGATTATAAAAAAAAATTACACAGGTGTGGAACAAGAGTTTGAACCACCCAGTGAAATTTATTTTATTATGCTTTTCAAAAATTTAAATTCTTTACACAAGCTCTCACAAGAAGTCTACTTGTTACCAAATTTCACAACTGAGTTAATAGTAAAGTTCTATAATGTATCCACTTCCTCTTGGTCCTCAGCAATTTCCTTCAGGTACCATTGTGATGACTTAAATTACCTCCTGAGTTTCCTTTCTATCCTCTTACTACATTGACTGCTCTGCTAATCTAGCTTCTTCTGTGCCCCCTCTTTTTCTTATTTGACAGAAGTCAATATTCTGCTGCCACCACATCAGCTATGTAAGTCTGTCTGCCTGCCTCACTGACTCCACATCCTCTTTTACAATAGCTAAAATCCATCACTATAGTACTAAGTATAAACAGCAAGTTGATTAGATCTCCATACAAAGCACTCTCTTCAATTCTGTGTTAATTCATGCACTCTGATTTAGAAGATATTTTTTAGTATTAAGATTTTGTTGTTATGTATATTTAAAATCAATTAATTTTATGTTATGAAATACAAAGACAAAATAGTTTGTGTCTGAACATTTTTTAAAGTTTCTAATTAGACAAACACATCTAAAATGCAATATCTTATATATTTACATTTTTAACTACAAAGACTAGTAATAACAATTTAAAAAGCTAACATCTATATATTGCTTACTATATGTTTACACTGTGCTAAGTACTTTACAAGTAATCTCTTTTTAATCCTCAAAACAATCCCAGGACACAATTGCTCTGATTATCCCCCTTTTACAGATGAGGAAACTTGAGATAAATAGATTACATGATACATACATACATATATACATATATACATATATATATATATATATATATATATATATATATATATATATATATAGTCTCATATACCTAGAAAGTGTCTAAGGCCAGATTTTATATCAGGTTTTCCTAACTCCAGTTTATCATTATCTGAAATGCCCTCATCATATAACTTCACAGCTCTCCTTTTATAAGGTGTAGCTCTATGATGATTAAAATCTGTATTTAAAGTCCTTTATTTATATCTATTTTTAAAAGCCAAAAAATATAGGTACCTCTTAAACAAGACAAAATAATATCTGATATTTTCCCCCTAAAGTTCCATGTCTCAGTAGACTTTGTTTTAGGTTTGTAAAAATACCAAAGTTTAAGTTATAAGGTAGGTTCATTTGTTTTAGCTTGTTTGAATGTGTTCCCAGCAATGACAAATAAATTAGTGAGAGTGGGAGTGAAGGGATTTCAGAATGGAAAGGAGGGAAGCTAATAAGATAAAGGTGAGCAGCAGCACTGAGAAAGAGTAGGTGACATTTGAAAAAAAAAAGAAGAAATGTTCTCTCTCTTCTATTACTTTTTACATTTTCAATATCCTTCTATTCCTTTTCTATGTTAATACATGCAGAGGGAAACAAGAAAAAATGAAGCAGAATATCCACAAAACTTGGGAATGAATCTTTATGACAAAATAGATAAACTGTAGTCTAGTACAGGAGATGGAGTTAGAGATTTGAGTTTTGAATCCTGTTCTGACACTTCCTCCTTTTCTTATTTTGAATGAGGCATTTAATCTCTTTAGGTCCTAGCTTCCTTATTGTTAAAAATGTCATTTAATGACCCAGATCTATGTTAGCTCTATTTCCTATGAAATTGTGTATTGGATTTTTGTGTGTTCATCACACCTAGTAATTTTAATTAGTGTTAAATGATCCACTTTGTGTTTGTAACTCTACTTAAAACTATTCCTTTCTGGCTCAAGAAACCTTGAGTATTTTAGAGCATCTACCATTAATAGTCCTTGTGAAAATTACTATTTATGTAGCCCTTTCTGTAGTATCAAGGAAGTGGAAATTGAGTGGATGCCCATCAGTTAGGGAATGGCTGAATAAGCTATATTATATGAATGTAATGAAATATTATTATTCTATAAGAAATAATGAGCAGGTGAATTTCAGAAAAGCCTGGAAAGACTCACATAAACTTATGCTAAGTGAAATGTACAGAACCAAGAGAACACTGTACACAGTAACAACAAGTTTATGTGATGATCAATTTTGGTAGACTTGGCTCTTCTGAACAATGAGGCAAATCCAATAGATTTGTGATGGAAAGTGTCATCCATATCCAGAAAGAGAGATCTATGGAGACTGAATATAGATCAAAGCATAGTATTTTCAGCTTGTTGTTTGTTTGCTTGTTGTTGCTTTTCTCCTTTAGATAAGATTTTTCTTGTGCAGCATGATTAATATGGAAATATATTTTGAAGAATTGCACATTTAGCCTATATCTGATTGCTTGATATCTTGGGGATGGGGAGGAAGGGAGAGAGAAAAATTTAGAGCACAAGGTTTAGCAAATGTAGCTGATGAAAACTATGTTTGAATGTATTTGGAAAAATAAAATATTATCAAATGACTATCTGTATATAGACATGTATGCATATTCATATATGTATATATAATTATATATGTGTGCACATATGTATGTACATACATATATAACACCATCCTAAACACTAGACATAATTCAAGTTATGATTTTCTTTGTGTGGGCATAACCTTCCACAGAAAGAGATCACCTTTCTAATTTCATATAAAACAATTTATGGAATCTTTGCTATTGGTTTAAAAAAATCATCATCTTCTTATACAGTATGATAATTGTGAAAATATAGAAGAATTTCACATGTTTAATATGTATTGGATTATTTCATGTCTAAGGGAAGGATGGGAGGAAGGGTAGGAGAAAAATTGGAGCACAAGGTTTTGCAAGGGTGAATGTTGAAAACTATGCATATATTTTGAAAAAAAATTAGAAAAAATAATCATTCTTTGGCCAAACAAAGGTGATAAGTCTCTGAATGTAGTGCATCTTATCCTAGGTGATAGGTATAACACAGACTGAGATACCACATCTGGGAATTTTCAGGAATAACTCAAATTTATGAAAAGATATGCCTTTAATGATGATATATTGGATACACAATGCAACAATTCATTTGCAATTTCCCACATATTTTTAAAATGGATGTCAATTGTTTAATTGTTTTTAGTTGTGTTCTACTCTACTTGATCCCATTTAGGATTTTCTTGGCAAAGATACTAAGTAGTTTGTCATTTCCTTCTCTAGTTAATTTTACGGTTAACAACAGAGGCAAATAGAATCAAGTGACTTGTCCAGAGTCACACAGGTATTTAGAGTCTGAGGTGAAGTTTGGATTCAGCGCATCTTGACTTCAGGCCTGGCATTCTATCAACTGTGCATCCTAGCTGCCCAGAATCCATCATATGTCTAATGAAATGATCAAATATATATCTGGCATCAAAATTAATAGGAAGTTGATGACTGCCTGTACAAACGATATAAAGCACCCATAGAACGATGATTCACTGACTAAACAACAACAAAACTCCAAAAGAACAGAAGAGAAAACATCAAGTACTAAAAACTAGAAAGATACTCATTTTTCCAAGTATACAGATAAATGCAAAACAGGGCAAAGTTAATATACTATCTTATACACATTGGAATAGCCAAAGTAGCAATAATAATAAGGTAAGATAAAAATAAAATCCAACATGATTAGTGTTGTATGTAAAATGACACTATTGTTGGGAATGTCAATTGGTACAAACCTTTTGGTAAGCAAGGAGGCAAAATAGAGTTAGTGTGGCACAAAATGCTGGTCTTAAAGTAACAAAGATATTGGTTCAGATCCCACTTCAGATACTAAAATATCTAAACCTGGACAATTCATTTATCTTTACATGGCTCAGGTAATTCTCTTGGAACTCTCTACTAAAGCCTACTTGAACTGTAATTTTCATACAATTGCTCAAAATTGGGTAGGATTATGCCTTTATAGAAAGGAGTTAGCATTTTTGGAATCCCTTTGTGTTGATGAGATTAATGGACCTTTTAATATCCTTAAATGGCAAATTATAGTGAGTCACAAAAGTTATTAAAACTTTAAAAAATTTGCTAGATCTCCTCTCAGAGTATGAAAGGTGGGGAGATAAATAGGTAAATGACCTATAATAACAACTCTCTTTGTAATAGCAAATAAAAAACAAAGAAAAACTTAAAAATGCATATAATTGACAACTGGAGATTGGCTGAAAAATTATGATATGAAATTTGAGTGCAATGGACTATAATCATGGCATTATAAGTGATAATGAAGAAAATATTTCTATGAAGTAATGGAACAAAACAACCAGAACAACATTATTTATAAGTACAAATATATCCTATATGAGCATATACAAACATATATACATATTTATATACATATACACACATATCTATTTATATATGTATATATGGATATATAAATAAAAGTATATATATATATGGATATATAGATTTACCATCCTATCTATATTTATATTTATATATATTATATATTTAGATATATATATTTATCTATCAGAGACAGAGACAGAGAGACAAGAGAGACAGAGACAGAAACAAAGACATAGAAAAAAGGCCTATGATGCTTTATTGTGACTATCAGTAATTCCACATCAAAGAGAAAAATAAACTTCATAAAAAGTTTGAGTATTATTTCATAGAATCTCATAAAAGTAATTAACAAGGCTTTCTATAATTTGGAAAACAAGAATATAACACTTTTGGGTTGGTATCCTCCTCTTCTAACAGTTTTTCATTTTGATTTTAACTTAGCATATAAGCCTACTCTGTTCCAGAATTAGAGGACAAGTTGATGTAGGAAACATTGCCAGAGTATGTACTGAAGGAGGAAGTGGGTGCTACAAAATCTCCAGATACCATTACAGAAACAACAGTGGTCATAGGGCATGATGATCTTAGATTAAAGAATCAGCCTAAAGCTAGATATGAAGAAGTAAAGATTTTCACAGAGGGATGAGTTGCTATGCTTGGGAAGAAAAAAAAAAACATAAATTGGGAAGAAAAAAAAATACCAATCATATGGTGAGGAATTTCTTAATTAGACTGGTTTAGTGATAATAGAAAAATATAGTCATTTGTACTGATTGGATGGCAGATTCATTTAAATATTGGTATGCTAAAGATATTTCAGTTTTGCAGTCAGTGAAGAACCCTGTGACATAGAAAGTAATTGGAAGAATTTATAATTTTTCATTTTATTCTGTAAGATACCTTTATTATTTTATACATTAAAATTATTAAAATAACTTTTCCAAAATATTTCACTTTACTTCTTTTCTAATGGGGCGATTGTGTTTTAATTTATTATTTATCACATATTTTGAAGGAATTAATATTTTACCATTGAAATTTTCATATAAAATTAAATATTAAATAAATATAATATGTATTTAACGTCCCATTGTTGTTGTTGTTGTTTTTATTGTTGTTGTT
Organism: Myrmecobius fasciatus; assembly: GCA_023553655.1. NCBI lineage: Eukaryota > Metazoa > Chordata > Mammalia > Dasyuromorphia > Myrmecobiidae > Myrmecobius > Myrmecobius fasciatus. Next base: position 321,983 of record JAJPUD010000805.1, read on the forward strand.
GGTGGTGGTTGTCTTGCATTCTAAAAAAGGACCAATGACATCTGGAGGATATGAATAATTAATATTGAATTGTTCCTTATTGTAGTAGACAAATTAATGATAGTACACATATATAGATTCAGTTAATTGTAAGAACCTGTGAATGGCATTGTGCTAATAAGTAAAGCTTAATATGCTTGGCTTTGCTTTATATTAATTTACGATGTCCATATGAATATATACATATACACATGTACACACACATACACATATTGAGCATTGGATTTGTAGTCAGGAAGTCTGCCTTAGACACTTGATATTTGTGTAAGTATGTGTAAGTCCTGTGACTTCAGTCTCCCTTTTTATAAAATGAAGATAATAATAGTATTTATCTGACAGTGTAAGAGTTAGGATAAAGTGAGTCAAGTGCTTTGTAAATATTAACATGATATATAAATACTAGCTATTGTATATGTATGTTTGTTATATATACATACATATGCACATGCATATGTATTTATCACATACACTTATACTAAATGCATTGTATGTTATGGAAACAGAATTAGAATCTCTAGATTTCTGGAAATCTCCCTAAAATACAATCTTCTTTAAGAAGTGTTTCAAATGTCATACAAAATACTAAAAATAAGGACAAACGACACTTTATAATTTCAAAATAATATTCACTGATCATGTCTGCAACATTCACATTATGCTAATCATTTTAAATTAAAGACTACAGTCTGGAATGTGATGGCAGTTTTCATAATGTGAACACCAGCATATACATTTAGTCCTAACTAATCTTCTTGTCTTAGATTTCTACCCACTCCAGTCTTTGCTCTACACAACTGGTACAGCTATGTGAAGTGTAGGACTGACATTAAATCAGTATCTTCTTATAATTCCAGTCTCTTCTTACGACATGCAGACTAAAATATAAACATCTATCCATCTATCTGTCTATCTATCTATCTATCTATCTATCTATCTATCTATCTATCTATCTATCTATCTCTCTATCTATCTATATTTAATTTAAAGTCCTTCATAATCTAACTTCAAGCTATTTTTCTATCATTAGGATGCATATAGAGTCTAATCAGCTTCTTGCTTTTTTTCACAAAAGGCACTCTCCCTGGCTCCATTTCTCTACATAGGTATTACCCAAATTTCAAGAAATGCACTCTGTGCTAATTTCCTACTTCTTAGAATCCCTAGGTTTCTGAAAAGCTCAACTCAAATATAACTTTTTATGAGGTCTTTCTTAAGATATCTTATTGCTGTGAATCTTTCCCCCATCATTCCAAAATATTTTGTTTTTATTTGAAATATATTGATTATATAATATGTAGCTAATGTATATGTTGTCTCATGAATATATAACATAAGCTCCCTGAAGGAAAGAATTATTTTACTTTCTTTTAATCTCACAGCACTTGGCTCAGAGTATGGCACTTAATAAATGCTTATGTAAAATAATGCAGGTTCTAGTGAAGATGGGCACTTATGATAGATAGTAAGTGAAGTGACTAAGGCAAATTAAAATAATAAAATTTATTTAAAGATATGCAATAAATTTTATAAATTCACTGAATCCTAAACATTTTTAATATATAAAATTTTAATATGTCTCCTTTGGATGAAATTATTTGCATGATTTGGCAAGATAATAAATTATTTAATTTTTCATCATGAAACCTTAAAAGAAAATGGATTTTTTTATTTAGCCTTCCTAAATAGTTCCTTTTATAGGTGTAGACTTCTATGACCATTAGCAATTTAAAAAATAATAATCCTATAATTCTCTTTATTGGCTGAATGTTTTATAAATCTAAGGAAGTGACACAGTGACCATAGTAGTAGAGTAAAGAAGTCCATTCTTATCTCACCTCAGACACTATAAACCTAGGTTAATCATTTGGTCTCTCTTGGTCTATCTGTAAAATGTAAAATGGTTATCTGTAAAATGAGGATTTGTGTTCAGTGATCTGGGAGGTCCATTCTGGTCCTTTATCTATGACCTTAGGATGCCTGAAATATTTGACTCCCCACACCAGGAACTGTTGCAATATTTCTAAATCATTGAAGTATACTCTTTAAAAGCTACAACTTGTTAGAGAATTATGGATCCATTCTTAAAAACCACTAGATGAATAACACAAAGAGAACAATGAAACAACTGTGAATGATTCTAAGTCTAGGACTCCCTTAATGGAGAACTAACTAAAAGCAAGGAAAGTAGCTCAGCCCATATGTGAGCATAATCTATATGTGAAGATTGCTTTGACAAAACCATACCAAAATTATTGTGTGTCCTAAGTAATTTACACACCATGATATTTCTATATTGGCTTCATATATTTTATCATGTATTTCCTTTATAAATTTTCAAAGAAATTTAATTGAGAACATCACTTTTTCCACTGTACTAAATAGTTGCCTGTACATCACTTGGGTTTTCAGTCTATTTCTTCTTCCCATGACTGCCCTCTATTCTCTTCTGATCAAACCTATCAATGATAAGGATATTCAACTGGTTATTACTAATCTTCCCTTTTCTCAATATGTTTGCCACATTGACTGGCAAAATATTTAATTTTATTCAACTTTATTATACAATTATAAAATATTTAATTTTATTTCACTTTGTTATATAATTTAAAATATATCTATTTCTAATGATCATTATATACATTTCATTAGTACAGAATATTTATTTTTGAGTTGTTCATGTATCAATAATGAAGGTTAACCAATGAAACATACATATAAACCACTGAGATATTCATAAAATCAAGAGAAAATAAATATAGTCCCCAGAAGAGAGTGGATTTCCTTTGTTGTTTGTTTTTTGTTTTTGTTTTGCTGAGGCAATTGGGGTTAAGTGACTTGTCCAAGGTCACACAGCTAGGACATATTAAGTATCTGAGGTCAGATATGAACTCGGGTCCTCCTGACTTCAGGGCTGGTGCTCTATCCACTGCGCAACCTCGCTGCCCCGAGAGTGGATTTCCTTTGGCAAGTTTATAGAAGAGCAAGGGCAATATTCCCACAAAACATCAGGCATGGAAGAGCTATAATTTTTAGTATTAAAGGGAATATCCTCATAAATGAAATGCCACAGCCATTGGAAGTAATATTCCCATAATTGAGGCCCAGACCATATGTCTGAGACCTTATGCTTATGTGTTTAATGTTCTAGGATATTGATAAAAATAGCAATAATAGTAGCATTTAAATAGTGTTTTAATGATTGCAAAGGGCTTTTTGATATTATCTCATAACAGCCCCAAGAGGTATTATTATTATCTCCATTGTACAAATAAGGAAAGTTAGGCAGGTAAAAGTTGTTAAGTGATTTGATAAGGTTCACGTAATTAGGAAGTATCTGAGGCAAAATGTGAACTTTGCTCTTGCAGACTCTGGGTCCATCCATTTATCCACTGTACCATATGGCTATCTATGTATCAATTGGGATATTAATTTGTTTTCTTTCCTTCCTGTGACTGCTGCATATTCTTTTCTGGCTAAACCTATAATGACATTTAATTTGTGTCTTAGAAGCAGGCTGTTATCACTAACATTTTGCTTATGATTACTATGTATGTTTCTATTGTCTTTTAAATTATTTATAATTTTAGTTTATTTTTTTCCGAGATCACTATATTCACAGACATATAACATAACTATGAAAACATCAGGTTTAAAGAAGCAAACTTTTTCACTGAAGAGCATGTAGGAATCATTGAAAGCACTGTACCACAATTTATGAAATGAAATCCAGTCCATTTTTTTCTGCATACTCAATTCTGAGCACAGATCATTATTCACCTATAGCACTTATATCAGATACAGATTGATGGATGTATTCAGTGGATTACCAACCTAGCTGAAGATGACAGTCAGTCAACAACACTTTATTAAGCCCTGACTTTTTTCAGAAAATATGCAAAGTAGTAAAGATATAAGGAAAAAGCAAAGAACATTTGCTCTCATATCACAATATGGGCACTATTCTGGAAATTTCTTTTTTTTTTTGTTTTTCTTTTTGGTTTGTTTCAGAATAGATTACTGGAATGATTTTTTTTTCATTATGAAAGAATTCTCTGAGGAGGCTTTGTAGTGTTCTAGGGTTCAATACAATTGAAATGGTGGCATCTGTTAATGTGGTATCATTTATAAATGGAGACATTTGGAAAACTGTTCCATCAATAAAAAATCCAAGAGAGCATCAATTGCTACAAAAATAATAAGGATTATGTAAGGGTCCAGGAGCCACTTTAGCCAGCCAATACTTAATCTCCTCACCAACCAAAACAGATATGGTAATTAGGGGCAATATCATTTTTATGGTAAAAGAACATTTACACAGTAAAACAGATAAAGAAAAATCAGACAGAGCAAAAATGAGATTTCTGGGGTCATGGCACAGTATCCAGTCAAACTAAATCAAGGTCATTTGTAAGCAAAATTGAAAGGAGAATAACAAAGAGATAGAAGATGGAACATATCTGCCAGAATTTATCTAGTAATCGATTCTAATTGAGAACAATAGTGAAACTACCAAAATTGTATTACTGCCTTTCTTCCTGATGTACTATATGAAGAAAATGGTAGAATAGAGAAAAGCATCTGGGGAATCCAACCATGTCTTTAGAGAAGAAATCTATACTAGAAGCAATAGGATTTTAAAGGTGCTCAGGGATCAGTTCTCAAGATATTTCAAAGAGATAAAAATCCCAGAAGAAGAATGGAATGGACAATGGATGAAGCTTTTGGCAAAATAAAGTGACCAAAATGACATTTCTATCACTGGAAGAATATTGGGGTTAAAATAGATACATATTTTTTTATTAAAGCTTTTTATTTGTATAACATATGTATGGGTAGTTCCCCAGCATTGATCTTTACAAAGCTTTCCATTACAACTTTTACCCCCAGTCTCCTCCCTTCCCCTAGATGGCAAGAAGTCCACTACATGTTAATAATGTTGAAATGCTTGACAAGTTGTGCAAGAAAAATCCTATCTACAAGAAAAAAAAAGAAAATCAGAGAAAGGCAACACAATGCAAGCAAACATCAATAGGGAGCATGAAAATGTTACGTTGTGGTCCATATTTCATATCCCTGTCCCTGGGTGTATATAGTTTTCTTCACTGAACAAATGGAACTGGTTTGAGACAATTCTTCGTTGCAGAGAGCCATGTCCATCAGAATTGATCATCATATAGTATTGTTGTTGCTGTGTATAATGATCTCCTGGTTCTGCTCGTTTCACTCAGCATCAGTTCATGCAAGTCTCTCCAAGCCTCTCTGAAATAGTCCTGCTGGTTGTTTCTTACACAGCAATAATATTCCATAACATTCATGTACCATAATTTATTCAGCCACTCTCCAATTGATGGGCACCCCTTCAGTTTCCAGTTTCTAGCCACTACAAAAAGGGCTGCCACAAACATTCTTGCACACGTGGGTCCCTTTCCCTCAATAGGTACATGTTTTTAAATTTCTAGGAATAGCTGGGTATAGTTTAATGTGTTATACAGTTTCCCAAATGAATTCTGATCCCCTATCATTTTCATTTTTAAACTGAGCTCATTGTCTCTAGCATGTGTCTACATTGGGAGTGGGGTTGCAAAGTAGAGTTTATAAGGGACTTATGTCAACTTTGAATGTTTATTATATAGCTACATTGACAAAATTTGTCTTAAGTCTCTAATCCTGCATCTTGGTGGTAAGTGTGTACACAAAGTGTACACACACTAGGACATGAATTGACTCAGTAGAACAAAATACTGCTTTGGGCATCATCCTCAGATAAATAGACTCTCACATATTCATCAAAATCATATAAGTGACCTCGGTTTCATTCCCAACTGTCCCCAATGTGCTTCACCAAAAATATCTTTTTCCCCCTGGCTCTGTTTCTCTTTATGATGAACTTGGTATGCTCTTTTTCCTATGTGGAGTGCTCTATAGGCTCATAATTATAATAATAAAATGTTACAAATCTTTGTGACCATACTTAAAAGGCAAATCACTCCATCAAGGGAGAGAGAGAGGAAGGGAGACAGTAGAATTAGTATTAATTATTTCAAAAATTTATCTGTGGCAGCTAGGAGTGTAGTTGAGTACTGAATCTGGAGTCAGGACGAGCTGAGTTCACATCTAGCCTTGAACATTTCTTGGCAATTCATTTAAGCTCTATCTGCCATAGTTTCTTAAGCAAGAAAATTAGGATAATAAAGCACCTACCTCCTAGGGTTTTTGAAGATTAAATTAGATAATATTTATAAAGTGATTAGTATAGTGCCTGGCACATGATAATAATTACCAAATGTTCTTTCCTTCTTTCCTATTCATACCCTTACATTCTGTAATTAAAATAAAGATTCCTTGGAGATTCACACCAGAAGGATGTAAACAAATCCTCAGATTGTTTGATCCATACTTATACTAGAACCTATGTCTCATTCGTTTTACAAAGTTTGCCATTTTCAGTCACTTGGCATTAACTAATAACTCTATATCAACACACTCTACTTTAAGATAAGCTCCTTCCAAATGCCTAGGAGCTAGCTTCCCAGTATTAACACAGTACTCTAATTTTCCCATAAAGCCTGGGTGGTAACATAATTAGGGGAGCTGTGGCTCAAGTCCAGAATCTGGAGTCTAGCAACAAAAATCCTTGATAGGAACCAGTACAAAGGCAATGTTTGTCAAAGATCTACTTAATGGGTAGAGACAGTGTAGCAAAAAGAATGATGAATTTTGGCCAAGTTTGAAACCAAGGTATTTTTTAAACTTATTATTTAGGCAAATTCCTCAACTGTCCCATTTTTTTGTTGTCTTTATTGTTATTGGTGGTAGTTTGTTGTTTGTTTGTTTTAGATTCCTTATCAGTAAAATGAGGGGACTGAACAAGATAAAGATGGCCTTGGGTGACCCTTCTGTTGTGGAACCTACCACTCTTTTGTGGAAAGGGAGGCCAGATAAGCATAAAATAATTGAGTACTGCTATGAAATAGCATATTAAACAGGAAGATAGGTTCCTGTAAGTGTCAGGGAATGATATTCTGTATAAAGTCTAATCAAAATGCAGACTTCCTAACAAGATTGGGATTTCCCAAATGCTATTATATATATTAATGTTCAAAACAGTTTTCTATGAAAGCATTTTGTTATGAAACAAAATTATTTTTATGACATTAAAACTATTTTTTTAAAACATTGACCAAATCACTGGGACAGTAATAGTTTATACCAAGAAAATATTTTCTTTCATATTATTACCAAATTTTTTGAAACATGCAAATGTATAATTAATTTAGAAATCATATAATCATTTGATTTTTCTTCCTAATGTTTGAAAGCAAGATATCGTAATCTAATTGAGTTTCTTAAGTTAATAACAGTGTTAATAAGGACATAGTTTACATGACACATTTATTGGCACATTCAATGTTTCCCTTACTCAAATATTTAATGTCTAAAAATCTACATAATTATACAGATTGCATATATATCATTATTATATATAAAATCTGTACTGCATATATGTATATGTAATATGTATAGCTATGTGTTTATGTATGTGTGTATATCATTATTCACAATTAAATTCTAAATTATATAGCTAAAAGTAAAGTGTACTTATATAGTTAATAAAAGATATGATAGCAAAAATATTTTCCTATAATGATACATGCCAACCAGACACTATGTTATATGCTAGGCAAAAAAAGAAAAAAAAGACAAAACAGAAAAAACAAACAAAAAAGCTATAATAGTGAAAAAGTCCCTAACTTCAAGAAAATTCCATTTGGTTGGATAGTATTAACATTTTCAGACAAAAACAAAATGATTTTGAGAGGTACAAACAAGTGGGAGAATCAAGAAATGCAACTTGAAGGAGTTGATACTTTAACATCTGTGGATTCAAAAGAGATGATAGGAGTTAAGTGGGAAGGGGAAAAATATGCCAACTCGGTGCTAGGGACCATACTCAGTGATTTATGAATATTCTATCACAACCTGTGAGGAAAGTGCTATTATTAATCCCATTTTATACTTGAAGAAATAGAGGCAAATACTAGTTAAATAAATTGCCCAGAATTACTGAGATAGTAAGTGTATGAGGGCAGATATAAATTTGGGTTTTCCCAACTCCAGGCTCAGAACTCTACAGACTGTGTCATCTAGCTATCTTCCATAATTTCAGTAAAATACAGGCCATCCATGGTCACCTCCACAATGCAAAGATGCATTGGGAAGTGTGAGGGGATACCTATAGAAGAGCATAAAAGTGGAAGATACAGTATATTGTATGGGAGATGAACAGGTGAGTTTTGCTTAAATGTAGAGTTTGTGAGAGGTAATGATATGGAAAAAATACAGAAAAATTAGATTTTTTTTTCTTTTCTTATAAGTAACATGAAGTTACTGAAGCTTTTTGAATGAGGAATTAACATTTTCAGGTATATTGTAGGAACAACAATTTGAGAGCTATGTGGATGACAGATTGGAAAGTCTGGAGGCTAAACTGTTATAATAACCCAGCTGAACATATCCATGAATAATGCAGAGGGCATGGATAATGATCATGCAAATAAGACCAGGTTGGTTTGAGAGAAAGGAAGAGAATTGTTGCATAGCCATGAGATGAAAGTCCATGGAAGAAAAAGTGATCTAAAGGAAGAGGTAGTCAATGGCAACAAGTGCTGCAATAAGGTGAAGGATAAAGACTTGAAATTTGACCATTAGTCTTAAGATTACTTGTGACCTTGGACCTTATAATTAAGTGGTGAGAACAGAAGTCATATGCTAAAAGGTTGGGGAAATGAGTTCAACATGGATAATATTTATGCAATGCTGTTGTATGGTTTTTTATGGTTAATGAATTAAATTAAATTTAAAAATAAACAGAAAAAATATTCCCAAATATGTTACATATCCAAACACAAATATTATATCCTTCTTTAAAACAGAGGTCATAAAGTAATTTTACCAGGAAAAATAAATGTCATTCCTAATAAAATGGCAATTGTTAAAAATCTCATAAATCTGCATAATAAAGCATGCTTTAAAAAAATCCCCCATAACATCAGTACTAAAATTCTACTCTAATGTGACAGTGATTATTTTTTGCTTAAATGGTGACAAAAGGCTGAAAAAGATAAAAGCTATTATTGATCATACATGGTTATCTCTACCCTCCAATGCTAAGAAAAGTGTGAGAAAAAATCAGCAAAACCAATCAGAATTCAGAAAAAAAGCCTTATGTTATATATTAAAATTTCCACATCTGAAGAGTAGCATGGTAGAGAGTTTTATCACATTTTTAGGGGGTGAAGTTAAGCTTGGTCAGTATATTTTTGAAGCATTCAGTTTTGATTGCTGTATAGTGATTATTCTTTTCATTCATATTGTATTCATTGCATAGTTTGTTTTCTTGCTCCTCTTTGCGTTACTTTACAATAATTGATTTAAATCTTTCATTATTCTTTGTTCATCAGATTGACTGCTTCTTGTAACACAACAATAATTCTTTTCACTTCTAATATTGACTGTTTTGTTATCTTTACCAGTGAAAAATTAAACCAACAATCAAATCCAATAGCCATTTATTCATTTAACTTTTTAGAGGATGTTTCTGATAACACAAGGTTTAAATCCTATGAGATAATTGTCTAAAAACAAAAGTGATCACACAGATTTTATAATTTTATTCAACTGAATGATATTATTTCAGAAAGAAAGAATTTGCATTCTCTCAGGAACTGACTCCCACTTAAATTTACATATATAGAATTTTTACCAATATTAGAATAAATGCTTCATAAAGACAATAATCTGACTTAAATTTAAGTTAAATAAAACTTAGGTATTAAAATTTATTATATATGTATATGTTATAATTACATGTAAGAGTTAATACAGAATATGGAAATAGATACCATAAGAGTCATTTAATTTGGGAAAAAGAATCCTTCATTTGCTGCATCGCCTTTATTTTGAAGCTGTGTAGCTAATTTTATATTCTGTTCTATCTTTACTTAAAGCAGCACCAAACCAAAGGAAAAAAAAAAAAACAAACAAACCCAGTACATTCTGGTTTAATGTTTACAAAACAAAATATTTACTCCCTTTCAATAATTCATATCCACCCATACAGGAGAAATATTCTTCTCAACTAGTTATTTACTGTTCTTTCACTGGTCTCCATTCAAATTTTTCCTATATTTGATGAACATATGTTGTCTTCTCTACACATCTAAAGGGAAGCAAGTATTTTCAATAAGGCAAGAAAACAATTGAACAATAGAGGACATTTGCAAGCTTGATGTAACATATATGGAATGTATTTCAGCTACACAGTAGATTTCCTCTTATTTCTCATTCAACCTTGGAGATGGGTTCATCATCTGTATTGGTACAATGAGTACCCACACCAAGGACATCGTGACTCTTTAAATTACTGAAATTCATTCAGTCTACATTTTGTGTCACTTCAAATTTCTGAGCTGCAGTATAATTTCATATAACTAGATTTGGTAAACTTTTATTTCTTAAGTGTATATAAATATAAATTTGAATAATCCAAAAGTGCTTTAGGGAGGTCTATGCCAGGTTAACTGATTTGCCCAGAATCCTACAAGTTAGTGTCTGAGACTAGTTTTGAAATCAGTTCTTCCTTATTCTAGGCCTGGTACTTATCTTGGTGCTGAGTCACTTTGCATGATCATTTTAGGACTTCTTTAAAAAGTCTTTTAAGTTTATGAATACACCAAAGGCTAAGTTTGAGCCATTTGATAAAAATGTAAGCTATAGTGAAGTGTTTTTCTTATTTTATTTTTTTCTGGATCTTACAAATGGATATATATATATATATAGTACAAATGGACATATATATATATATGTATATATATATAGAAATATACAAATAGATATATATATATATATATATATATATAGTACAAATGGACATATATATATAGTTGATTCATAAGGATGAGGTTTATAGCCTGACAGTTTTACAATCCCTATACTTGGAACACTAGTTAACATAATTTGGGTCCTTTGAGTTCAGTCCCTTGAGTGAGTAACAAATAGCATTTCAATACAAAAATAACTCTCTCCTATTATTTGTAAAATATTCTGCTTCATGTATTCTGTTTCTGAATAAACTACAAAGACTTTTTAAAAAACATACTATGGAAGAGACTTTAGCCTGTTAGGTTTTTACTTTCTTCTCTACTCACTTCAGCATATCACCTTGGTCTGCCCTACATTATGCTGTGCCCCTCAGCTTGCATTTAGAATGGGAATTGTATTATCATTTGGAGAATTATTATTTCTTTTGTGGTGTCATGCTCACTTTTGGTAATTTTTTTATAAATAACAGTAACCCTTCTGGCAGCTCCAATATTAGGAATGGATTTCAAGTACATTACAATTCCTTATCAGTCACTGATATGACAGGTTCTATACCAGATAACAACTTTGTCTCAGCAAAAACCCAACAACTAAAAAGGCAAAATGAACTGAGACAGACCAAGACCAAATGCAACTCAAAAGAGGTCTATAAAATCATCAGGCTTCTTTTGGACATTGATCCAAAGGGCAGTTGTCTTTTTCTGTCAAGTAATGACATGAGCATTTCAAGGTTATTAGCTGATCATTTCCCCTTTCAATAAGAAATCAAAATATCTCCAAAGAGAGGATAAAAAAGAATATCTGCATAAAAATAAAATGAATTTTCCACATTGTATAGAAAACAAACTCTTCATCTTATATGAAAATTATGATTCATTATATCTTCTGCTCTTCAATATTGATAAGTACAATTTACATTGTACTCTTACAAGTACATTCGTACTCTTATAAGTATGAAGCATGATAGTTGATGAATTATACATCTACTTTCCACCAATGAGAACACAAGAAAGCTTCTAATTAGCCAGAATGTGCCCTAGAAATACATATAACCCCTAAAGTAAATGTGAGGGTTCTGGATACAAAGACACAGAAAAAGCTTTATCAAAGAAATTATGCTGGAGGAAAGGTACTGTTTTTTTTTTCTAGGTAGAGTTATTTTCATTACATATTTTGCAATTTTAAAAAAATGACATTTTAGTTGACAGGAAAAAATAATGACGAATGTTGGAGGGGATGTGGGAAAACTGGGACACTGATACATTGTTGGTAGATTTGTGAACGGATCCAACCATTCTGAAGAGCAATTTGGAACTATGCTCAAAAAATTATCAAACTGTGCATACCCTTTGACCCAGCAGTGTTTCTACTGGGCCTGTATCCCAAAGAGATCTTAAAGGAAGGAAAGGGACCCACATATACAAAAAATGTTTGTGTCAGCCCTTTTTGTAGTGGCTAGAAACTGGAAACTGAATGGATGCCCATCAATTGGAGAGTGGCTGAAAAAACTATGGTATATGAATGTTATGGAATATTATTGCTGTGTAAGAAACGACCAGCAGGATGATTTCAAAGAAGTCTGGAGAGACTTGCATGAACTGATGCTAAGTGAAATGAGCAGAACCAGGAGATCATTATACACGGCAACAAGAAGACTATATGTTGATCAGTTCTAATGGACGTGATTCTCTTCAACAATGAGATGTTTCAAACCAGTTTCAGTTGTCCAGTAATGAAGAAAGCCATATACACCCAGGGAGAGGCCTGTGGGATCTGAGAGTGTACCACAACATAGCATTTCCACACGCTCTATTGATGTTTGCTTGCATTATGTTTCCCTTCTCAGATTTTTTTTTCTTGTAGATCCTATTTTTCTTGTACAGCAAGATAACTGTATAACTATGTATGTACATATTCGATTTGTCAAGTATTTTAACATAATTAACATGTATTGGACTTCCTGCCATCCAGCAGAGGGGGTGAGGAGAAGGAGGGAAACATTTATAATGAGAAGCTTTTCAAGGGTCAATGATGAAGAATTACCCATGCATCTATTTTGTGAAAAAAAGCTTTAATAATAAAAGAAAAAAAGAACATTTTAAAATAATTTGAAATAGGCCAATATCTTCACAATTGCATCATCTAAATAGTTAATTTAACACAGACTCTCTCTGTATGTGTATATATCTATATCTATATGAATATAGATATAGATATATAAGTTGTTTAATAGAAAAGTAATACTGCAGTGCCAGGATATAATTGTGGGCAGTCAACTTTATGTCCTCTAGTTAGTAACACTAGTTCCATGAGGAACAGCACATTGTTATAAATAACACCAAAGAATGCTTGTATCCAAATCTACTTATGAATATTTTCTTCTAGAAATAAAAGCTCCTTTTCCTATCAGTATAAGATGATTTTCCTCCACTCATCAATTTGATTCAACATTTTCTGCACCTTTCATCAATTAATTAGCTTTTAAACAAATCTAAATATTCACATTCACAGGGAAAGGAAAACTCTCCAATAATTTTATTCTTTCTCTTCATTAATACATTTATATTCACCTCTAAGATCTAGCACATCTGCTACTTCAATGTTTTTTCCCTTTTTATATTCTCATAAGTACTCTTCAACCTTAGGTACTTCTCCCAACCATCTCATTGAAGTTTACCATAAATCATTGCCTGTAGCTGCATTATGTCAAAACATTCTGATATCAAATGTCAAATCCCCTTAATCCCCCAAATGCTTTAATTATGTCAAACATTAAAACATTTATTAATAGCTAGATAACTTTACCTTTTCCCACTGTGGGAAGTTTTGTAAATAACACCATATAGTAGTTATGGTACTCAAATGGGAACCATTTAGGTCATAACTTCCATCAAACTAAATGGTAAAGCTTGACTATACACAGTAGTGTGATGAAAATTTCCATTCCTATAAATTGTGATAGTTAATATGATTTATAGAACTCTTTTACTTTTTCTACATGTAGACATAGCCTAGACCTTACTTTTATTTTTTATCTTCTTTACATATCCTTTAACATTAAAGTCAGCCCAGTTGATCATATTTTTCTTGAAATTAGTTTATCATTTAAGAAAATCATTTTGATCATTCAATATTTTTTTAATCTGCCTTAACAGTTTTTCAGATAAAAATATTTTCTTTTTCAGCCCAAATTCCTGAAATATGTAGGGACAGAAACTACATGTAGAAATCTATATGTAGCTGAGATCTATATTTTATGTGATCCTTAAACCAAAAGTTATTAACATTCAGCATACATTTATCCTACCCCTTTGTATGTGAATGACATAGAAACATAGCACTAAGAAATATGCTAAATGTAGATAGGATATACTGTCCCTGTACTTGTGGAGTTTATATTAAGGATATAATAATATAGATATTTTGAATACATTCTTGCTTGATATTATAAGCACATTAGGAAGGTACAAACAAAATCTTAAGCACTTGTTTCCAACAAGGGGAATTAATGATGTCTTCATGTGGGAAAATGTCTTTAATTTAGTTATAATGGTTTTGTATTGTAGGAATTCAACAGATTAAGGGAGGGAAGGAAGGCATCCGGAACCACTTATGAGATTAAGAGATTAAAAGAGAGAAAAAAAGAACAGGAAATATTTAGTGATCTTAGAATCATATCTGGAGTTTTAAGGAGTTGTAAAAGTGATCAAATCCAAATCCAAACTTTCTTTTTATAGATAAGAAACCTAAGACTGAGGTAGGTGGAATGACTTTTTTTTTGTTGTTGAGGCAATTGGGGTTAAGTGACTTGCCCAGGGTCACACAGCTAGGACGTGTCTGAGGCTAGATTTGAACTCAGGTCCTCCTGACTTCAGGGCTGGTGCACCTGCTCCATCCAATGTGCCACCTAGCTTCCACCTAGCTGCCCCCTAGATGGAATGACTTTCACAGAAGCACAAAGGTGACCCAGTGTTAGAGACAGGATTTAAGGCCTCTGATTCCAAAGTTAGTTTCTTTTTCCTGTATCATGCTACCATTCCTATTATCAAAAGTAATCCAGTTTTACTGAAGTAGGGGAGTAATATGACACAAAACAGGAAAACGTTAGCACCAGACTATGGAGGGTCAGAATATCTAAAAGGACTTTGAACCTTATTAGTCAAGTCAATAGAGTCATTAAATATATTTTTGAACAAAGGTCTCCGTAAGCAATCATTCCATCCTATTCTAGGTATTCTCTCAAACCACCTAAAACTCCTCAGCAGCTGCCTTGCCTGGCTCACAGGAATCCTCTTTATCCCTTCTCCTTCCTCATTTCTATCTTACTTTTTCAAACCTAGTCATGCTCCCTTATTCTCATCCTCTTCAATATAAAACTATATTTTCTAGAATGACCATTTAGTATGTAAAGATAAAACAAAAATAAATAAAATTATCTTTTGTCTTAAAACATTACATCTTTTCTTCTCTTTGTGCTCACTGAGATCTGATTTCTTCTGATCATGCAGCTTCCCTGGCTACTTTTTCTAGTACTGATAATCCTTTGACTCATAGTCCCTGATTCACTGACACTCATGGGCCAGTTGGAATATTCCTTTCTTCTCACTGCCCTTTCCAATTTCTTTTTCAATAACCTTTGAGTTTCAATCAATCCATATTTATCATTCAATCAAGAATTCTGGTAGCTATTATTATCAACAGACCTTCAGGACATTCCCTTTGATTCTTCAATAAGTTCCATTTCAACACCTAGCTCATAGTTTTTCTCTCTTCTCCAACTCATACACTCATAAGGAGTGCCTTCAACATATAGATATACTTCTACAAAAACTCTAATCTGTCAAGTACTTAACTTAATACATTATCCATGTCATACTCCTCTACCCCACCTCAGCTACACAAAAAGATGGTCATAAACCTGATCTTGCCATTACCCATAAATATTCTACTTTAATGTTCAAAGACTTGAAAATATATTTTTCTCACAATCTATTACATTTCACCATCCCTTTTGCTTTACAAATCCAAACCACATTGTTCTTATATACTCTCCAATTCATCCACTAAAACCACCAGTTTTATCCCCAGTTTATTACCCCATGCATTAGCTGTGCTCTCATTTTCCTATTTTGACCCATTTTAAAATCAGTTTAACTCTACAGTGTCTTCTTATTAGAATCTCTTACTTTATTCTCCTGCTGAAGATCTTTTCCTTCCAAGGATCAGTCTAATATTCCACTTATTATGCCTTGTTTTAAATGCTATTAATATATTGTTGAATAAAGGAAAAAAATCTCAGAACTATTCTGAGGTTATTACAAATTTGTGTAACATTTTCAACTGGGCACTCCCTATGGCAATTTTTTTATGACTCTTTTAATAGGCTCACCATACTACTCACCACTGTGACATAATATTTCATCAAAACATTTCATTCTTCAACCTCCCATGGTTTTGCCTCTCCCCAAATTGTCTGCTTAAAACTTTGCTTTAACCTTTACTGAAAATATTGAGGTAATTTGTCAAGAGCTCCTTCCTCTTTTTTCTTCCTTTCACATTAATCACAAGCCATCTACCACTATTGCCTCCTTAATCTCCATTGCATAAGAAGGGGTGAGCCTTCTCTTTGCCAAGGAAAACCAGTCTACATACCCAAATGATGCTGCTCCATCTTTTATTCTAAAGAAGATTGCCCCTAATATCATCCTCTCTCTCTCCCATCTTCTGTCTACTGACTGTTTCCATGTTGCCTACAAACATACTCTTAATATTGTTGTCTCCTCCCATCATCAAAAACTCTTCACTTGATTCAAATATCCCCACTAGTTTTGGCTCCATATCATTGTCCACTTTCCCCTATAGATTCAAGAAGGGAATCTATAAGCTGTTCTACTACGTTTCTTTTCACTCTCTCATTAAATCTTTACAATCTGGTTTCTGATCTTCTCATTCAATTGTAGCTTCTCTCCAAAGTTCCCAAGGATATCTTTTTATAACAGCTTTTTTATTTTTCAAAATGCATGGAAAGATATTTTTAAGATTCACCCCTGCAAAACCTTCTGTTGCAAATTTCTCTTTCTTCCCCGCTCTCCTAGAAAGCAAGTAATCCAATGTATATTAAAAATGTACAATTCTTCTAAACATATTTCCCCACTTATCATGATGCACAAGAAAAATCATAACAAAAAGGAAAAAAAAGAGAAAGAAGAAAACAAGCAAGCAAACAACAACAACAAAGATGAAAATACTATGCTGTGATAGCATAGTCCTCTCTCTGGAAGCAGAAGGCTCTCTCCATCACAAATCTATAGGAATTACCTTGAATCTCCTCATTGTTGAAAAGAGCCAAGTCCATCACAGTTGATCATCACATAATCTTGTTACTGCTGTATACAATGTTCTCTTGGTTCTACTCACTTTACTTTGCATCAATTCATGTAAGTCTCTCTAGGCCTTTATTAAATCAGATTTCTGATTGTTTCTTCTAAAACAATAATATTCCATTACGTTCATATACCATTACTTATTCAACTATTCCCCAAATTATCTACTTAGTTTCCAGTTACCAAGGATATCTTAATTCTCAAATCTAATGACCTTTTCTTTAGTCTCATCTTTCTTGACATCTCTACTTCTTGATCTGCTTGGTGTCTTCTCAACTTCTATAGATCACTTTTTTCTTTGTGATACTTTGTTCTCCCTAGGTGATTTTTTTATTCTAATCTTTCCTGGTTTTCCTACTTGTCAGGCTGTTCTTTCTCAGTCTCTTGTGATGGATGTTCACCTGGATCACATTTGCTTATGCTGAGTTTCCTCAAGGCTCTCTCTGGGATTCTCTTTTCTTCTCCTTCTGCACTATTTTGCTCAGTGACCTCAACAACTTCCAAAGATTTAACTATGATCTCTATGCAGATGTTTCTCAGATCTATTCTTGTAGCTTTAATCTCTCTCCTGCTCTTCAGTCTTGCATTTCCAACTGCTTTTTTGAACATTTTGAACTGGAAGTTTTGTAGAAATCTTAAAATAAATAGGTAAAAAATGTAACTAATTTACTTCCTCAAAATCTTGCTTTCTTCCTAAATACTCTTTTAATATTGGGGTTTTCATCATTCTCCCGTGCATATCATTCTCAACACCTTACTCTCTTCCACTCTACAATTCAATCTATTGATAAATTCTGTTCATCCTTTTAGACAATTAGATGACATGCCTGAAGTCAGAAAGTCATGTTCCTGAGTTTTAATGTGGTCTTAGATAATTATTAGCTACATGGCTGAGACCAAATCACTTAACAGTTTATCTCAGTTTCTCCTCTTTAAAATAACCTAGAGAAGGAAATGGCTAACCATTTCAGTATCTTCGCCAAGAAAACCCCGACTGGGGCCAGACAGAATTGGACTTAACTAAAAATGACTCAAAATAAGGATCAATTCTACCTTCTTACCACAAGTCTCTCCTCACTACAATTTACACTTTTCACAGCTGTTAAAATGATCTTCCTGAAATACAAGTCTAACAATGCCACTCCTCTCTAATAAATTCTAATGTCTTGCTTTTACCTCCAGGATCAAAAACAAAATTCCCTGGAATTTTGGTATGCAAGTGTAATACATATAGTTTTCTTGCACATTATTCCCTTCACATGACCAGTGATCTGTCTTTTATTATTATTCCTTGCATGCCACATTCCATCTCCTGATTCTGGACATTTTTGCTGGCTGTCTTTAATGCCTGAAATTCTTTTCTTCCTCATCCCTAACTACCTCCTAGTTTTCCTTCAAGTCTTAGCTAAAATCCTAATTCTATAATGTCTTTCTCAATCCTCCTTAAATTATTGGTTCCTTATGAAATTGTTTTAATGCATTTTGTATATATCTTGTTTGTACCTACTTGTTTACAGATTTCTCTCCCACCAAATTACTAGCTCTTTGAAAGCAGAGACTATTTTGCCTTTATTGTATTCTTAGTACTGCCATACACTATGTGCTTAATGCATGTTTGTTGACTTTAAAGGAATAGTGTGACAAAATTTTTTTTAACGTATTAAAAAGCAGATTTAACCTGATGGTAGTAGAGGATTATATGAGTGGAGTGGGGGAAGGGAAACTGAAAAGTGAATATGAAATTCAACAATGCACTTAACGTATTATGATTATAGCAAAATAGCAGGAAAAAATAAAAAAATGTTATAGTAGAATTAATAAGGCTTTGTAGTTAATTATAGTGGATATTATAGTAAGGTAAAATAATCTTGAGGTTTCCAACATTATAGTGAATGATGAAAAAATTTAAACATTCTTATTGGTGGTACTGGTGACAGTGAAGGAAAATACTTTTCTACCATAGTGACCTTGGTAAGATTATATAGGACATTAGCAAGAGAGAAATTAAATTGCATGACAGATAAGAGATGATTACAGGAAGAAGGTGTTAGAGAAGACCTGTCAAGGATCTGGGTAGAAAAGTAAGAACAGCTCTCCTATAACTGGAGAGAATAAGGAAGTGGATGATGATGCTAGGATGTTTTGAGAAATGGTGAGGTGTTTTGTCCAGCTGGACTCAATCCTCTCAATGATAGTAAAAGGCTAAAAGAAGCCATTCCTCTAATTGTCCTTTATGGCTACTCTCCCTCCTTTTTTTTTCCCTTCTCAGTATGTAAATGCAACAAAAAGTGATAATCTTTTTTTTTTTTCCCCCCAGGAAGGACATCCCAAAAGGAGTGTAAGATTAACATCTTATTATTTTACAACAGTAAGGTAGAATGATCACACTGTTTCCTAGGCTTATTAAAATCATTCTCTGGAGAATGGATTCCTACTAGGGTATTTTCTCTCTTGTTACAACTTTTATCACAGAAATGAGACATCAGATTTCTATAATGCTCAAGATAATTCTTGAAACAGGACTACAGAAAGATTTTGTACATTCTCTTAATTATCTGTTGTGAGACAAAGAGAACCAACAAGCTACAACTCCATGAAAGGCAAAAAGGTAGAAATTACAGTTAATCAATCTGAAAAAGATAGAAATAGTTTGCCATATTAATATTTTCCTATAATAATGCCACATTCTGTTATAGTAATAGAAAAGAGGATAGACTGCAGGAAAATCATATAAAGGAAATAGAATATAGGAAAACTAATTAGAGTTACCTATATTCTATCTATATCTATCTATCAATATAATGAATATGATAATAAGTTAGTCACATCAAAAAATACTTTTCTTTACAATTATGGTTTTTTAATTCTGAATTTTTGTTCAGATTCTTTCTTAACAATTTTTGTTTATTTTATATGAATTCAATATACACTGCAGTTACTAGAAAATGAACTTTAAGAAAAAAAGTTCACAGTGGTGATTATATATATAAAGTATATCAAGAATACTGAATAAGTAACATTTATTATTTGAAGTTATTTCCAACTACAGTGAAAAAACAATGGAATGTAATATTAATAAACAAATATCACAAATTTATAAACAGATAATTATTTTTCTTAATTATTTCAGTGATTATCTCTTTTTTTTAAATTTAATGGGTATTCCACACAATGCTCATTTGGGAATTTTATGGTGAATAATGAAATTAAGTGAAAAAATAGAGACAATTAAAATGTCACATAAAAAAACATAAAAATAACTTATAACATTAAAAGTAACCTATGAAATAGGTATCAAAAGATATATATATATATCACTATATTACACAAGTAGAAAATAATATTTGCCCTAAATTTTATAATTTTTTTCCTATAAAGATAAAACCAGAAAACTTTATGGTAGATTTTAACACTCTAATTGTTTCTATAATAATAATAATACTTTGATAAATAGGGAAGAATAAAGCGAGTCCAAATTTTAATATATATGAGAATATATTTTTTAAAATAACCTATTCTCATGGATAAGAGCAAATATTTGCAATGAATTATATGATAATAGCTATTGTTAAGATGGAAAAAAAATCACTGGCAATAGATGAATGAACAAATATAGGATGATCTCATTCTGGAAGTATTTTTAAATAATTTTAAGCACATAATAGTGATGGGACCAAACAAATTTTTGTACTGTCTTCTTTAAATTTAGTGTTATCTTAAAATGTACTTTTCATTATATGCACAGTTTGCATTACATTCTATTATTGGTGTGTTTTACATTATGATATACACTAAAAATTTTTTTTATCATAATACAGTTAACTAATTTAATTTCATATCATATATTTTGTAACTATGCCACTAGAATTTTCTATTTGGATCACAACATGTGGAAAACTATTATTTACATTCTGTTTAGACACTTTTCTTAAATTCCAAATTTGAGGAGGGAAAGTGGCCAAATATTTGTTTTTCTTATTCAGAGTAATTAGCATCATTAGGGAAATTACATTTTAAAGGTTTCTTCTAAATACCAGGGAAACATCTGTTTAGTATATTACTAAAGCAAGGTCATATGGGCTATTTCCTGGAAATTGTAGAATAACTAAACTTTAAAAGACTATAAATAACGAATATTGCTCTGCCATTAAGCAACAATATTTCATCAGCTGAGAAGCAGAATGATGTATAATATATATAGACTTGCCCTCAAAGTCAGCAAGAAGTGGGTTAAAATTCTCTTTGTAAAATAAAGTAGATATGTGATCGCAATTTAATCTCTCAATACTCCAAGTCTAAGCAATTCTCCAAGACTAAAAATTTCAAAGGAAGTGCCAATCTGCACTATTAAAGAGAAGTTCTCAAGTTAGTTCCCTACTGTAATGGAATCACAAATATAGGCCCTATCTTATCTTATCTGCAATCACTATTTTGCAATATTTTGAATAAGATTCATAAAAAACTCACCCTAGGATATATAATACAAACTAGCACAAAATTGTAAGTCTAATGTTGAAAATGAAAAGGTCAGTGTCCCATATATTCTGAGCATTACATGAGCAAAACAAACAAACAAAAAAAATGGACAACAAAATTGGCTTAACATATTTAAGGCAAGAGCAAAAGACTGGATAGATCTCATTTGGAACAGATGATGAAATGTTAGAAATCCCAATTAATTAAAACCTACTTAAATTTGAAAAGGTAGGTCATGTGCAACATTCTCAATAAAATTATTGTACCTGCCTCAGAATCCATTCATATGGTATTTAGTTATTTCTTCCTGTTGTACTTGCCATATGCTATTTTGTATCAGTGATTTATGTACATGATTCATTTTTCTCTAATATTTAAATGAATTTATATATAACAATTTTAAAAGATCCTTTCTTACATGGACTTTTATCTCAACCAGTTACTAGCACAATGCTTTGATTGCATTAAGTGGTTAATAATATTGAATTGAATTCTTAAAAAGGAAATAAAAAACTAAACTGAATAATCTCCTATTCTTTCAATCAACAAATTCACAAGCTTTTATTAAGTACCTGCTATATGCTATGTAGTGTTCTAAGTGCTGTGGTGAGGGGAAAGACAAAAAGATTTCATCAAAAAGAATACTCTTTAAACTGGAAAGTGTAGAATGATGGTTAATATGGAATTAAAGATAGGTAGAAAATAAGAGTGACAGTAATCTTAATAGTTTTAATAATCTTGATAACTAAAATTTTTGTAACTTGGAATGTATAAAATATTTTACAGGCATTATGTGAATTTGCTCATCATAATAACCTTGTGATATGTTATATAAGTATTGTCTTTCATTTTAGATGAAGAAATTTAGATTTGATTAATTTGCCAAAATCAGAAAGCTGATAAGTAGAAGAGCTAATATTTGAAATCTGATCTCCTAAATCAAAATCCAGTGCCCAGTCTCTGATCACACTCTGAGAACCTTTTAAATGAGTTGAGGGCTCTAAGGGAAAATAAATTATATTCAAGGATACTGAAAGGACTTTCAAATGAGATCATAGAAATTGTTTGGAAACCTGAATAAATCACAGAAAATATAAACGGTGCCACAAAACTGGCAGTTTCCCCAATTTTCATAGTTAAAAAAATGAAAAAAGTTAGAACTGAAATTATATTTTATGAAATAGACTAGAAAGAGAAGAGGTGATTGCAAGGAACCTTCATGGATTCACTAAAAATGAGTCAGGCAAGGCTAATCTCATGTTATTTGATAGATGGGTTTGAACTGGATAAGGGAAATTATAGAGTTATAACATATATAAGATCTGAATGATGCTACAGTTAAGAGGATTAATGGCTAACTGAATAATTGTACAGAAAGAATATGGATTAAATGATTTCTGTCAAACTGAAGAGTAGCTTTAATGCTCTGTCCTTGAACCTTACCTTATCAACTTTTTATGAGTAAATTGAAGATATAGAAGACAAGTTTATCAAATTTCTTTGCAGATAACAAAATACATATCTAATACGCTATGTTGGTAGACTCAAGGTCCAAAAAGATCTTGACATATTTGAAGTATAGCTCAATATAATGGTATCAAATCTATAAGGGATATATGTATATCCATTATACATTTGATACTTGCACTTGATTCAAAACAATGAACTATTCAAGTAAAATATGAGAGATTTTTAGAATTAGAGCAATGATTATAAGAAAGATGTAGTGACTTAAGTCAACTAAAAATTCAATACAAAAAACAGCAGTAAAATATTTCTGACAAAAAGCTAATGCAATCTTAAGCACAATTAAAAAGTATTATGTCCAAGTCAATGGAGGTAATTGTTATAACGTATGCAGCATATGTCAGGAAATAGCTGAACTATTTTGCTCTCATTTCTTCATTTTGGAACCTAATTTTCTCCCAAAATTTAGGAGAAATATTGACAATCTGAAAAAATGTAACAGAGGCCACCAAAATTAGCATCTAGGATTAAAAAAAGATCTTGACATATTCCAACACTGGCCCAAATCAAATAAGATGAAATTTAATAAAGATAAACACATAGTATTGCTTTTTTGTTTTTGAAAAAAGTATCTAAGTGTTAAATGAAGGAGGTATTTTTAACCACCAGAACTTCAAGGAAAATATGAATCAAAATATGATATAGCAACCAAGAAAGCTAATCCAATTTTAGTTCGTGTTAGGCACAGTGTTTAGCATAGTGTCTGCCATATAGATGCTTAATAAATGAATTGATTGATTGATGGATTGACTATTAGGAAAGTTGGGTGTACTAGGACAGGAAAGAAATACAATATTGCTCTATATTTGCCTTTTCAGACACAGATGACATCTTAGGTTCCTTATATTTTAGAAAGATTATGAATATGCTCAAAAAAATCAAGAAGTAGGCAAAAATGGTTACGGGCCCTAAGTTTTTGTATGTATACAAATACCAATTGAGAGATCTGGACATGTTTCACTTTCAGAAGACAAATCTTAAGGAGAACAGTATCTGGCTTCAATTACCTGAATTCTTACCATATGGAAGAATAATAAAATCTTTGCTCCACTCCAGCAGTCAGAACTAAAAGCGATGAATAAAAGTTATAAAGAAACAAACTTTGATTTGAATAAGAAAAATAATTTTCCCAACAAATAGAGCTAGACAAAAATAGAATGGATTGTTTCGAGCAATTATACATTTCCTCCTTTCTTCAAGGGATAGATGGGTAATCCTTTCTCAGGTGTGTGTTAGAACAGTTACTTTTTCATGTTTGGGTTTTTCCAGATAAACTCTGCTCCTTCTAATACAGAGACTCTGTATTCTGGAAAAAGATAACTGTTTTGTTGTATTTTTTTAAGTCAAAAACTATTTAGCATTTAAAAATATTAAAATAGAATATCGTTTGTCTTATCTAGATATTTCACATAAAAACATTCTTTTATTTTAAATTGCCTGATTAAATTCTATATCCAATAAGCCAGAAGCATCCTCTTGAGCTTTTAGTTTATTAGTAAATATACTGTCAGTAAGTTGGTGTGACTGCTTCCTTTAATTTTAAACACACTAACATCTCACTTTTATGACAAGTTTATTAATAACATTTAGAGAATGAGGAAATAAAATTTTAAAAATAGGTGACATAGGAAAAATCAGAAAGAAACTCACAGAAAGTTATATATAGCACAGAATAAAAAATAAAATTAAAAAATAATACTTGTGCCATGATTCCATTAAGAAAAAGTCATGAGATGATATGAACATATTAATAAACAGAATCAGAAGGTTATTGCTTCAGATCCTACCTCTGATGCTTTCTCACTTTAAAGTCACAACTTTTTCTGAGTCTTAAGCAACTCTCTAAGACATTTCTTAAACTATAAATGGAGTATGACCACAATAGTGTAGGGATTTGATGCATTGAAAATATTACAGATGCTTTGTATACCCGTCTACAACTGAAGCACAGTAAGGATTAAAACAGTCACTTCAATATGGTAGAATGAAACATTCAGGCTGAGTTTTGTTTATAAAACTGAGGCTAGTGAACAGAAAAGGGTGAGAGCAATACTAATGATATGCCTTTTTTTTGTGATCTTCAGAAGATGCTCAGTGCAGAGGCTATGACAATGTCTGTGAACTAACTTGAATAAATTCAGGCAAATTAATTCCTTCATCCTTGCCCCACTCCCTTAAAATAGCAAATACCCAAATATGGCTAGCTTTCTCACTTTCCAGATGGTTAAACTGGCATCATAAAATGAGTAGTGCACAACAATACTAGCAGTATGAATATAAGGAGACTGCTTAAAATCTCTGTTTCTCTAGCCAATTTCTAGGATGTATTTATTACATTATACTCTATAATGATAAGAAAAGTTCTCCATTATAACAAAGTTATAGATCCTTCACATATTCTTGGATATAAATATTTTGCAGACATTACAAAAAATCAACCTCCAGATTAGAGGAGAGATAATTTCCAAGGACTGACCTCTTCTGCTCTCTGGCATGTTTTGTATATTTAAATCTAATTGAGCCAAGAATGATGTAGAACTAGGGCATAAAGCCAGCATCCATCTTGGCTGACCCTATTCTGTATGCCAACTCCTGAAGGAGCTTCAAGTGCAGAACAACTTCCCCTGTCAGAATCTGAAATAGCTGTTGCTAGTGAATGGGATTCACCTTTGTCCCTGCTGCAATGGTGCAGAGATGCTTATAGTCATTTACTTGTGTTTAACAGAGGGCAGTTCCCTTCATCTGTCATCTGCCCACTTTTCCCGATGAAACATGTGTTATTGACTGAAGATTTTTTAAAGTGTCTTTTGACTTATACAATCTCTTTCTCTCTCTCTCTCTCTCTCTCTCTCTCTCTCTCTCTCTCTGCCTCTCTCTCTCTGTGTCTCTCTCTGTCTCTCTGTCTCTCTCTGTCTCTCAATCTCCCCCCCCACACATCTGTCTTTCTCTGTCTGTCTGTCTCTACCCTTTTCCCTTTTTTTCTGTCATAGTTCCT
Source organism: Myrmecobius fasciatus (assembly GCA_023553655.1). Classification (NCBI taxonomy): domain Eukaryota; kingdom Metazoa; phylum Chordata; class Mammalia; order Dasyuromorphia; family Myrmecobiidae; genus Myrmecobius; species Myrmecobius fasciatus. The sequence goes on from JAJPUD010000805.1 coordinate 348,284, forward strand.
AATTATTAGTATAGAAAAGGAGGCAGAGTTGCTAGGAAAATAATTCATTCAAAACCCTTGAATTTAAATATCCCCACTGTCAATAAAACAAAAAAGCAACTTTCTAAGATAGTGATAAGCAAGGAAATGGAAGACAAAACATGAAACAGTTGGTACACAGAATAAGTATAGTAAAGATACTCTTGTGAGTGCAATACTGAAAAGGAAAAAGAGGCATCCTGGGAAGTAACAGAATAGGTGTGGAGATATTCACTTGTCAATTACTAATGTAACTTGTAAGACTAGAGCTTGTTTATATTCTGTAAGCATAGGGGGCAAGGGAAAATTTAGCTAATTTTTAAACAAAAAAATGTTGGAATATTGCCTTTAGAAAAATGGAAATTTTCTCTGTAAACTATGCTCTTATAATTCAGTTGTTATACTGAATGGGTCTTAGAAGAATAGCTGTCATATTCCTTCAGGCAAACTCAAATTGTCATGGCTTTTATTCTCCTTTCAGAAGAATCTGAATTATATCTGCACTTATGATAATGATGTCCATCTGGAACTGAACTGCAGATTCATGAAGATCTTCAAATTTTTAGTGGCCTCAGGTCTATCACACAAGGCCAATCCATTTCTACACTACCTAACAGGTTGTAAAAAGATTTTGTTTGAAGATAAAACGTGTGAAACTTTTTGCTAATCAGACTTACAAATTAAATATAAAACCCTAAGACCTCCTATGAACCCTCTTTAAAGCTAAAAACAGTTGAGTTGAATATTTAAATCATATCAGAATTTTCTTTAATGTTTGATGATTTTATATTGAACAATTGGATAACAAGCAAAGTTTATAATCAAAGAAAAAGTTCAACACAACTATAAATCACAGGAATTATACTAAATATATGGCTTAGAACATTGTAACAAAGGTCAAAACCCAATAAAATGATTTCTGTTGATCACTTAAAATTGTAGGTTAGGAAGCTCTGTGGATAGAAATTTGTTTTATTATTTAATTAGAGCAATTTTGTTGAGATATAATGGAAATGTCATTTTCTGTGTATTTATAGTTAATTAGCCAATAAGAATTTATTAAGGACCCAATACATTCCAATGATTGTGCTGGGTACTGGGGAAGTAAAGATAAAAATGAAATAGTCCTTGCTTTCAAATTTTATATTCTAAGTATGTAATCTATTAGGAATATTAGGTATTCCAAGGTTAAAACTAAATTTCCTTCTGACTTTATATCACTATGAAGAAAAGAAAAAAAACCCAGAATAATTGGTTATCAATCATCAAGTGCCAAATGCTATCAGGTCTTCCCTAATCCCTCAATTGGAGTCATTTCCTCCCCTCCCCAAAATATTTTTTTTATTTTTTGTATATATTCCATATTTAAAAATTTTTGTCACATATATTCACTATAGATACACAAAAAAGTAAATATTAATTGCTTGAGGGCAAAAGGCTATTTTAAATTTTCTATTTCTATTATTGGGATCTGGCATAGAGCCTGGTATGTACTTGGTATTTAATAAATGCTTATCTTTCTTCTTATGCTGATAAACAAAGGGCACTGTTAAAGGAGGTGAAGCAATATTTAGTTAGATTTATTTTACTATTCCCCTTATTTTTATACATACATATACATACTCAAATATATATGCATATTCATACATGGAGAAAGAAAGAGGGAGGAAGACAGGATGGAGCAAAACAGAGAGCCAGACAGACAGGACAGAATGAGAGACATAAGTGACACAGAGAAACAGAGAAAGAAACAGACAGAGAGAGACAGCAAGATAGTGAGAGAGATGGGGGGAGGGAGAGAGGGAGAGAGAGAGAGAGAGAGAAAGAGAAAGAGAGGAGAGAGGGAGTGAGGGAGGAGAGAACATCATGTTGTAAAATGGTACATTCATTAATCAGCATTATTGAAAAGTTACCTATTCTGACAACTGCTTATTTTATATACACAAAAGAGAACATTTAATTAAAGAATATAACTGGAATCATAACATTTAATTTAATTATAAAACGTTCAGGTAAAAATCTATTTATTTTTAAAGGTCTATTTGCTTATAGAATAATTAAGAAAGGACAGAAAGAAGATTCAGAAAATCAAGGGCCATAATTCAAAAATAGCTTTCCTCTAATTCACCAGATTTCAAATTTAGAATCTAGGACCAACACTGTAAATGATTTAAGGTTAGAAGAAGAACACAGGAGGTAGCTAAAATTATAAGCATTTAAAAATCCCTTAAGGGTCACATATAATACAAGCTGATCAAACCCAAACTTATTATCAGTCTTTTTTTGCAGTTTTGATGATGCTATTCTGAATTTTTTTATATTTATTACATACTAAATATTGCATATTACAAAGACAGAAAATAGCATCCTCTAGTTGCCCCAAAATGTGTATTTAGAGAATTATATTTTATAAACATAGTGTATTAAACAATATTACAAAGACAAAAAATAAATTTCTTTGATCTCAACAGTACATTTCCCTAGTTCATAAGAATGTAGATTTAAAAGTAGAAAACGAGGTATGGGAACTAGAGTCTGATATTTTCAATTTCCTCATGATGAAACAGAAAAGTTAAGGGACCTGGCAAAAGTCACACAATTTATGTCAGGCAGGATTTCTATCTTGGTTTTAGAAACATTAAGACTAGTACCTTTTCCACTAAACCATGCTAATTCTCAGATTCCTCAAAATTTATTTATTTTTATCAAATAAGTTGACAGAGGAATGGCATAATTGAAATATAGAATCAAAACAGTCATAACATTTCTAATGCCACATATTTCCAAAGAGTCTAAGTGATGATACAAATGATTTTCTATATATGAAACTCTTAAATACATTCATATGACCCAGTTTGGTGGTTGTTATTTTTCAAAAAAAAATTAGGAGTAAGGATCATAAAACCAATAAGAGATATTTCACATTATCCCTTTATTTATTTTTGACTGCTTCTAGTCGTAATAATTTGAGGTGACTTCTCTGAAGGTTCTTAATCCAGAGCACTTCCTTCTTGAAAGAGCTGCTAACAAAATTTAATTTATTTTCATTTTTTGTTTGACTATAGTTTATAGGTTTGCTATTGTTACCTTTTTTTGCTAATAACAATAATATCTACGTATCACTTATAGGGTTTGCTAAATACCACTTATTTTTTTCTCACTTAATCCTCACAACACTAGGACTTAGGTGACATTATTCTTATTTTACAGTGATCAAAGCCATCAATCTGTTTTCATAAAAAGCAATGCTAGATATCATTATTGATGATAGAAATGCAAATTAAAACAACTCTGAGCCACTCTTAAAACAACTCATAACAGCTGTCCGATTGGCTAATAAAAGGAAAATGACACATTTTGGAGGGGATGTGGAAAAATTAAAACACTAATATGCTATTGATGAAGTTGTATACTGATTTGACTATTCTGGAGAGCAATGTGAAACTATTCCCCAAGGATCATAAAGACCCTTTAACCAAGCAAAAATAATATTGGATCTGTATTACAAAAAGATAAAAAATAAAATGGAAAATAAAAAGAATCTATGTGTACACAAATATTTAGAGCAGCTTTTTCAGTATTGTCCAAGAACTGGAAATTGAGGGGATGTCCATCAACTGCGAAATGGCTGAACAAGTTATATTTTATTCTAATGGCATTTTATTGTGCTTTAAGAAATAATGAGCAGGATGTTCTTAGAAAAAATATGGAAAGACTTACATGAACAAATGCAAAGTAAAATGAGCAGAACAAGGAAAATAATGCATATGGTAACAGCAACAACAAAAGATGATCTACTATGAATAATTTAGTTATTTTCAGCAATATAATGATCTAAGATAATACTGTAGGATATATGATGGAAGGTAATGTCCAACTCCAGAAGAACTGATAGAACCTGATTGAAAATCAAAAATATTTTTTCTTTACTTTTTTTCTTTATGTTTTTATTTCATAGAATGATTCATATGGAAATGTGTTTTGTATGACTGCACATGTTCGATCTATATCAAATTGCTTGCCTTCTCAATTAGGAGGATGAGGGAAGAAAGAATTTGGAATTCAAAATTAAAAAAAAACAGTATTAAAAGTGTTTTACTTGTAATTGGAGAAAATATTAAATAAGGAAAAAAGAGGAATTTTTACTTTAAAGTTTTATAACAATATTTAAATTGTATAACTATGTAAACTGTTTTGTTCTGTTTTTACTTAATGGTCACATTAAGGGTAATCAGCTTCTACTAGATGACACTCAGCTAGCATATTTTGAGCAGCAGTCTTATTCTCCATTTGGGAATATACTTGAAATCTTTCCAAAATGGTAGAATCTTTCGGAACTTGTATTCTTTCTGAGAACTAAGGTCACTTCTATGCCCTGATAAGTCACTGAGTAAAACATTATGTGCTGTTATATTTTTGACTTATAAGTTATTTTGGATTACAAAGTAGGGGGTAAAATAAATGATTCAGTATATGACCAAGTTATATTAGGTAAGAACGTAAGTATGTATGTATGTTTTGTTAATCCAAAAGATTTTTGTAAGTATATACCATTATACTCTTCATTCTCTCTCTCTCTCTCTCTCTCTCTCTCTCTCTCTCTCTCTCTCTCTCTCTC
>JAJPUD010000805.1:352929-394431 GCA_023553655.1 Myrmecobius fasciatus
CTCTCTCTCTCTCTCTCTCTCTCTCTCTCTCTCTCTCTCTCTCTCTCGCAATTGGGGTTGTGACTTGCCCAAGGTCACACAGCTAGGAAATGTTAAGTGTCTGAGTCCAGATTTGAACTCAGATCTTCCTGATTTCAGGGCTGGTGCTCTATCCATTGTGCCACCTAGCTGCTCCTATAATCTTCATTCTCAATATTGTTATTTCATTCTCATTGTTTTTGATAAATCTTAGACAGAAACAGTCAAGTCAATATACTGCTCTTTTCTGTAAACTATTACATTGCTGAATACAAAGACTATTTTTTGTAATTTAAAATATTTTTTGTTCAGCTTGTCTTCTATAAACTCATTGAAAGCACCTTTGAAACAACTGCAAAAGCAAGGAAGATGAGAGGGATGCTTTATAAATTATCCTTTTTTATGTAGTCTAAATTTCTTGCACATGTTCAATATCTTCAAAGGATTCTATTACATGTAGTTTGGAGGAAATTGTTATACTAGAATAAGGAACTTCTTCCAATCTAGAAAAATGAAAAAGTTCATCAGAATTCTACAAACAACAGAAGACTGTACTTGCAGAAAAGCCAGTTCTGGTGTCAGCAGACAAGATAGAAGTCTCCCAGCAGAACCAGAGAAAAATGTCTACGTGTCCTGCAAGTCTCTGCACCCACAGAAAACAATTAAGAGGGCTCTCATGAGAAAGGATGGGGTTTTTGGAGTACTAGAGAGAAATAACCAGTACTGATAGCAACCACTCTAGACACTGCAGAGATCATATAAGGACACCTGAGACCTAGTGAGCTTTAATGTTCCTAGAACTCTCCACAAAGATGTGTGAGAGTAGTAAGCCTATTAATCCATAAACTATATTCATTAAGCACTTACTGCATAGCATGATGAAAAAATGACTGAACAAGACTAATAAATTTAATGCTAAACACAATCAAAGACTGCTAATTATTTTCTGAAAGATGTCATAAGTTTTATATAAATTATGCATGATATTATTATGTTGGTGTTATATTTCCAATACATAATATTTTGTTTGTCTATGGATGCATTTTAAGTTAGAGAAGCTATTGGCTTTGTATCAAGTACATCATCATGTAATTAGTATATATTTGGTTATTTTTTAATACTAAATATTTGTTCTCTCTAAAAATATAAGAAGCTGAGTAGGTGCTTTGCTAATAATTAATGTGCAACTGTACTTTCGAGGTAATATTTATGGGTCATAATATGTCCTAGCCACATTGCATTTTTTAAAAAGGAATCTATTATAGATTTTGAGTCCCATTATTTTACTCTTGTCATTCATTAAATGACTCAAGTCACGTGTTACATATATTTTGTTTCATATTTGATGAAACTTTGTTGTTGTTAGACTTTTTTGAATTTTACTTTTAATTTATGATTAAAGGTATCGGGCATTTTCAATAAATTAGTTTTCTTGACTCAATTCCATGCTTCTTTTTCTCTACTCTTAAACAGGGAATATGGTATCAGTATATTATTAGCAATACATGGAGATACAATCCACAAAATTTGTCAACTGAATTTATAGATGGGATGAGAAAGAGCAAGGAGTCTAGGAGAATAAACAATGTGCAAAGTTGGCAAACTAGGATGTCTAAGAGGATCATGCTGTCTCTCAGGAGAGAATTTCGGAAACAGGTTAAGTTTGGTGCTTTTGGGGAAAGTATTTAGTTCTGTTTTGGGTTTTGTGAGTTTGAAATATCTATAGGACATCCAGTTTGAAATGTCTAATAGATAGTGACAAAAGATGCACATTTAAGATCATGACTAGAATAAGTTATATTAATCTGGAAGTCATCTACAAAAAATGGTAATTGGATCCATATTGGCTAATGATATCACAAAGTATGAGTAAGAGAGAAAAGAGGAGAAAAGTTATACTGTTTGGAGGGAAAATACAAAGACAGAAAATCAAAAATGCATGGGGAAATCAGCCAATAAGACTGAGAAGTCCTCAGAAAGGAAGACTATAATCAGAAGGTAAGAAAGTATCAAAAGCTCCAGGGAAATCATTGAAAATAAAGATGGATAAACATCAGAGAAGTGAAAAGTTGAAACCCAGATTAGATGGGTTAAGAAGAAAATAAGAGGAGGAAAAATGAAGTTATCAAATATAAACACAGAAGCATGAAGCTTTCCTTCAGATTAAATTTTTACTTTGGAATTTTATTTTCTTTCATTCCCTATCATCACCTCATGTGCATGATGATCTAGCTAAAACCTCATATTCATGATCTTTGGCTGGAAAAGATTAGAGTTTAGGTCAAAAACATTGACAGAAATGTTTTTACACTCCCTGTAAAATTACTTAATCTTGATCTGACTGATCAGTTTTTCAACATGCACTTATACCATCTAAAAATAGGCTTCTTTTTGGATTGACACTAGCCTAATCTTTATATTTTTATATTTATATTTTATATATTTATTAGCAATTTTTTTACAAGATAAATAAAAATAAAAAAAGGAAATTGAGATTAATTAAGACAGGGTGGGGTACAGAATAAGTCAAGGATTTGCTAAGTCTCATCTGCTGTAGAAGAACAACAACAAAAAAAAGCTTTATAGTCAAGACTAATGTAGACAAACTTATCTTCACCTGGATAAAATAAAAGCAATGGAAGAAACTAGATAGATATGCAGCAATAGATTGAAATAATCACTCTTCAGTTAGTTTATATAGCCTTATGTGCACATTGGTGCTACAAGCAGGAAGGGAGGAAATATTTAAAAAAAGGAAATGTGAGAAAGTGAGAACCAGGTAGAAAGCAATACTATCACCCCAGTCCTTCAAGTGCATAACCTAGGAACCCTCCTCAACTTCTTACTGCCTTTCGTCCTCCATATCTAAATCTGTTGCCAATGCATGTCTACTTCACTTTGCAGGATCTGTCAAATATGCCTCCTTTTCTTCTGAATATCACCAATCTTGTTCAGAATATTATAACTTCACTCCTAGAATATTGCAATAGTCCTCTGGTGGATCTGGTATCAAAAGTCTCTCTCCTCTCTTCAATCTTTCAGTCAGCCACCAAACATTTTCCTAAAATACATGTCTAATGTTATCTTCATCTTCACCTCTCACTCAATAAACTCCAGTGAATCTCAAGTGCATTCAGGACCAAATGCAAAATCCTCTCACTGGCATTTAAAGCCCATCATAACCTAGGCCCTCTTTTTTTTTTAACCTATCTTCATATACTTTGCTCCCTGCCATGGTCTCTTCTAGCCAATAATCTTGGTCCATTTACTACTCTATCAATAAACCACTCCATCTCTCACTTCTCTGGTTGTTCTCTGGTTGTTCTCCATATCTGGAATTTTTTCTGTTTTCATATCTCCACCTGGCTTCCTTTAAGTACCAACTGAAATCATATCTTCTACTGGTAGATTTTCCTAGCCCCTCTTAATTCCAGGGCCTTTCCTTTCTTAGTTATTTCCATTTTATTCTGAATGCAGCTTGTTAGATTGTAAACTTCCTGTAGGCAAGGATTGTCTTTTGCCTCCTTTTATATTTATAGCATTTAGCACTGCATCTGACACATAGTAAGTACTTAAATAAATATTTTTTGACTGACAGTGGTCTTTCTTACTTTTTATATACTAATACAAAATAAAATTATATCCCCCTATGGTTTTGCCACAATCACAGTTGTAGAGGTCTCCATCTTTTGAATGCTAAATAGTCATGAAATTTATATTCATTTCTTATTTTATTCTTTCTTGTAATTTAGGATGTAAACTTGACCTATTAAAGTAAAAGAGTTTGGAGGTGTTACATGAGATACAGGGAAATTAAATATAATACAAAACAGGGGTCACTCAAACAAATAAAAGAAATAGATGATATATAAAATATAAGCTGACTAACAAATTTGAGGGTATTTTAGGGCATTTACCTAAAATAGAGACAGATGAATGCAGACAGTGCTTTAAAAGATATATCATATCTGGCTGAAAGAATCAGATAAAACCTCAGGACTTATATATCAAAATGTCAGTCAGATCAGCATTGAATCTGTCAAGTGGTAAAACATTTTATGGGTGGAAGAGCTCCAGGTAAGAGCATTCCAGGTTGAAGGTTGAAAGCAAGTCCCTGAAAAGGAATTCCTCTGGCAGGCAGGGGGGGAACCTTCTGTCTCTTCCTTCATGACTTCCAAGACCCATAACATCAGAGAGTTTGAAACAGTATGGATCCTGCATCCACTTAACATTAAAGAGACTAAGAAATAAAAGGGAACAGTCAGCTGGGAATTAGAGTAACATACTGAGAATGAGAAGGTAAAGAAAGGCAGTTAATAACTGGACTCTTTGCAGGTTTTGAGCTTAAAAGGCAGGTTCTAAACCCTGAAATTCCAGATATTGTGATTTATCTTTTTTTTTAGCAAAGACACACATATATACATATACATATATACAACATATATTAAACATTTATGCATTTTATCTCTTAATGCTACATGTGCATTCCATAACTTGCATACACACATGTATATATATATATGTATATACACACATATGGATATACACAGACATGTTTGGATATGTATGCCATATTACCACGATACTCTAACTTCAAACCCGCTCTTCCTTTGGGTATATGTGCATTTCTATGAATGTTCATAACAATTGTTCTTATTACATCATCTTGGTAAATGGCTTTTGCTAAAAACTATTGATGTTGGAAAATGGTGAAGGCTTGTGAACTATACTAGAAACCCAGCTTCTAAAGGTTATGCATAGAATTTGATTTTCCTCTCCCAACATGATTCATAAAGCAATGTGTGCCAATAAATAAATGAATGAATGAATAAAAATTTTAAAAAGTAATATAAATTTTGAATCTATAAAATTCTGTTGCCATAGAATTAACCCATTATGGTGACATACATTTTTTATATTTATTTGTTTTATTCTGTTTTGGGGGGAGCAGATCTTTACTAATTGCCTTATTATACATCCAGCCAACTTTTCCAAACTCATGGATAGACTGTCGGTCCATTGGGTACCCATTTACCTAAAAATCCAGAGAAATCAACACTACACTCAATCTTTGTTAGGCATTCCACTCCACTTTGATGCTTTTTTGAAAAAAAAATGTCTCTTTGAAGTTACTTTACTAGTCCCAATGAAGCATGGTTGCACTTTCATAGGATTCCTAATGTGATATATGGACTTTTCTACAACTGTTTAGTACAAGACACTGGGCAAAACATTCAAAAAATATACTTTCAGCTCCCAATATCTCTTGAGCTAACCAGATTTTGAGATTTCAGTTTTGCAAAAAGACCTACACTTGATATAAACAGCAAATATTTAAAGAGAAGGAAACAATGAGAGTGGGCTTCCACTCAAAACCCAGTAGATTACAGATGGTCCAGCCAGTGATTCACAGTCAACAAGAGTTTGTTAGATACTTAACTATAGATCAGATACTATACCAAGTGTTGGAAATACAAAGAAAGCTTTTTTTTTTAAAAGTACCAACCTTAAACATACATTCTGATGTGGGAGAGGAGACAACAATTACAGAAAAGATATGAAGAATAGATGAAGGAAGGATAAAAGGAGGAAATATAGCAACTGTGGAGCTGGGAAAGGTATCTTTTGGAAGGTAAGATTTGAATGGAGTCTCAGAAGAAGGCAGGGGCAATAAGAGGAGTGGGTGAGAAAACAGATTATTCCATGCAGAAGCTTGCACATGGGCCAGAGAGTTTGCCAATTCAAAAAATGTTCAACTAGTCCACTGTGGCAAGATAATAGAAAATATCTAAGGGAGTAAGGCTGTAAGGAGACTGGAAAAACAGGGAGCAGCCAGGTTACAGAGAGCTTTAAGTGCTAAAGACAATAATTTAAATTTGGCCCTGGAGGTAATAGTGAGCTGCAGTAAGATCCACATTTAAAAAAAAAAAAGGCTTTTCAATTGTGTAGAAGATAGATTTAAATGGGAAGGGACTTGGCATAAGGAAAACACTTAGAAGGATATGTAATAGCCTTCTACTATCTATGATATCTATTATATATACACATATATATAATAAATAAATATAGTAGATAATATGCTATTATTTAGTAATGTAGATAATTATGGTCTCAACTTGCATTACTGCTATATAAATAGAAATAAGGAGGTAGAAAATAGATATAAAAATAAATACAGACATTTGTATATTGTGTATTATTTATTTATATATACATACATATATATGTGTGTGTGTTTGTGTGTGTGTGTGTATTTGTTCAAATACCTGTATACAGGTATGCATATAACTGTGTATCTACATACACACACATATATGTATATAAACACATACATATATATTTTGTTTGTATATACAAACACACACATATAGTTGAGAAGGCAGATAAATACAACATGACAATGGATTTTAAATAGTAAGGGAGAATGAAAACTTGAAGATGAGGCAAAGGTTTTGGACCTCAATGACTGGCAGGATGATGTTACCCTCGAGAAGAATTTCAGAAGTGAGAATGGTGTGTGAGGAAAAATAGTGAATTCCATTTTAGATATGCTAAATTTAAGATAACTACAGGACATGAAATATAAGATGTACAAGAGACAGTTGGAGATATGTGATAGTGGATCAGCTGAAAAATGATATACTGTAGAAGATTCATCTAAATGAATCTTCTACATAGAGATTATAATTGATCTCATGGGAGCTGAGGAGATCACAAAGTAAAAGAGTATAAAATAAAAAAAGAAAGACTTTAATAGATTCAAATAGATTCACAGGAAAATTTTGTAATTACTGAAATAATTAGATATATCTTGGATTAAAATAGAATTCAGTTCCAGTTCAAGCAAAATAGTTTAAAATTTGAAACCAACTACACGATAGAGAATCATTTGGTGAGGGAAAGGTATGAGGGAATAGAGTAAATTTCCTTTCTCCACCCTTCCTTTCTGTTCACTGCTTCTCCCTCTCTCCTTGCCTCCCTACTTCGACCCTCATATCATATCATGATCATTCTAAATAAGAGAAGTAGTGTGTCACCTTTCTTTGGGGACCTGGCCTATCAATGTGAGTCAGAATTGATGAATGGTGCTGTTCTAGATGGGGAGGTGGGAGGACTACAAATATAAAGGAGGACAGAAAGAATAAATCAAAGAAAAAGTTTTTTAGAATCCTGGAGATGTGAGTTTTAAAATAATGATGATCAGACAGGAGGAAAAAAAGCTAAAAGGAGGAAATTATATTGGAAACTGAATAGCCTTTTAGCAACAAGTTCAATCATTTATAAGGGGAAATAAGAGCTTTGAATGGTAATATAATTACAAATGCACATTTGCACATTTACATAGACACATTTATGCACACCATCATTACCAGTACCACTGTTGTCTATTTTTAAATAGTTATTAAAAGGAAAAAAAAGACTACTGGGGTAAGAAGGTTCAAGATAAAGTAAGAATGAAAGTAGGGGAAAATGTATGGTGAATGTGAGGTTAAATCTGTATAACAGCAATTTCTCTGGAGTGATAAGGAAATTCTGTAACATATCCTCCTTTTGGAGCATCAGGGAAGAGCTCCAAATTCCCGACTTTGGAGGATCTGGGCTAAGGATCTTTCCTAGCAAGACAGAATGGTCAAGGTCCTCAGTTCAGATCCATAAAGAAATTATTTCTTTGAGCTTTGACTAATCTCTCTCTTTAAAAGAAAATGAAACCTTGTTGACTAAAGAAGCTTTATTTTTTAACCACATCTTAAAGCGAGTGAAAAAAATCCTAAGAGACTCAAGTATTGATCAGCTTTAAGTAGTTAGACAGATTAAAGGCTCATAGCTGTAGCAAAAAGAGGCTCTCACATCCTGCTACTTTGACAATGTGGTGTTGTTTCCTATGAATAAGGATAACAGAAGATTTCTGCTCCTTTGATATATTTCTTAGAATGTGAGAGAATATGAGAACTATACCTCAGTAATAATGGTGTTAGTGAGACAAAAATGTAATTGTGTATGCTGCTATAACAGTCTATTTTTTCCCCAAATGATGTTTCTAACACTGATAAGATAAAATTATCTGGAATATATATTCCATAGTAATATGTTGTTGTTTAGTAATTTCAGTTGTGTCTAACTCTTCATGACCCCATTTGGGGTTTTCTTGGCAAAGACATTGAAATAATTTGTCATTCTCTTCCACGTGATTTTATAAATAAGGAAGTTGAGGCAAACGGGTTTAAGTGACTTGACCAGGGACACACAGCTAATAGCTGTCTGAAGCTACATTTGATTCTAGAAGATGAGTTTTTCTGACTCTAAATCTGATAGTCTATTCACTGTGCCATCTAGCTGCCCCTATAGTAATATGTACTTGCATATATACTATAAGAAAGAAGTAAATGAGTAAATGGAGCAGAATAGGTAAGGAAGAAAGAGAAGTATCAGAATAAAATAGTCCACTATTTGATAAATACAAAAATATAAATGATGGACAAAGGATTCCTGATCCTACCCCTCCTGCCTCCCCAAAATACCACACAGCTCAAAAACCTGAAATATTTGACTTTTGTTCAGATCTAATTTCTCACACAACTTGTAACTTGGGCCTTCGACTTATTTATTTGTAAGGTGAAAAGATTAGACTAGATGACATCTAAAATACCTTCAACTCTAGATATTTGATTCTATGATACTAGGAAGACTGGAAAGAGACAGAAAAAATTAGTCTATGCAGAATTATTATTGTTATTAGGCTCATATTATATGTTGAAAATAACTACTGAACCTGGATATAAAAGATCCCACAAACAAATTAAAGGAGAATACCAATAAGGAAACTTCTGAATTATATCTAGGCAAAGATGTTTTGACCAAATAAAGGATATAAGAGACAGAATACAATGTAAACTGGAAGGCAGTAACTGATTTATCTATACTTTTATATCATCTAGTCTTGTATATAGGACAGTGCCACTTAATATGCTGCTGGACCAGAAATGGTGAATCACATAAAAGACAGCCAAAAAAAGTCAAAATTGAATAAAAGAAATAAAAATTTTTTTATAAAAAAAACAAAGAAAATAAGAGAAAATATAGTGAAAATAAAATATTTATATGAATTATCACTGATAAATCTGATATCCAAGATATTATATATACAAAATGACAAATTTTATAATAGAAGCAACTATTATTCTATAAACAAGTAGTCAAATGCTAAAAATAGTTTTCAAAGTAACAATTGACAACAATAAATAACTGTTTGAAACACATTGTAATGTTTCTAGTACCCTAAATATTGGTAAAAATGGCAAATAAGAACAGTCAATATTGGATAGAGTATGGGGACACTGTCACATTGATGACAGAGCCATGAATTGGTCTAGCCATTGTGACAGTAATTTGAAATCAAGAAAGAAATGTAACTGAACTTTTCATACCCTTTGATCCATGAATCCTACCTCCTACTGACACATATCATCTAGCGGTAAAAGGCAGAAGTAAAGTTTCAATTTACAACACACTAAAATGGTAAAGCAGCATTCTTTGTCATAAAAGAACTTGAAGCAAAGCAAATGTCCATAAACAGGAGGAAGAATAGAAAAATCTGCGATTTACAAATATAACGAATCATTATCCTACAGTAAGAAATGATACCTATTCTATGAAGAATTCTGTGAAACATGGAAGATTTCTATAAACTATTATATACAGTAAAATATTTTTAAAAAGAACAATATATATTACCAATAATATTACTAAAAGAAGTCAAACACTGAATAATTGAACCATTATTGGTTCCAGAAAATTCTCTTCAGTAATGCTGACAGGGGATTATTAGGACTGAATATCAATATCTACTATCAGATATCACAATTTATCACATTTTTTTGTTTAACTTTTTTTTTTGCAATAAAAAAGGTCAACTTAGGAGTCAAAGGTATTATAGAAATATTTGTGATATATTAGTGAATTAATAATGTTTATAGAGCTATATGAAAAAAGTTAATAGTGCCAATACTATAGTGTTGAAATTACACAATAGATGATATATTAAACAAGTAACTTTTGATCGTATAATGAAAAAAACCAGAAATGTTAAATATAATACAAAAATCACATTACTCTATCAGTCTCTTATGAAAGGTCACACAATTACAAATAAATAAGATCAATGAGAAAATTAAATAATCTCTTTAGTAAGTAGTAGTGTTCATACTTGGATAGATACATTTTCAGTACCAGTTTGTATAATTCTTATTTGTGCATAAATTTGTTTTAAAAATCCTTTCATTTTAAATTAATGATACAGAACTAGATAAGAGATTTTATTATTAAAAATTCCTGTGTGGAATTAAAGAACAGGACTTGGGAGACTATCTCATTTTTATTTCTTAATGCTATGAGGCCCAAAAAGAATAATAATAATGATGTGGTAATGATGTGATAATGATGGTAGTGATGGTGGAAACTGTGTGATCTTGGGAAAGGCACTGATCTTTTCTGTACTTAAGTTTCCTCACTTGTAAAACTTCCTATATCCCTTATAATTCTAAATTCATAATTCTACGGCTTTAATATTGATTATAATACACAAAACTACCATATCTCTATTCACTATTAACTGGTACTGATTCTACAATACATCCTATATTATATTACATATAAATGTAATAAATTTTAGTTAATCTATTACACATGAAGTAATTATACAAATATTTGGAGAATCAAAGTGTGAGTTTCACTAATATTAAACAAATAAGCAGTCGTGGACAGAAATAGACATACACACAGAGAGAAAAGCAATGAAAAATTCTTGTGGGAATTTATGAAAAATTGAATATATTTCCAAGATCACGGGTTAGCATAAATTGAGAAGTCTCCCTTTTGCAGTATAAGTCAATTCAATACCCAGAACTTCTCATTTCTTATTTTGGAATTAATTTTAGTGTATTAATATTTCAAATTCCAAATATCAAGAGATTCCCAGAAGTAATTTCAGATCTCACATAATGCCAGGGGATATTGAAAATCAGAGAAAAACAAGTACACATTACTGTTGTTTTCATTCCTCTGTCTTATCTTATCAAAAGTCCTTTTGTTATACAAATATATGTAGAGAAAATTCTATTTTAACTTAATTGTTTTAAAATCAATTTTACATGATTTGTTTATAGGGAGTCTACAACAAATAAAAATTAAAATGGAAATTAAATCATTTTCATATGGGTGGGAGAAAACTTATATGGGAACTTCTATGCTATCAATAAAAAAATACCCTGTACAATTAACATATTTTATAGATTGTAAAGAAGGAATATGATACATTGCTCAGAATCAAAAAAGATAGGCATTTCATACATACTAGCAGTGTGACTGGGGGAAAGTCACTTACCTCAATAATCCTAGTCAACTGAGACTTGTTAGGGGTGTATTATCCCCCTAGCTTGGAGAAGTGAGTTTCCACACAGGAATTTTTAATAATAAAATCTCACATCTAGTTCTGTACCATTAATCTAAAAAGAAAGGATTTTAAAACAAATGTATGCAC
Source organism: Myrmecobius fasciatus (assembly GCA_023553655.1). Classification (NCBI taxonomy): domain Eukaryota; kingdom Metazoa; phylum Chordata; class Mammalia; order Dasyuromorphia; family Myrmecobiidae; genus Myrmecobius; species Myrmecobius fasciatus. The sequence continues at coordinate 364,484 of JAJPUD010000805.1, forward strand.
AAATAAGAAATATACAAAGTAGTACTGAAAAATGTATAAAGGCCATGACAAACAAATGTCATTGTAAGTCAAAGGAAGAGAAAGGTCATTTTTGGCTGGAGGAATGAATAAAGTTTTGATGGAAACTGAGATTTCTTTTGGGAGTTTCTAGGGTAACTAGCATGGACTTCTTTGTCAGTCTGGTGAATCCTATGGACCCCTAATTAGAAAATGCATAGAACAAATAGAGATACAGATATGGAAACCAATTGTTCTATAAGAGTTATTATTTTTTAAAAATCCAAAGTTACATTCCACAGGTAAAGAAAACTCATAATTAGCAGGAAGGAGAAGTACAGGGAGTAATGAGGACAAAGACATTTCAAAGCATAGGAAAAGTCTTCAGAAAAGGCCTTGATGTGAACAAGTCACAAGTAAATGCAAAGCTGTTTATTTGTCTAGGTTGATAACAATCCAAAGTAAGTGAGAAAATATCATGTGTTAGGAGCCAAAAAAAAAAAAAAAGTCATGTTGTGGGGGTTTTGACAAAGAGTTTGTCTTTTATTTGGTAGACAATAATGAACAAATGAACAATGTTGAAGAGTAAACAGGTTCTACAGAATATAGAAAATAAATATGATAAAATATTTCAGATTTTTAAAAATTTATTATTTTGCAATTTATTTAAAATGCAATGTTCTTGCAGCTTCTAGGATTACCATAGTTTATATCTGTTCTACAATTTCTCTTCTTTGACCCAATTTGCTCCATTCCAAATTTCCTCCTGCTTTTCCCTATCATAATTGTCATTTGATTAAAAGATATGTACACTAACTTGAATTATTATTGATTCTGAGGCCATATATGAGTTAGCAAATACAAAGATATTCTAGCATAATGTGTTCTAAGTATCAGATACATGTTTATGTTTTGAAACATGACATCAAGTTGTTATTTATACATATCTCCCTTTGTTGGCCTATGAAAAAGAATATTTTTGTTTGATCTCCCCAAGTATTCAAATAATCAAGGAGAGGGGAATGGGACTAACTTAACCAATCAGAATACAAAATGATTTGACAAAAAAAAAAAAAAACAAACAATTTTTTGCAGTGGCCAAAAGTAAACCTAGCTGGAAGTGCAACATCGGTGACCTTGAAACAAGCTTACCTGAAACTAGCCTGGGTCAGCCCCTGAGCTATCAATTAACCTTGGATTCTTAGAGACATCCTGTTTCTGTTTAGACTATACTAAAGCCATGGACTCTCTACATCATCCTATTTATCTTATACAAAGAAGTCAATGTCACTGTTCCTGGAACTCTCTTCCCATACCAATCACTTTTGCTTTTCAGATCAGCCCATTTCTGGGCTTGCTTTGTTAGAAAAGCATGGAACTACTTTCTGCTTTCCCTAAGCTGAGCATTAGGATGTCTCCACTATATGACTTGTTTCTACCTGCTTAATAAATATCACTCTTGATTTTTACAGGCAAGGTCTCCCTTTCGCTTTTTTTTTCCCATGTGGAAAAAGGGATTTGGATCTTATGTACTTTCCAGTTTTCTTCCCTTTGGTAAAGAGGATCTAAATCCCATAATGTTTGTTCCTCAGTTTGCAATCTAAATGATGTTTTTGTTTATTATTTTTTGTTTAGGATATATATATGCGTATATATATCTACATATATAAATATTACTCTGTCTGACCAGAATTTTACGTGAATTTTCACATAAAATACTAAATGGTTTGGATTATGCTGTGTAACATGAGAAGTCATGTCACTCTGGTAGTTAAAGTATCACATAGTCACTTAGATTACCTTAGGGGTAATCAACACCAATGAAACAAAATATGTTTTAAAATGATTTTAAAAAAATGTATATACATAAGGCCACCCATATCTTATCTGCATCCTAGTGGCTGAACTATTGGAATAGTTCAGAACGTTCAGCAGAAAAGACAACAAAGAGCAGAAATAGAAATGACATTTACTAAGGGAATAGAAACAGAGAAGGCCTGTTCAACAGGAGTAGGGATAGAGGAAACGAGAAAAAGGCAAGAGATTTTTTTTTAAAGGATAATAACATCAAAACAAAGGAAACAAAAGTATTTGGGAAAAAAGTTATGTTTAAGGTTTCATATGCAAATTGTAATCTAAAATATAATTTCAACATTTTAATGTAATCTGAAAGTATGAATAAAATGATACCATACTCTTGTTTCTATGATTGGGTCTTTAATTTTCCAACATTACTACAAGAACTATTCTCAGCATAAACATAGACAATCACAGCTCACCATAGCACTAAATAAGCCATTTTAAATGGAATTATCACCCACTCAATTCTGATTAAATAATGCCAGTTCTAATTGTTTTCATAACAATAAACACAGTTTTTTTACAAGCTTTTTAAAATCATAAAACATGAAAAAATGATATTTTACTTTCCTAGTACTCATTAGATTATAATGTCCTTTAGGTTATAAAGTATTATTTTTTTAATCTTAGGAAATTCCAGAATCTAGTATGGTGATTATATCCAAGTAGATACTATGCTTGTTGAATTGAATTATTGGAAATTTTAATATTTTTTCTGCCTTTGGCCCTTTTAAAATTTGGCTTATTATAAAAGTAGGGATCAGCTCAGCTAGGTGGATCAGTGAATAGAGCACTAGCCTTGGAGTCAGGAGGACCTAAGTTCAAATATGGCCTCAAGTACTTGCTCATTATGTGAATCTGGAAATGTAATTCATTTACCACTGATTGCATGAAAAACAGATATACACAGAGAGACATGGGGGGCAGGGAAGGAAGGAAGGAAAAAAGAAAGAAAAAAGTATGGATCCCATGTTTAAACAATAGAATCAGCATCCAAAGTGATATAAGTAGGCTAGAATAATATGTCAAATCTAACAAAAAATTTAACATGAATAAATGTAAAATCATGCACTTGAATTTTTTATTTAATTTTCAATTTTTTTTTACATTTTTTTGCTTAGGCAATTGGAGTTAACCCAGGGTCACACATCTAGGAAGTGTTAAGTGTCTGAGTCCAGATTTGAACTCTGACTGCAGGACTGATAACTCTATCCAATGAGCCACCTAGCTGCCCACCCCATGCACTTAATTTGAAAAAAAAATAGATTTCAAAAATATAATTGAGGAGATATGTCTAGACAATGATTCATGTAAAAAATAGCCTGAATTATTTTAGGAGTTATCAGTAAGATATGTGACTTCATAGCTTTAGTTTCAATAAGAGAAGTTTAATGTGAAGAAATAGGTAGTTAATAGTACCACCATTCAGACTCTATATGCCTTAATTAATTCTGTATTAGTGAATTTAAAGGAAGAAGAGCAGAAAAAATGACTACTGTGGGTTATCACTTTAGGCCTAGTTTGTCTATTCATGATTCCATTTTTCGTCAAGATATTGGAATGGTTTGCTTTTCCTTCTCCAGATCATTTTGCAGATGGAGAAATTGGAGCAAACAAGGTTATGTGACTTGCTCAGGGTCACACAGAATCTGCGATTGGATTTGAACTCAGAGCTTCTTAACTCTAGCCCTGCACTCTATCCATGATGTTCCTTAGCTGTACCATGAATATTATTTCAGATATTTGAAGAGCTAGCATTTGGAAGAGAGATTACTCCATTTAACTACAGATAGGACAAATCTAGAAGCAATGACTAGAAATTACAAATAGGTGATTTTCCATTTAATGAATACAAGATAACTTTATACAAAATAACTGTAACTGTCTAAAAATTGAATAGGGTTGTCTTGAAAAGTGATTTATTCTCCATCACTATAGTCTTTGATACACACTGAATAACAGCAGTAGAGGTATGTTTCAAATGGTTTGAGATTTCCAAAAAGGGACAAACTATAAGATGGCTAAATTCCTTTCCAGTTTTATGATTCCATTGTACATTGCCTTTCCTATCATATCATAGTTGTTTGCGAATTATTTAAAAATACAATTCAAATATCATCTTTTAGAGATTAATTGTCCAAATTCATACTGCCAATGAAATATGAGTACATTTGTTGGAACTGTATCTATACTTTTTTAGGTTTATTGGCCAACTGATCATTTGCTTTAATTTGAGGGGAGCTTTGTTGAGGGGAGTTGAATTCTTTTTACTTAACATTTTGGAGAAATTTTGTAGTCAGATTCTAATATTATCAAAATTCTTTATAGCAAAAAAGAGGAAGTACCCACATCATCAATGAAATAATGGATTTTTAAAATATCAGTATAAATATTGTGAATAATTATGGTGTGCATGCTATATCTTTCAATAATCATCACTTTAAGCAACATATTTATGTAGCAATTTTTTGATATAGTTAAACTTCATAAAATTATATATCTAAATATATGGCACTGATACTTTTTCAAAAAATGTTTTATCTTGATTTAAATTAATAGATTAAATCTTAATTTTATCACACACCTTAATATTAATTTCATTATAAAGTGATAAATAAATATAACTATATATAGATATAGATATGCAAAATTGCCTTTATTAGTGTCAAGTTAGGGGGAAAAATGTATCTTGGCAAACTGTAATTTGCCATGAATACTATGTTACCATTTCCCAAAGAACTGCAATGCAATAGAAGAAACAAAATAAAAATTATATTGAATATAATTAATTTTTCTTGGATAATTCAGAAATTTTATTAGGATTCTTTGGTGCTTTGATAACATCACCATGAACATGTGTTTTTTTTTTTTAATACTAAAGATAATGTGAAGGAGAGTGGAATAAATTAATATTGAAGCTCTACCATATCTGGAAGTTACTTTTTCTGTTCTTTTGTTCTCGTTATTTACTTTTATTAGTGTTTTTATCATTAAAAATAGTAACTGTTTGAATTCTCAATATTTGGTTCCTTTTAAAAATGGAGGTTTGCTATGAGTATATTTTTAAAAACAGTGTAGAATACTATGCAAGAGAATGTGTATTGTTTGGTCATATCTGACTCTTTGAGACCTCATTTGGTATTTTCCTGGCAAAGAAACTGGACTGGTTTCCCATTTCCTTCTTCTGAATATTTTACAGATGAAGGCGTGAGACAGAAGTCACTTGCCCAGAGTCACATAGCTATTAAATGTCCAATTCAGAATTTGAACTCACATTATACCTGATTCCAGGACTGTGCAACTTAGCTGCTCAACAGAATATATGCAGGGATTCATTTAGAAAATGAAAAATAATTCATATATGTTTACATGATAAAATAAATCATATGGCTTAGATTACCAGTGAATATTTATTATTATATTTATAATTTAAAAACACTAGCTGATTTACATTCATTTTAGAATTCATTTCATTATGTGACCCTGGGCAAGTCACTTAACCCCAATTGCCTCAGCAAAAAAGCAAAAAAAAAAAAAAAAAAGAATTCATTTCATCTAGCTCTAAACTCCAATCAGACAGATCCATATAAACTACAATGGATTCTTTACTCTGCCAGTATTTTTCAAAACTCCAGTAAAATTTCAAATATTTAGGAACATATGCCTTTTTTGTAATCCATAAATGTCCTTTAATAAATTTTGGTACTAATATAAAAGTACTCACAAAATAATTGAAGCAAATAAAATTTAAGTTAAAATGCTTTTTTTAAACAACCTGGTAAATATTATGCATTGAATAATTTAATCATATGTTTCTTTTATCTTCTTATTCCTTTCTTTTTCCTTTGTGCTCTAGTGCTAATTCTCATATTTTATTCATGTCTTCACTACAAACACATTGTTTTAATCAATTTCCAGAAAAAAATGAACTGCTTCTTTTTAATTTTTCTTTCAATTTCATCCCTTACCTTTGCAGTTCAAATTCTATTTTCTGTCCTTCCTCTCTTAAAAAATTATTAAGCTACAACTTCCTATGGGAGAGTAAGTGATTAAATGTTATTGAGCAGTCAACAAAAGTAATAACTAGAATTTTTTTTAAATTGAAAAACGTAAGTTCAAATCATAGCATTCTTTCAAGCATTATACTTTTTAAGAAGTTTACATTTAAATATCCCTAAAAGATTTGTTGTTACCAAAATGAAACAAATTTGAAAACAGTAAAGAACTCAAGAAAGGGTTTGTCATTTGGTGATGAATAGATATTTTACTGTTTCTAATGTTGACCTAGTTATTGTCTGACTTTCACCCAATTATGCTGATATACAGACAAGTACATTCAGGTAAAAAAGCTTGAAATAGCACAGAGATAAATGAAAACATTTCCAGAAATTCTCTCAAGAAGGGAAATATATGCTAATTGAACTTTAAAAAGCTATTGCAACATCTTGTTAATGAAAGACAGTATTTTTTGGGGGGGGGGAACAAACAAAAAACCAAAAAAAAAAAACTACGTTTGATGTTAATATTCAAAGTGAAGCACAACTTGTCAAGTAATGTACCCATACCCCAGAATGCTGGGGAACAGATTAATCAGAGCAGAATGGTTACAGAAGTCCCTTGGTCAGAGATGAATGATTCATCCTGAACAAAGTAATTGAACTAAGGAAAAATATTGGTAGCCTCTGCCTATGGCCTTTTGATTTCCTAGGTGGTTTTTTGTTTTGTTTTGTTTGTTTTTTTTCCATCATTGAATGAACTTGGGCAAGCTGACTCTTCTGATATCCATCAAGTGAAATGATAAAGGTTTTGCTACAGGAAATGAGGCTTGAAGTGGGTCAAACCTGGGATGAAGTCCCAGAGTAACACTGGTACCAAAAAAAGAAACAGGTTACAACCTGTTGTAGTCCTTGAGTAATTGCAAAGCTATTAGAGAAGTCACTAAGAAACTGAGCATAAATGATGACCGATTTTCTAATGGAATTGTATATTTTAAGAGATAACATGAAGGAGTGGTCAAAGGACCATCCTTAGAGCCAGAAAGATCTATATTCTAGTCTTGCTTGTAGTAAATGCCAGATATATGACCATGGAAATGTTATCACCTTTCAGTGAGCTAGGTAATTCTCTAAGATTATAGCAACAACCAACAACATAAAGGTAAATTTCCCATACCAGAAATCACAATATTGAAATTATAGGTGCACACAGACACACAGACACACACATACACACACACAGTCACCAAGCTATAATTATTAATTATGGAACATTTTAAAAATGTTAAATCATGTAGTTTCATTAGATTTGTATAAATGTATATAATTTAAAGTATATTTATCCATGTAAAAGTTTTTAAAACATTCATGATTGTCAATAAGGGCTAAAAAGTATTAATTTATTTGTTTAAAGAATGATAAATGTTTCCTATCAGCAGGACTTAGGCACATTTTCTACTTTGGCATCTAGCTATGTAATATTACTAATAAATTGTACTGCAATATATTTGAGCATCACAATACCAATGTGAGATATGCATGACATAATGTTATCCACAATTTACAAATGGAGATGAAGTGATTTGCCTATGCTCACACAACTAATGAGTCTAAAAGTTGAGTTTTGAATCTTGAATCTCTGTGATTTTATCTTCACAATCCTATGTGCAGTGCTAAGGTATTTGTAGAAAAAATTACTTTAATTAACCAGAGGACTGGCTTATTGTGAACTTTCCCTATGGGTCAATTGTTTGTCATTCTATTATAATTAAAAAGTTGGAAAGCTTCTTATAGACCATTTAATATAACCTCCTAATTTTATAATAATTATTGGTGACACATATTGATTTTTGATACATTTATTGTTGTTAACTCTTCAAACATACTATAGTATGACTCACAAAAAATACAAAAGGCCCTCAAAGATTCCACAGTGATCTTCTATTGGAGTCAATGGCTATTCTTTCTGTTCCCTGAAAATCTGATTATCTAAGATGAAAATTCAGTGTTATCTTTCATTTCACAGAGAATTCACTGAAAGTATTTAAAACTTAAATACAAAATAAGAACAAAAATTAGAACAAGAAAAACAGGAAAAAGAAAAAAATATTGTCATGAATTCAGCAGAACAAAAGAGGATTCAAAATATGTAACAAAAATATCCATTTCAAGAAAGCATATATAATAATAGAAGTGATGATATTCATAATTGTCAATCTTTGCTTTCTTGCAGTTTTTTTTGGTTGTTGTTTTCTGCAGTACACTTTTTACTATATGCATTTTTCCCCTTTTGTCCACCACTTCTCCCAAACAGGTTTCTGTTAAACATGAATATATTTATGTATGTATATATACACATACATATAAGTTTGACTTTGTCTATTATCAGTGATTATTACCTGTAATTTTTTCTAATAAGTTCTACTCCTGATCATTATTATTATATTTGTGTATATTTCTTAGCCATGCTAACTCTTCTGTTTTAGTTCTACACCTTAACTTGCCTTGCTATTACTTTAACATCACTCTCATCCCATGGATCCCTCACTTATCTTCTCTCCTGACCCTTTTCCTCCTTCTTTATCCAATTCTCAATAATCTCCACACATCCTCCACTCTAGTTAATCTAAACACCCTTCTATAACCCACCTTATCCAATGCCACCCTTTCTTTCCCTCTTTATCCATTTCCCATTAATCTATGTTCTTTGTCCCACTGCCATAAACCTACACACTATCCTATACTCCTATACTTATGCTTATCCTACCTCCTCTTTTTTCTTTATAGATTTTGGAAGGTATTGTGCCCTTTTTGGTGTGTGTGTGTATGCATATACATATAGAGATACATATGTGTGTGCATATACATATATATATATATGTATGTATACACATATGTGTATAATTATTTCCTCTTTAACCCATTTTCAATGTGAGTAGCTTTGTAGGACTACTAGCTCTCTTCCCTCATCTTATTCCTCTGTGTCTATTCTTCCTCTGCATCTCATTCATATAGCATAATTGTTGGTTTTAATCTTTTCCTGGATAGTTTTGTTTTTAGAGTCAGGTCATTTTCAGTTCTCCCCCAATTTTTATTTTGGACTACCAATTATTGATATCAATCTCAAACATTACATTTCTGTGTATAAAATATAAACAATTTGTGCTTATCGACTCCTTTGAAATTAGTCTTTGATGTTGCTTTTATATGTTAAATCTTTTATTGAGTGTGTGTGAGACAAAATCCTGAAAATCTGAGAGTTCACTGAATGTCTATTTTTTCATTCAATATTATGGTTAATTTTGCTGGATATAATATTTTCTCCACAGGCCTAATTCTTTTGATTGTTCATATGTACTATTCTAGGACCTACAGTTTCTCCCTAAAGTTGTGATAAACCCTACATTATTTTAACTGTAGCTTCAGCATATTTGATTTTTTTGTGTGTTTCTTGTAAAATTTTCTCTTTGATTTGGAATTTCAAAATTCAAAATTCAAAAAAAAGTTCCTATATGATTTCCTCAAAAGATTTTTTTGAAGTAGTGATGGATAGATTTTTTTCTATTTCTATTTTCCCCTCTTGTTTTATCAGTTAAGGACATTTTTTTCCTTTTTCCCTCCCTCCTTGTTTCCTTCCATCTTTTCCTCTTTCCCTCCCTCCTTCCTTCTTCTTTCCCTCTTTCCATTTTCCTTCCTTCTTCCTTCTTTCCTTCCATCCTTCCTCCTTTCCTTCCTTCTTCCTTCCTTGCTTCCTTGCTTCCTTCCTTCCTTCCTTCCTTCCTTCCTTCCTTCCTTCCTTCCTTCCTTCCTTCCTCCCTCCCTCATTGTAGAGATTTGGCATTCACTGATGATATGAGAAATATGTTTATACATCATAAAGAATGATAACCAGAATTACATGACATTATCCAAAAATAAATAAATACAAATAATCCAAAGGACAGTACGTGAAAAAACAAAATATTCATGCAACAACTGGAAAATATAAAAATTTCAAGGATGTAGAGTGTATCTAGATTAACCACCAAAAGTTAAGACAACATTTCTACTCCCTTTTGTATATATCCCAATCCTTCCTTGGAAATGGAAAATTAATAACACTTAATAAAAGAAAGCAAAGTATAATTAAAGACAATTTTAGAAACTTATGCCTTAGTACAATTGAGTTCCTTGCAAATCAAAGGAGTGTAATTATTGAGAGACTATCTAATTCTAATTAATGGTGCTTGATATCACTTTAGCAAGGAAAAATGAGTAAAAAGTAAATAAAGAAAAAGTGCCAAAGTAAATCACAAAGGGTGATGCTAATTAATCTTTGATGAATAATCTAGTAATAGCAAAACTATATTTCATCCAAATATTTAAAACCTAACAATCAGAATAAGAATATCTCTATTTATCTATCAAGTTAAAAAAACAGATTAAAGGATTTGGGAGGAAATTCTAGGCACCTTGGAACTCCCATTTCAGAACTCCTAACTCCAATACAGATTAGTAACTATAATTCAGGGCAATTTTTTGATTATTTCTTGTATTATTGTGTCAAAGTTCTTTTTTTTTTTTGGCCATAGCTTTCCAGGAGTTCAATTATTTTTATCTGTTGTTTTTACTGTGTTTCACATTCTCTTCTATTTTTTTTCATTTTTTTATATTTTGTTTTTTTGGTCTCATAGTTTCATTGGCCTCCTTTGCCCAATTCCATTTTTCAAAGAGTCATTTTCTTTTTTAAGACTCTGAATTTCTTTTTCCAATTGGTTCACTTTCTTTTAACAATTTTACTGGGTTTTTTCAATATTCTTTTTTTCATTCTTTCTTTTTAGTTTTTCCTAAATCTCTCTCATTTGATTTTTTAAAGTCTTTTTTTAGTGCTTTTAGAAATTCTTTCTGATCAGGTAGCTATTTAGCATTACTCTTGGGGTAGAGAGTCTCTCTCTCTCTCTCTCTCTCTCTCTCTCTCTCTCTCTCTCTCTCTCTTTTTTTACTTTATTGTCTTCTGAAGATGAGCCCTGGTCTTCTCTATTCTCATAGTGAGTTTCTAGGGTTTGGTTCTTTTCCCTTTGCCTGCTGCTCATTTTTTAAATTACTTACCAAGTCCTGGGTGGGGTCAAGGGGTAGGGATGTTGTCTCTGGCTTCACGTTAGTTCTCCTCTCTCTCCTGGAACCCCAAACCAAGAACTCTATCCTTACATAAGTGCCTGCAGCCAGCAGCTTCCCTGCCAATTGCTTCTGTCCTCAATGAGGATGCCTGTTCCTTGCTGCCCAGGAGCACATCTCAGCAGCACAATCAGCTAAGATTCTCTCAATCTTCTCAGACTCAGATCCCCAACTTCCCACACTGTCCCAAAGGAGAAAGTTCTTGTGGTTAGGGCAGAAACTACTTCCAAATCCATCTAGCCCCAGGAATTCCCATTTGCTATTTCAGGGGAGCTAAACAAGAGGTGTTTACATTTCACACTTTTAATCCTCAATCCTAGAGTCTTTTTTAGGATTTTCTCAGATTATCCCAGGAAGAGCCCAGTTCTGTTCCAGTCCTATTTGTTTTGTTTTGTTTTGTTTTTTATTGGTCTTTGCTCACCTAGAGGAGCAACTTTTGTTTTGCTTTGGGGGGAAATCTGGAAAGCTTGGAATTTTCCAATCTACTCCACCTTCTTCCTAGAATTTTCCCCATCTCACAGTTTTTCTACTCAGTTATTAAGATCTGTTAATTTATCCTCCATTTTGTCTCTTTCATTCATTTATCATATTCTATTCCCACACTTGTCACAATATTTCTGAGCTTTGTTACTTCTCTTCTGGTTTATAACAATAGATTACCAACTTGTTCCTGTTAGAAAAGAAGGAAGAATAAGCTTCTTTCTCTAACACAATCTATCCCATAAATGGTACTAGGCTAATCTTCAGCTATTTTAATTAAATGAGTATTATACTGCAAGGATGGAGCACCAATTTTTGATTAATTATTATGATATTATATATAATAAATATAAAAACTGTAATTTTTGGTGAGTAATTTAAACTTTTTGAACATCAATTTCCTTATCTGTAAAATTAAAGAGTTGGTCTAATGGATTTCCAAGGCCTTTTCTAATTATTAAATTCTCTGATTCTTTGCCATTTTTCTTCTCCAAAATTTTTACTAACTTCTATAACCCAGAGTTTAGTATCTTCTTCATGAGGCTCCTGCTGCTTGTAACAGTGGGGCTTACATATAAAAGATTCATTTTACATATTAAAATTACACATCTAGAATAATTGAATTATTATAGTAGTTCTGAAAATGGGAAAAATTGAGTGTAAATTTAATGTAAGGAATATTTCCTTACTGATCTCATCAGTTAGTCTATTTTTTCTCAAATTAATAGGAAGAAGATCATAAATGTCTCCAATTCCTTTAGTCCTTTTATTTTTCTCATGTCTTTAAAGGATCTTGATCTCAAACACCAGAGTATTTCCTGACACCTGAGATCTGAGTCTCAGAGAGGCCTGGAAAATATAATTAATAAGAACAACAATATTAGTTAACATTAGTATAGCATTTTAAGCATTGTGAAGCCCTTTACAAACAACTTGTTTTATCCTCACAGTAGATGAGGGTTGCAGAGGTTATTATTATCCCTATTTTTCAAATGAGGAGATTGAAGCTGAGAGACATTTTACTTGCTTAAAGTCACAAAGGTAGTACTTGACTTGCTCACTTCAAGTCTAGTGCTGCATTCACTATGTCATTTTTCCTGGGATTTTCAGATTTCCCTCTTCAGGGAATCAAAAGTTCCCTAAGGAACCAACTCACGAAATTTTGAGAGATGCTATTGAGAAAGAGCTCCTACAAGTCTGTCAAAGGAGCAGTTTATGTGATAGAAAAATGAGAAGGAAAAGAAAGTGGTAGTGACATCTTGGAAAATTCTATGGTTCGTATGACTTTTAGGGCACAAGCTGGATTAGTTGGCTACTGAAGTACTTTTCAAATTTAAATTCTGTGATTCTAACTTTTTTATAACTAATCATAGATACACTATTATCTACTATGCCAGTGCAGGATGGCATTAGACCATGAGTCTGATATTCATTTTGATGTAAGGTAATATTTTTATCTACATGAAGATTTGCCCTCATTTTATAAGGAAACAGAAAATCCAAAACTTTCATTTAAAAACATATTTACTTTGCTTTTTAAACAATCTACATATCAAAATAACTGTTAAGGAAAACCTAAACACTGCCACCCTTTACTCCAAAAGATTTGCTTAGTGAATTATACAGACTCTAATTAGATACTGTCTCCAAACACTTTTTAGCTCTGAAGAAGAAATGGATTTCTATAAGGGTTATAGAGAAATGAGCTCCAAAGCTGAATGATGTCTCATTCCAGAGAATAAACAGAATAGTTTTTCAAGGGTTTAGTTTCTTTTTCCTCACAATATCATCAGTTACCTTTTAAGCCTTGCCCAAGAGCAAACTATTACAGATAAGAAGGATCTGTTAGCATGCACTGATGTTTGAAGCATTCACTATCACATATCACATATGGAGGATTTTCTGTTTTGTTACCTGCTAGGATGACAGATTCTAGAATGCTGGAATATATAATAAACAAAGCAAAATAAAACAAAATAAAAAGAGTAGTGAAAGCTTTCTTGCTTCCAACTGCTGATCATTTTTATTCTTTTGTTTATGCAAAATGTAAGCTACAGTTTCTGAGAAAGCACATTGTTGTCACACCACGTAAATTACAAATGGTACAAATGGGTTTACATTTTGCAAAAAGTGAATGCATCATATTTTATTACAGTTTTGCTCATACCATTAGCATGAAACTAACAAGCCTTCTCCTAGTTTTACCTTGACTGCCATTGACAATGCATACAGCTACTGAATACTAAATACTGCATTTCATTGATAATTTGTAAGAAGATTGTTGAATATTACTGGGGAAGTAATAATCTACTTTGATGCTGATCAGGACAAGGGATTCTATCTTATCCTGCCTTTTGCTGAGTTTCAAAAATTTAAGAGGAAAGAGAATTTGGAGCAGCATAAAGGGAGAGATGTTGGCTAAAATTACAATAGAATTTTTATAATAGAAATAGATCAAATGAATTATGGGTTTGTTATGTGTTGTTTGTTTATTTGGAGGTGGAGAGTGGTCATACACAAAAAGAGAAGAGGTAATGCTCAGATACGTAACAACAGAGAAATATATAATTTAAGAAAGATTGAAAAATTCAAAAATCACTGAGGAGAAAAAGAAATTTATTTCAATAATCTTATACAAATTAATATTAATTTACAAAATTGTATTCTCTTATCAGTGCTACAAAATTACTCATTGATAATTACGAAAAACGAAGTGAAGATTGAAGATGAAAGGTCAGAGTAAATTGGTCTAGAGTAAATTGGTGTGCTACGAACTATATTCAGCATAGAACTCACAATTTTGAGAATATCCTGTTATTTTCTTATCTCAAAAATATATTTCAAGTAGAAGGATAATGTATGTTTCACTAAAAGCAAGAAATCATGTTAGTACTGAGAGTTTAACAGAGGTTGAAGGACGAAATCAGAAATAATTTAACTAATATTGAGCTATGTGGAAGAATCCAAGTCAAATTAATGTTTTGTGATTACTATTAAAATATTGCTAATAGTTTAAAAATATACAATTGTCTCTGCCAAGAACTTCTGAAAAATACCTTACAGCTTGGCTATTGACTGTCATTATCCTTTTAGTCATTTTTCATTAATATATTCACTTCATGAAATGCCATTAAAATGCTACCATCATCTTGGAATACTTAAAAAGTATTCAGTACTAAGGAACAACTAAGGATCATTAGTTAATACTAAATGAATTTAAAATAAATGAAATACATGCTTGTATTCACCCACAGTAGCACTTCATTTCTATTTAAAGTGTGTTACTCACCAGAGAATCAAATGATTGTAAACAGTGTCTACTAAGCTTGGGGAGCTTATTGCTGTCAATCTCCCATTAGTGTTATATTCTGGAGTAAGTAAATAAATATCATGCAGCTGAGATAGCAAGGAATTTGCAAACTGCCTCAAGCATAGTAGCCAATGGTGTAGATGAAACTGTTTAAAAATTTGAATATTTCATCCTATTTTTTTTCCATCAACAGAGTCTGTGTATATTGTATTGGTGTATAGACATGTTGATTTGTATTCAAGGCGAAGCTGAAAACTGACCAATTAGAAGAATTATAAAGGAAATAGTTCCACCACTCCCAAATTCCATTTTAAAAAAAAAGACATCTTAGGGAAGCTAGATGAATTTTATCTTCTATTTTATACCCCAAATGAAAATGCCTGCTTTCCGGTTTCATAGAAAAATTATTTTTTTATTATTTAAAGAGTAATTATTATTTCTCAGCATTGGGGACACATGTGGTCCTTCTGACTGAAAAACAACAATAAAAACTCAAGAGAAGAAATGCTGTATGAGAAGAAAATTAGAACTGTCTTCAGGATAAAAACCTAAGTTTTAATGCAGGCTCTCTGTTTTTAAGTGTAGGTGTAGATTGTTGGCCAGTTTATTTTCTTAGCCCTAGTTTCCTCATCTATTAATTAATAATATATTAATAATTCCTCATAGAACTAACATTTGTGTATATATATATATGTGTCTATATATGTATGTGTGTATAAATATGTCTCTCCCACATCTATGTACATCATATATATATATATATATATATATATATATACACACACACTTTTTTTTTGCTTTTTTTTGCTGAGGCAATTGAGGTTAAGTGACTTGCCCAGGGTCACACAGCTAGGGAATGTTAAGCGTCTGAAACCACATTTGAACTCAAGTCCTCCTGACTTCAGGACTGATGCTCTATCCACTGCGCCACCTAGCTGCCCCACATATCTTATATATTCACAGTGGCTTGTATTATTTTTTCTTATTATATACACATCCTTGAAGACAGGAACGATTTTCCCTCTCCCTCCTCTCCCTTCCTCCTCCCCTTCTCTGTCTCTCTCTGTTTCTCTTTTTCTCTCTCTGTCTCTCTCTTTCTCTCTGAAAACTGGCAGAAAAAGCATGCATATAATGCTTTCAGATTTACAAAGGTCTTGTCACAGATCTAATTTGTTCCTCATGACAATGCTTTGTGATAGATAGAAGATAGAAGATAGAAGAAGAAACTGAGACTGATAGATCAAATAACTTTCCTTGAGTTAGTAAACTAGTTAAGCCATGAAACAGGATTTGTACTCTTGGCTTCCTGACAAAGTCCTGATTTAAAAACATTATTAACTGTTGTTAGTCCCTCAAAGACGTGTTTAAAGACTTTTGTTTAATCTTAAAAGTAATGTCTAACAATTATATAAAATTATATATCCTTTACCATATTCAGATGTTTATATAACAGATACAATTTTAAGTATGCAAATATAGCATACAATGTTTCCTTTCATCTTCCTAATAAGTATTGTTAGTTTTTAATGATATGATAGGCAAGATGACAGGAGATTTTATATGTCACAGGATTCTCCCCTGAAAATCTTCATTAAGTTGTCTAAGATTATACATTTCTTATATTTCAGCTTTCTCTTTGCCTGTCAATATTGTTGATGCTCATTTTCAGTTATGTCTTAACTCTTCATGAACCCATTTGGAGTTTTCTTGGTAAAGAAGAGTGCTTTGCTATTTCCTTCTCCAGCTTATTTTACAAATGAGCTATCTAAGGCAAAATTGAAATCAGAAAGATGAGTCTTCCTGACTCCAGGCCTAATATTGTATCCACTTTGCCACATGTCAATGCCTCATCTCAAAAATATACTGCCTGGTAGCAAATAATTGGAAAAGGAGCAGATGTCCATCAATTGGGGAATGACTGAATTAACTGTGGTAAGAGAATGTAATGGAATATTATTCTATAAAAAATGAAAAAACAAGTTGATTATAGAAAGGTCTGGAAGGATTTACATGAATTGATGCTGAGTAAAACAAGCAGAACCAGGAATATATTGACACAATAACAGCAAGAATGTGCAATGATCAACTATGATTTTTCTCTCTCAACATGATTCATAAAGAAATATGTATTAAAATAAAATTACTACAATAAAAATAAACTGAAAAAAATATATACATATACTGCCACATTTTGCATCTCATTGACAACTGATTTCTTTATTCAATTTGTTTATCTCCCATGTGAGAAAAGTAACAATAAATACTATATATCTGGTATTAAGCCTGCTATATCATACTTATCTGAGATTCTTCTAAACAGATATCAAAAAAATGTCATCTTTAATGTTTCTTTTCCCTAATAGAATGTGATTTCATGTTCTCTACTATATTTTTGCATATTTTTGTAGCTATATAATTGGATTCTGTTGGATCATTTGGCTTTTATAAGAGTGAGTTCTGACCTGACTAATTTTAGGGGTTTAGCTTCTTCAACAATTTTGATACAAAAGAAGGGAAATACATCAAGATATGTGGAAAATAGAGAAAAATTCAAAAGCATTTGGAACATGTCAGTATAAAGGAAACTTATCTACTGAAAATAATAGTAAAAATAAAAGCAAATAAAAAGAATCCAGAAGAGATTTAAAATATTTAGAGCACAAAAGATTAATTTGAGACCTATCCAGATCCAAGCCTAAGGTCAAACCTATATCAAAAAACTGACTGGGAAATATATTAAACTTTTAATTTAAATTATACAGTAGCTATTTTTAATTTTGATTTTTGACAACTAAATTATTTCTGACATTTTGACATTTTATGAGATGCACTCTACATTTTTAAGCTTCCCAAAACTGTTCGTAAAACCCAATGATTTTTTAAATGCAACGTAGTATAATCTTTATATGTTTATCTAAAAGTATGTATTTTCGGAAAGGAAAACACATGAAAGGGGATGATTAAAGGACTATAATAGATAAAGGAAAATTTAAAGTATAGTTAAATATATTTAATAATATATCAAAGTAAATATGGTTATGCATATATCTTAAATCCTTTCTTCAATTGACAAATTATTTATGGTGCTGAACATGTGCATATAATTCTAAGACCGAACAAAAGTTTTTAAACTATAATCTGTGAACATACCAATATCTTGATATGATATAAATTATATATATTTGCTTATTTACACATATATATTATATTATATTGTGCTTCCATTATAATCCTATCTATTTTATGCTTTAAAAACACTGTTCTGAGAAGAGGTCCAAAGGCTTCACTAGACTGTCTAAGGGTTCCTTAATATAAAAAAGTTAAGAAACTTCAATCAAGGATGTTATAGTATTCTTGGCACCAGAAAGAATTTATTGCATATAGTTTGTTACTTTATATTTCAAGATTTCAAGATTTCAAGATCATCAGCATAGTCATTCCCTCCATTTACAGTTTACAACTTCTCTATAATTTAGAAAACATTCTCCAGTTGCGGTGGGTGAGAAATTCATTATTCTTTAGCTAACTCATAATAAGTGTCTCCAAATTTAGCTAAGCTGATTTTTGCACAAAAGGCATACAATCTATTACCAATCTTGCTGTTAAAGCTATGTGAGCTTGTTAGGATCCTTGAAAGTTTATATTCCATGAGAACAACTCTTAAAAGATGGGAATGAGGACAGTATGTCACTTTCACACATTGACAATGCATCACAATATAGCATCAGTAAAGTCCTTTATATCCAAGGTAGTATATATTTACTGAGGAGCTAACATAGTTTTGCTAAAATAGATGTTTTGCTAAATGTGATTAATACAAAAAATATTAGATTCAGAGACTGTCCTAAGGCAGCTAAAATATAACTTTAAGCACTGTCTATAATTCATAATATTAAAATAAAAATCATTTAAGCAAAAATAAATCAAAAATAGACTTTTAAGTAAATATTTAAGTGATTGTCCCTATATTTCCTTTGATATTTAAGTACAAAAAAGATTGTAGCTAAGGAACTGAAATCATTGTGGCCAGTTGAGGGCCATTTATTCATTCATTTAATGGACATTAATTGACCACTTATCTTATGTAACACAATATAATAGCCATGATAATATGAAAAAAATTCAAAACATGATTCTTTTACTTCCTCTGAGAGATTATAAATTATTTCAGAGGTTAAGAGATTTAAATGAGTAGCTAAAATAATCAATAGACAGGCATTTATTAAAAACCTACTGCATGATAGGCACAGGGATATTTGGTTGCCCTTCATGCTCAGAGGACCAAAATGACATCACTACCCTGGGGTCAAGGTACAGTTTACCCAACTGTAGCTGATCAGACCTGTATAAGCAAGGAAGAATCTACCACAGTTTTATCAATAGGAACATATAAAGTACAAATGCCTCTGACTATGCATCTCATGTTTCTTTTGAGTTACTGCTGGGGATACAACATCACTCAAAAATGAAGTAATATTTGTACTAGTGGCACTTGAATTCTATTGAGGAGATACCAAGTATATGTATAAGAATAAAATTATAAAGTTTGGGTAGGCACAACCTAGTAGCTAGAACTATCCAGAAGAATTTTATTGTGGGTCTTCGACTGTTATGTTCTAAAGGTAAACAAGGATTCTAAAATATGGTACATTTTATTCTTGGAAGACAATCTGTTGGAAATGGTAGATGGAATAGCAAGCACCTAATATGTCTGAACCAGAGGATAATGCTCATTCTTTGAATGAAAGTAACATACTAAAAGCACAGTTTATATATTTGGGACTCATCTAAATGAAGGACATGATGAAGCTTAATGTAAGTCATATAATAAATAAGGGAGAGAGAATAGAAAAAGAGTAGACCCTAAAGATAGGACTTTAGAGCAAATCCCAAAGTAGGAAATAGATTGATGAAATCCAACAAAAGAAATTTTGAAAAACAGACAGAAAGCAGTACTCTATTATTGATAGAACCAAGAGAAAAAGTATCAGAAAAACCCATAGAAGAAAGACTAACTGGGAGTTGTGAACATCAAATGCTACAGAGAAAAAAGGGCTAAGAATAGAAAAAAAAAATCATTGAATTAATTCATTGAAGACTAAAGGAGAAAGAAGTATTAATCAAATGATACACACACACACACACACACACACACACACACACACACACACAGTGGAGATGGCTCTGGAAGAAATGGGAGACCTTAGTCTTTTTAAGCTAAGGTCTTCATCAGGTATCAGTTTAACTGCGGCCACACCCATTCAGCGATTAAAGCTAGGTAACAATTGAGCCAAAGAATCTCCTCTTTTATTTAGAAAAAACAAAACAAACAAACAAACAAAAAAACCAAGAACATTTTTAACAAACAAATAAACCCGGGATAGGAAGACCCTCAGAGTTTCTAGTCAAAGCAGAAATGACTGCTATTTACATTCAGTCTGAATCAATCAAGACCCAAACAATGACTTAATGGAGTTTGGTCTAGGACTTATGATTCTGGAAAGGAAAATGAGGCAGATACCCTTACACAGCCTTCCATCATTTAAATCCTGGCAGTTGGATGTCATGGTCTGTAAAGCCGGCCTACAAACTGGAATTGGTCAGATGGAAAACTTCTTCCCTTCCTCCCTTTCTACTTCCTTCCTTCCTTCCTATCTTCTACCCTTTCTTCCTTCCTTTCTTCCCTCTTTCCTTCCCTCTTTTTTGCCTCTGAACCCTCTCAAAATATCTTCAGGTTTATTGGCTATATTTCTTTCTTAAGAAACATACCTTAAACCAAAACCAATCTGATTCCGGTTGGTCACCAATAGGTCCTAGGCCAGACCCCATTTTGTCATTGTTTGGGTCCTGATTGACTCAGATTGAATATAAATAGAAATCATTTCTCCTTTGCCAGAACTCCATAGGGTCTTCCTCTTCCACATTCATTAATTTATTTTTTTTCTTTTTTGGACTAGGTGAAAGAGTAGATTTTTTTTGTTTGTTTCAATTGCTACCTAGTTTTAATCACCGAATGGGTGCAGCCTCATTAAAACCGATCTGTTGAAGACCTTAGTTTAAAAAAGCCAAAGTCTCCTATTTAATCCAGGGCCATTTCCAGTTGTCTTACTCTGTATCTTGCCACTGGACCCAGATGGCTCTGGATGGAAAAGTGAAGCAAGTGACCTTCCATAGTCCTCCCTCACTTAAGTCCAATTCACTTGCATGTCATGGCATCACCTCTCTGATGTCACGGTCCCCTTGGAGAATGAAGGGCAAATAATAATAATAACAACAACACACACACACATCTCAACTTGAGAGTTTGTTAGAATTAAATGTTTTTGTTTGTTTTGTTCTAGTTTGTGTATGGGATTTTTTTTTGGTTTGTTTTTTTATTTGTTATTATTTTTATGGTAGAAAAAAGGAATGTTCATGTTTGTAGGCAACAAAGAAGGAGCCAGTAGACAGAAAAAGAATGCAGACTGGGGGATGATGGCAATTATTTTGGATAAGAATGGGGGAATATGAAATCAAATTCATATAGAGATCTTGTCCTTATTGAGGTGAAGGGACATTTCATCTTTAGAGAGTTAAGGAAGAGAGATTGAGGAAAGATGTCTTTTTTTTTCCCCAGAAGAAACACAGTAATGTAGGAGAGAAAATTTGTTGGTTAATGTTTCTATTTACAAGACATTATGTAAACATCATATAAGTGACAAGCATACAGTAAATAATATAGATTTTTGTTCAAAAACAAAGCATAACTGCTGATATTATCCACTAACAAAAATTAGAGGTAAATGGAAGTAATTCTTTCAGTCTTTCATATGTAGTTTGAGTATTATAGATATAATAAAAACTCTATTTTGTCCCATGTTAGAATTCCTATATGTATTGCTATGCCTCAGTTTCCCTGAATCATTATTCCTCAGTTTCCTTGAATTATTACGCCCTGTATAAAATTATTATGCCCACTCCCCCCCCCCTTCCTGTCCATTAGGACTGAGAGAATTAAAATCTTGAAGCTCTGACCACTTTACAATCCTAAGAGTCATAAAACACCAGGTGACTTATGTTAAATGCCTGCTGGAATCTGCCCCTCCGACTCCTGTCTCCTGCCTCCTGCCCTAGACCTCCTTATGCTATCAGGACTATATGGCTTACCCAGTGTTCTCCCTCCCTTGCCTTTGTTTCCCTGCTAGCTGGAGCCCTATAAAAGTCTCTGGAATTAATCGCTTAGGGCTGAATGCTTTGAGACAGTCCCATTTAGCCTTTTAGGGGGTGGAACATGAGTCCTGTCTGACTGTTAGCCAAAGTTCTCCACTATTAAAATACTAAAAACTAATTTCTGTCTTGCCTCAGTTTCTCTGGCATTACAGCATATGTAAAGACTTTAGCAACTGATTAATGATTTTCGTCACTTTAGGGTGATTATCTTTCTTTCTATTAGTAGGTATCATTTAAACTCAGTGGCAATATACCCAAGAAGATATAAATGAATCACAAGACCTATGGTATGTTGTACTGATTGAAACAGTGAAGGAGAAGGTAGATATCAGTGAAGGAAGTACTCATACTGGTGAAATTATAGATCCATCAAAGTTTAAGTGGAAAGAAAATCAATATTAAGTGGATTATTAACTATGTCATACCCCAGGGTTTTAATTTACTAGATCTCCTTTATATATGAATAAGGAATATCTAAACTGTCAGTAAGCTTCCTGAAGTATATCTAAAATATCTGCCTTGTTTTTCACTTCATATTTTTTCCTTGCTTTGAATATAATTTAAAATACACAGAGGAATTCTACCAGCTTCTGCTTTAAAAAAAAGCCCATAAGAATAAGCTAGTTCTATGTAATTAATTCAGCTTTCACAGAGGTAAGCTTTGAAGCTGACTGAGCTAGAGATTTTCAGATCAAAATTCAGGCAAATTGATGATGAAAAATACATAAAAGTTCATAGTAGAAGACCCTAAAGGTGGGCAGTACTGGGACAAAAGCCTAATTAAACCTAGCTGTATCCATATATGTAGAAATTTAAAAGCAGAACTTTTTTTTCTTTTAATCTCAAAAGTGAAAATAAAAAGGAATACCTAGCACTGCATGTGTTCAGGAATTCATTAGGAATTTTGCCTAAAATATTTTTTCAGTAAGTAGAATACTAAGTCCTTTTCATCATTTTGTTTGTTTGAGAAATGATACCTCACAATGAATTTCTTTTTTTTTTTCATTTTCTACTTCATTTATATATTTTATCTTTTTTAAAGCTTGAGAATATCAGACCTTCAAAATGCCATATGCAAAATTCCAGAGAGAGGTCTTCTTTTTTTCTAAACTACTACATATTCCCCAGGTACATAAAGATTTCAAAAGGTTTTTCATGCTTGAAAACACTACACATAGAAGTGCTATGTTACACATAGAAAAAAATGGAGTTATTAATGAACATATTGTGTTCCTTAGCATTCTACTGGGCACTAAATCAAAATACAGTTAATTATTCTGACTAAACCCTTGATTTAAATAAGTGGAGATGAAATTAGGTCAATGCAAGCATAGATCACTGCTTTAGACAGACTTTTAAAAAGTGTTTTTTCCCTCTGGAGAGTGAAAACATAAGAAAGATCAATAATGTATTTAAAACTAAAATAAGAGCACTCAGGTCAATTAGTCAATCCTTTTGGCATTTGGAACTTAATGTCTTTGGATATCTTGATATGATAATAATAGTAATAAGACTTGGTTAACATTTATTAAAGAAATACTAAGTGGATTCAGAAATAGACAAAAGACTCTCCCTAATATCTAGGAGCTTACAATCAGAAGAGAGGAGGGAGACAATAAGAAAAAAAATATGTATAAACAAGGTATTTAAAGGATAGAGAGAAAAGGCAATAGAATTAAGAGGGGTTGAGAGTATCTTTCTATAGAAGATAGGATCTTAGTTGGGATTTAACTGGTTGGGGGAATGTAACTGGTTGGAGATGAGGATGGAGAGTGTTTCAGAGAAATGGAGTTATCTTTTTTTATACAACAGCAAAGAAACCAGTGGGGAATAAAATATAAGGAACCTGGAAAGATAAGAAGAGGCTAGTTTATGAAAGACTTTGTATGCCAAAGAGAAAAATTTGCATTTTTCCCGGAAGTGAAAGGGACCCTGCAGAGGTTATTGAGCAGTGAGGAAAAATGTGGTTGGATTTATTATGCTTTAGGAAAATCAAGATGATGGCTGAATAGTGGACAGAATATAGTGGAGATATTCTTAAAGCAAACAAATTTGGTTGTTCAGTCATTCAGTTATGTCCAACTCTTCATGACCCATGAACCATAGTGAGTGAGATGATGAAGTCCTCTCAAGATTAAAGAGATGTTTATGTTAGGAAAGTATCTCTCATTCTGAGGGGTCCAGAATATCCTGTATCTTCCCTTGTAAATCAAATTGTTTTTGACAACTAAAGTCATCCTGATCATGAAACCATACATCCTGTAGCCAAAATTAAAATGTTATTGGAACCTCCATATTAGAAGGGAAGTGGGTTTATGCCTCACCATGTGATGAGGCATGTTATGAAAAACACTGTTTTCTTTGCTTTTGTGCTGGGGTAGATTTTCCCAAATTGGTTGTACTTCCTGAGACCCAGCAGATAGGTTAATGGGAAAGAAGGGAGGAGGGGGGGAATTTGTGGTTAGGGTCTATATAATCTGCTTTGCTGCACACACACTCGCACTTCTCTGTTAATACCACCTTTGGTGTTAGAAGAGTGTCCTTTCTCCAGAAAGCTAATAAAATTTTGTTTTTACTACACTTATCCTGAGGCTCTGGATTTATTGGTAAGGGTCTGCATGTCCCACACAATATCATGCCAATATTCTCCATGGGGTTTTCTTGGCAAAAATACTGGAGCAGTTTCTCATTTTCCTTTCCAATGGATCAAGGCAAACTTAAGGTTAAATGACTTGTGCACAGAAAGTGACTGGGGCCAGATTTAAACTCAGGTAGTTCTGCTTCCAGGCCCAGAGCTCTATCTCCTGAGCTAATTAACTACCTCAAAGGACAGGCTATATCGAAGAGATATTATAAAGGTAAAATTGACAGGTCTTGGCAATAGACTGGAGAAGGGGAAGATAGAGATAGTGAGGAGTTGAGGGTGAGACCTAGGCTGTGAGCCTGAGGGACTGGGAAGCCAGTTTTACAGGTAAGGTAGGAGGCAGGGATAGTTTAGGAGAAAATTAATGCTCTATGTTTTGGACATGCTTAGTTAAAGATATCTACACAACATTCAGTTTAAAATAAAAATTATATGTAGATAATAAAAATATATGATATATAATATAATAATAATATATAACCATAACTATCAGTTATATAATATTCTAAAGTTTACAATGTCTTTTTAAAAAAATCTACTTTATAATTCTGATAGACATGGCTCTCTTCAATAATGAGATGATTCAAACCAGTTCCAATTGTTCAGTGATGAAGAAAGCCACATACACCCAGAGAGAGGACTGTGGGAACTGAGTATGGACCATAACATAGTATTTTTATTCTTTCTCTTGTTTGGTTGCATTTTGTTTTCTTTCTCAAGTTTTTTTTTCTTCCATCTTGGTCTGATATTTCTTATGCAGAAAGATAACTGTATAAATATATACACATATATTGGATTTAACATATATATTTAACATATTTAACATGTATTGGACTATCTGCCATCTAGGAGAAGGGGTGGGGGGAAGGAGGGGAAAATTTGAAACAGAAGGTTTTGCAAAGGTCAATGTTGAAAAATTATCCATGCATATGTTTTGTAAATAAAAAGCTCTAATAAAAATGATAACCCACCCAAAATCTACTTAATCTCATTTTTCTCCTTACAACAATCCTTTGAAGGAAATGTTATTATACTCATTTTACAAATGAAGAAACTGAGTCAACAAGAGGCCCAGAAACTTGCACTGGATTACATAGTATGTGTCAGAATTTGCCCCGAGGTCTTGAGCCATTTAGCCTCTCCTAAGGTGTAGTTGAAGTGGCTGATGTAGACACCAGATGACAGTATGTACCAAAAATTTGGGTTCAGTCATGTGAAAAATTCACAATGGCCATTTTCTTTGGCAAAAGGTAGATTTATTTAGGGAAGAGGTTACAGATAGAATGGAGGAGTACAATAGACACCAGGAATGGACAATACAAAATAGAGTTGGGGAGCATAGCGAAGACAAGTTCTTTAGTGGAACTCACAATTAGCCAGTAGAAAGGGAGCATGTGGAAAGAGTAGGGAGAAAGACAGCATGAGGCAGAATGACCTGGAGGGCTGACCCAAAGGAAGTCAGTAAGGCAGGGCCATAAGTAGATTTTTATAAGGAAAATTTAACTTTAGGGACATGACTAGGATTTCTGATAGGACATGGTAAGAAGAGTTTGCCCCAAACTTCCCAGGGCATGGGACCACAGAGCTAAACTGATCTCTACCAGTGTCTTCCCCCTATTTGTCTCAAGGATCAACTCTTCAGTGTCTCTCAGCCCAACACACCATTCAGCACCTCATCATAGTCTTTCTTCGTATATTATAAATTCAGTAACACAGATGTATCATAAGTAAATACATTAAACATATATGCTTCTTATCAAATGTTAAACATTTGTACATATTGATGTTATGCATCTGTAGATTGTTATCTGACACAAAAATGTCATTTCTTACAGGTGAGTGACTTTAAACTTCCCAAAAATATTTTAAAAAATCTAACATGTTTATGATAGTTTACTTTTATCACTATTTTTACTCTACAAGTTCTTTTTTATTTATATCTATGTCATAGCCTCAGATAAAAAGATAGATTTATAAATTGGGAGCTCATGCAATTTTTTGTTTTTTACATTTAGTCTCACATTTGTGAATTTTTCAAGGGTTAGAGAAATTACTGTGAAGTCTTTAGGTTATTAATTCTTTCCAGATACCTTTTCTAATCTTTCATTTCATGTCTTTAAACTCACTGAATAACCACGCAGAGAAGTCACAGTCTTTATCATACTGCCACTTCCAGACTATTGTTCATCCAACTTCAGCAAACATGCCTTCTTTAACTCCATGACATTAATTATTCCACAGCCCCAAACCATATTTTTTAATGTACTACTACATACTTGCCTTCAGGATACTCTACCACTACTTTCTTTATAATTTTGGCATCTGGCTTTACTTTTTCTTATTGTTAATCTCAAAGAATAAATATTTCCCCAACCTGCTATCCCTGAATTTCCTACCATTCTTTATACTTCTTATATCACTAACAAGATGCAGGAATAAATATTTTTTTTTTGTAATTCCTACTAAATCTCAAAAAAGAAAAAAGGAATTATGCACTAGAAGAATGATAGCAACTATATCCATAGAGCTAGAAAGCAAGTGCCAAACAAGATAAAATACATAATTTAACAGCAAAGAATTCTAATTCTTAATATATTCATTCTCCATTTCTTCCTGACCAAATCCCACATTCTTCCAAGGCTTACAAATGAACCCATTGGTTTGTGTTTTGGATCCTTCTCAGAGTCTTTCCTTGTGGTACAGCACAACTCACTACTGCCTTTCTTTCAAGGTTTCTATGCAAATACTTTTCTTATTCTCCCACAATATTGCAAAAAGTTACCTCATGTTCACTCAACCCAGTTAGACAATTAAAGACAATCACTTAGTTAAAAACAATCAGTGTGTACAATTTTAGCAAGGCTAAGGAAATGGGGCCAGGTGGGGCCAGTTCTACACCCTAGAAGTAATCCAGAGAAGGGATCTGGTGAAAAACAGATAATCCCCATTGTTAGAAGAGGCTGAGATAGTCCTAGGTCAATATTTTCCATGAAAAAGAAAACAGTCAAGAAGTTAGACCAAGGGGACATAAGGAGGGAGGTAATTTAAATTTGAAAAAAAAATTAAAATATGTATCATAAGCAGATAAATAATTAGAAAAAATACTAAAATGATAATGCACAATAATCCAAAAATATCTCAAAGATGACAGATTATTCTAAATAAACATTGCAAAACAAAATAAATTAAACCAAAAACTGATGAAATTATCCTATGTATTCCTAAGAGAACACAGAATCACAGGAGGATGTTTCAGAATGATTCAGGAGAGAAATCAGAATCTGCAAATAAAAAATTAGAAGGAACAAATGGCAGAATTTATTTATGCACAGCAGAAACAATTAGCAGAATAGAAAAACTTAGATCCATAGTGTTGTGCCCCTTCCAGGAAATGGAAGAGAGAACAACAGATTGGGAATAAAAACATAATTAAATGAAGGGAAATCTGGAAGAAGAAAAGAAGCAAAAAGCAGCAATGTTAAAAGAACCTAGGGTATCTCTGTAAGCAAAACCCATTGAACTCAAAAGCAGAATACAAAAACAAAAAAGGTCATAAAAATATGACAAGTTGAGAAACCTGAATACCATAACATAAGAAATAATACAAGACCATTGCCATTTTTGTAGCTGTTAGAATAATTACCAATAAAAAAGTGCTACTTAGCCCTTGGAACACAGCTCCATTTCAATTTAATCATTGTAAACAAAAGAAGAATAAAGGAAACTAAAGGGAAGGATGATTCTCAGATATTTATTGAAGAGCCAAAGAAAGGAATTGGTTCAGTGATTTTTTTCTTATGCTCAGGAATTTCAAGAAACATTACTTCATGGAGTATGTAGTCATTATATTTTGTAACACTATTGACATGTATTTATCAAAAATATCATTGTGAAAATAATTGCAGTGTATGTGCCAATATTTTTTACTAATAATTAAGTGGTAGAGAAATATTATGAAAAATTTGACAAGAATCTGCTGATCAAATGAATATATATTCTAATATTTGGTCTAATACAGACATAATTGTATAAATATATGATATGGCTAAACTCCTTGAAAAAGTTGTCTTCACTTAAGCGTCTTCTTTGCAAGACCACTTTGCAAAGTAGTTTCAAGTTTGCAAAGTAGTTTGCAAAGTATTCAATTGAAACTGTTCTCTCAAAATTACTAATGATCTCTCTATTGCCAAGTCTAATAACAAATTCATAATCCTCATCCTTCTTCACCCTTATAGCATTTGACTTTCTCAGTCATATTTATAATTTAACAAATGAGTTCATATTTTAACTTAGCGGTGCTTTTAGCTACTATACTTCTCTATTCAGTGATTAAGAGTGCTGGCTACATAGATGAAAATGCAGTTATTTTCTCTAATGCCATATATTCTTTCTCACTTTTGTTCTTCCAATTTTGTTTCAATGAAGTATTTTATTTTATATAGATCCATAATGATTTATAAAATTCATAATCCTCATTCATCTGTTGTCCCTCCAAATCTATGTTTTGTGTAATGCATGTTGTCACAAAATTAAAAGGAAAAGAAATGGAAAATGGGGAAGACCTCTATCTAACATTTCATTGGACAACTAGGTCAGACTGTACATTGAAGACACACTTTATTAATTTTTAAGTTTCCATGTTATAAACTTATTCTGATTGAGAAAAGGAAGTATTTCATAATTTTGTCAGAATGTGGCACAAGCTTATGATTCCTACTAATATTTTATGATTCTAAATAAAACAAAATTGAAAGAAAAGATGGATTAAGTATAGAATTTAAAACTTCTTTAGAGAATTGATTGACACTTTCTCATATCTCTGGCTCTCTAATTTTTTTTGATAGTAGTTAATAATAACTGAAGGAGTGCTTTTAGTGTTTGAAATTAAGACTCTTGCCATAGAGGTTATCTATTTGATGTGAATACTCATGCTTACTGTTATTTGGGGGAAAGCCAGCACTTCTAGTCTTCTTCCTCTCCTAGTGCTCTTTCAACACCTGCCTGGAACACATGCTAGTTTAGAAGTTATATCTGAATAGCTTGAAAATGGACATGGGCCAGATGTTTTACAAAATGTTTTTTTTTTTAAAGTGTTTGATTTATTCTTGCACAAGTCAGAATGGCTGAATCAATTTGTTTGAAAATTGGAAAGACAAATTTGCCTCAGGCTATGACCTTATATGCCGAGTTTCAGCCCAGAGCAAATTTTTAGATTTGAGTTATTGTTGGGGGCGGCTCAGGACTGGGCTTGCCTGGGCTTGCCTGAGTAGCCTGCCTTCGGGTACTGGGATGGCCTCTG
>JAJPUD010000805.1:403369-416209 GCA_023553655.1 Myrmecobius fasciatus
ACTCAGTGGATAGAGTACAGTGCCTAGAGAAAGAGAAAACTCATCTTGAGTTCAGATGTGAACTCAAACACTTGCTATTATCTTGCCCAGGGTCAAGTAACTTGACTGTTTCAGTTCCTTCATCTATAAAATGAGTGAGAGAAACAAATAATAAGCCACTCCAGCATCTTTGGATGAAAACCCCAAATGGGGTCAACAAGAGTTGATGTGACTGAAAGTATGATATTTTATGATATTTTAGGTTTTGGATTCCCCAAACTCATGGAAATACAAATATTGTAAAAAATTCAAGATAGATCTTGAATTTTTTCAAATACATATTCAGAATTTTAGAAGGCTTTACAATGAAGCAACTAATAAATAAACATATTTATTATGTATTAGCTATTTGCCATGAACCAAGCTAGAATGTGGAAATACAAGTACAACAAATGAAATAATTGCTTCTTGAAATGAGCTTAAATTCAAATAGGAGATATAATAAGTCTAAATAAAATCATAAATAAATAGTAGGATACTACAACCAGAGGCCTTAGGTGAAGATTTCATGCAGAAGTTGATTCCTGAGGTCCATCTTAAAAGAAGTACATTCTAAGCATGGATGATAGCCAGTACAAAGTCATTCCAATAACAGATTGAGTGATCTAAGTGAGTAACAGTAAGAAGGCAACTTAGGATGATAAAGCAGAATGAAGAGTTCAATTGTCTTTATGCAAATTTCTTTACTTTTCAAAATCATATTTCTTTGTTCCTAGGTTTCTATAGAAATAATAACTGGTGAAAATACTTATTAATATCATTATATGCTCTAGTTTCCTATTTAGATTGACTAAGGTAATGACAGTTATAAAACAGAACCTTAAAAGTGAGAAAGGACATTAGTGGTCTAGTGCAAATCTTACATAAGCACAAATCTTCTATAAAACTTTCCTGAAAAGGGTCATCTACCCTCACATGAAGACTTCCAGTGTTGAAAAATTGATTCCCTTAAGTAGCCTATTCTGCATTAGGAGGGTCCTAAGGGTTTTTCTGCTCATTTTTTTTATCCTTTGTTTCTAGTTTTGTTCTTTAGAGCCAAGTTAAATCAATGGAATCCCTCTTCACATTACCTCTTAATATATCTCTTAATATACCTCTTAAATAACTGAAAACCATTGCTATAGATACTCCTTTTCCACATGCAAATCAAAATCCCTTCTCCAAATAAAATATCCATAGGGCAACCAACTGGTCCTCACTTTCCAATGGCACGATTTCAAGTCTCCTTCCTTCCTCTCACCAACCAATTTGATCATTTCTAGATATGGTTCACATTGTAACTGAACTTTCTAAAAAATATAATACTTTAAATGCTATCTGAACATATAAAATATAATAGGGTTTACTTTATTTTATTTATTGTCTAAAAGTATATTCTTTTTCATTAAACTTTCTATTCAAGGTATAGCAATAGAATATATATCTTGGTCATACTTTTCTAAGCTATTAATTGATTTCATCATAAATACTTAGTTTTTTAAAAGGAATAATTCCTTGCCAAGCAAAACCAAATTAATCCTTACTTTCTGCCAAGAGTCCACTACTGATGGGCACATATGAGAACGTTAATAAAATAAGAAAGTTAATGGAGAGAAATTAAATTATTTAGACATAAAGAAGCCTGATATCCATATAAGAAGAAATGAATTATTCAGTACAGACTAAAAGATTTATATGTTTGGCTTTGGAGATGTCACCTCTATTACTGGGGTATCTTAGGATACTCTAACAAGATAGTCATATTTCTTGGCTATATCCAGTAACACTGATTAGATATGTAAGATTACACTCAGTATATAGCTAATAAGAATTGAGATTTAAGCATACAGGTCTTCAAAATTCTAATTGCTTTCTAGGAAAAAGTAGTAAACATTGTTTTATTTTATCATTTGTTTCTGAATAATGTTGGAGAAAGAACATAGTATGTTGCATGAGAAGTCCTTCCCCAGCATCATTCACAAGAAAATGAAAAAAAAAACAATATTTACTATTCTATTCAAGAAACAAATTGAAAAATAAATTTTAAAAAGTAAGCACAGCTGGGTGGGAAAGTAATTTGAGTTCTACTCTTCAGGTAAAATAATATCTGACAGACTCAATCTTGTCTCCAAAGCACTTAAAATCAGAATGAAATTACTTCAAATTCAGTACCATGGTATTCAGGACTTTGTGGGGTTTCATGGAATCCATGATTCTCGAATAAAATGCAATTTTGTTCATATATTCTAATCCAGAAACAACTTTATATGCTTTTATAAGGCTTCTTACTATTGTAATTAATCTATTCTTTAAATGTTGCATGATATGCCATTAGAAAGAGTATGTCATGCCATTCCAATTTTACCAAAATAAAAAAAAAATCCAATATGTGGTTTCTGAGTATCTTTTATTATTTTTGGAATGACTGAATTTCATCAGGTATAGGCATTATTGTATTATGCCTTTTTAAAATGGAGCAAGCATACACAAGTCTTGGAATATTCATAAAACACAATGGAATTCTTTGCTTTTTTCTCCTTATTTATTTTACTAAACAATATCCTATACTAAATACTAAATAATAGTTTCTATTTGGATCAACACAACCGTTGATTAAGGTCATAGAGCTGAGGATCTATTTATTAAAATTTTAAACAGGTGATTGCTTAACATAAGACTTCTTAAAAGAAAAATGTCTTTGCTAATGTGAATAAAAGTTTCTTGGAAATACTATTACTTAAATATATTTCATTTGTATGCATATTTAGGAGAAAAAAGAAAAGTTAGGCACATTGCTTCAAAACTTCTAAATAGATGTTTAATGAAAAATGAAACAAAAAATAAAAGCAATATCAAATTCAAATTTTTCTAATTGGGCGATATCAGAACATAAAGCAAATTTAAATTCAGTTGATAGGATTCTCTCTGTCTTTAGGAAAGAGGAAAGGAAAATGAATAGACCAAGGAAAAACATATGTTTAAATCATTTCTCCCCTCCATGAGAAAGGCAAGATGCTAATTAGATAATTGGTAGGCCAAGAAAAAAACAAATAAAACTGTTCTCTAGTCCTTCTAGCCAGGAGCATACAACATGGATGATTGATTTATATAGTGGATGTGCAGAATATATTTATAAAGAATTTTCTTAACACTAAAGAAATAGTTACAAAAATGTTACTAGGACAAGGCAAAGTAATACATATGAATCTTATTTATTCTCTACATATAAATGATCAAAATTTTTTGAAATAATGAATTATATACATATGTGTTTATGTGTGAGAGGTAGTAGATTTGTGATTTTATTGGAAAAGGGAACTCCCTTTATCAATGCAGGTTGGCACCTTTTCAGCAATTTATAATCTTGAGTCTCCAAGAGCAATGAAAGATTTAGTGACTTTCCCAGTTTCACATCACTAGTATATGTCAAAAGCAGAAACATGAACCCAGGTCTTCTGGGCTTCAAGATCTACTCTATACATTATGTCATGCTGTCCCTTTTAGAGGAGAATATCACACTTAAATCTCTCTGTAGAACTAGTCATCTTTTTGTACACATGAGGAAAATCCATTCCTTTTTTTCTCTGTAGGAAATAGCTAATTCATTCAGTACATGTACTACATGAATATGATAAGAATATTCTCTTTGTAAAGAAAATGATAGCATGTGGTTTCCAAATTCATAGAGCAAGTTTAATTAGAATGATTTCATATCTTCGAAAATGATATTTTTTCTTATTAACATATAGTAGCTTTTTGTTTTAGTCTTAATATAGGAAAACATTTAATTATACACGGCATGTACAGATGTATAATTGAAATCATAATGTACTCCAGGCAGAGTCATTTCAGATGAAAGATGGGGACAAGTGCTCAATTTTCATGCTGCTTACTAACAGGCAGCTTTGTTCTACACTAGGGCCAAGACATTCAATCATTAAACTCCACCTCTTCCTTCATGGATAGATAGTTTTGTATTCATTTGTAAATAAAGTAAATGGCTTAGACACAGAATATTATGAGAAGAATTATAAGTGAGTAAACCAAATACCTGACTGGTTTTTGTGTCTTTGAAGTGGGGCATTCTACCTAGGGTAAAGGGCACTGAGCATAAAACAACATAAAGAAATAGAACTATGAAAAAAAGCAGGTCAGCTGACAAAGAGCAGAGCAGAAAATTCCATTAATAAATATCAGCAGTGCACTAATTTGATAACTTGAATTTTATTACATTCTGTAAAATACAAGCAAAAACTACCTCAATCCGAAATTTGAAGATTTAAAAAATAATTACTTAAACATGAAATATGCTTTATATTTCCTCTGAATAAATGTCATATTTATTCATGAAATTTGCTATTTTGATTTATTATGAAAACAAATATATATATGTATATATATGTGTGTGTATATATATACATATATACATTTTTAATGCAGAGAAAGACATGTATGAGATACTGTTCCTATTTACTGAAATATTTTTCATAAATTTCAGAGAATTATCCCATGGGAATAAAAAGAAAAAAGAAAAAGTAAAATCAGAGCAAAACACTCAAGGATGGGGAAAAGCAAATAGGCAAAAAAACCTAGATTTTTGTTAATTGCTCCACAATTCAATATTTCAAAGCCTCAAGTATCCATGATTTTATGATAGGATAATAATCCTAGATTTTGAGCAAGAAAAAAAAAACATAGTTCTCAGCCTATGATTCATTTTACAAATGAAAAAAAAAAAAAACTTAGGCACAGAGTTTTTTTTTTAATTAAGAAGCATTTATTGCATATTAGTATACAGTGTCTTAAATGACTTGTTCATTTTTATATACATAGTTAAGTGACAAGATATGAATCCTGGTCTTCCTGAATCCACTGCAAACAGTATTATCTAGGTTTGTATTTTATCAGTGCCTTTGTCTCTCTGGGCATTGCAATCTACCATATTCTTCTCCAAATTTTGGAGGTAATCCTCATTAGTTGTAATTGAAATAAATCACTTCAGTGAACCCCCAAATTTAACAAAATTATAGAGCACTGCTACCTTAAACAAAGATATTAAATAATGGCTGATTTTGAATAAACAACAGTATCATATAAAGTTTTGTTTGCTTCAGAAAGCTATTTTAGGCATGTTATCTAAGCTGCAATTTTAACTATACTATTTTCTACTTTCAAGATGCCCCTGTAATGACTTTCCCCTACCCACCAAGCCCATACCAGGATATAGGTTCTACTTTAAATGTCTTTTGTTTGATGAGTGTTAGCTAAAAGTGGCACTGAATACTGATCCACAGATCATCTGTTTAATGTTCACAGTACAATTTCTACTGTCCTTTCTCAAAACAAATGGACAATAAGTCACTAGGTTGTCTTTGGGGGGGAAAAACTTTTTAAAAGTACTTTTGCTGACTTCAAAATTCTTTGTGAAAAAAAAAAATTCTTTATGGAGCAAAAGTCTTTGTACATAAGAATTGAAATTGAGGCTTACCCAAAGGACAGTGGAAAGACTTATAGGTGGGTGTAAGCAAAGTGCTATATAAGGCAAAGATGGTATTATTATTTTTTAAAACAGTAATGTGAAGGATGCTATGAAAGAAATACATAAGTGAAAAATAAGGCCATTAGGCCAAAAAATGATAGATAACTAATGAACAGCCTACATATTATATTGCTGTTAGAGAAATGTCAAAAGAAAGCAAAGAAATCCCCCAGCACACTGGGTGAACTCTTTGTGGTAAGGAAAAAATTATATAGAAAAATGTTACTTATAATGTAATTACTCTTTTTAATAGCACAAATATCCTTTTTTTAAAAAAGTATTCATATTGATGAGATCTTAACTCTGTTAAGGATCCAAAATCCAGAAACAGAGTATCTGTATAAACTCTATGTTATACTCCAGCATTTGAGTTTTTAGTCATTTTAGTGTACTTTGATCTACATAAAAAAATTGATATTCACATAAATATATGTATGTATTGTATAAAAAGTGCTACATTAGAAATAGTTTATTGAACAGTGTAGCCTAGAGGGAAAATAGCACAGAATGAAAATATTTTCTTAAGTTGTAGTACAGAAAGTTCCTTTAGTAAAATGAACATAATCAAGGAGTATCACTTTTGTGTAGTTGGTATTTCTGCATTTCATTTGTAGGATTTTTTATATTATTATGTAGGGTCACTTTTGGGTATATTTATAAAAAGATAATTCATTAAATAAAACTAAAATATTTACTTTTTTTTGTTTAAAATGCCCAATAGTCAAGCAAAATGAATTTTGACATTGCCCATGTATTTTAAAAAACTTCAAAATTATAAACATTTGCAGTAGAATTATTATATATGATTTTAAAAGATGTATTAGTAATGATAAATTCTGACAAACTATCCACACAATATTTATTATTTCCAGGTGCAACTGTATTGGTATATAGAATACTATCTGAGAAATACTGCCTCAAGTAAGTGAGAGTATGCAAAACTGGATTAAACAAAATAAAAAATCATCTATATATCTGCCAATATATTTTAATATTGACCCTGGCTCTGAAGGTTTTAAAAAACAAGGTTTGGGCAGCCATAGGAAGATACAGAAGAAATCCAAAAATTATTTTAAAATATATTTAAAATGCTCGACATTCTTCTATATGGTTATTATTGAAGTGAAACAGAGGAAAACTGATCAGAAGACAGTACCATCCCTTGGAAGGAAGTCCATATTATAAATATACATACATTGTAAAGAAGCAACACACACAGAGCTAAGTTCAATTAACTTGTGTATTGATTACCAATAGGAAATAAAATTGAGTGTCAATTTTGAAAATGAGTAAATGAGTAAATAAAGCTCTTCTTTATATGGAATTTGTATAATTGTATAATTATACAGCATTTTAAGATTTACAATTTACATTTCTAATAACAGCCATGTTATGTTGGTAGTGTACATTTAATTATTTCAATTTTACAAATGCAGAAATTGAGGTTCAAAACTACCAGTAACATATTATCATCAGCCAGTCAAAAACATTTTTCAAGTATATATGATGAACTAGGTTAAGTGGTAGGAATTCAGAGAAAGGCATAGTCTCTTACCCTTGAGGAGTTCCCCATGGAAAAGGGAAAACAGCTTGTAAATAACTCTGAAAAAATAAGCAATATACTTGGGAAAACAGAAGGAGAGTTCTAGCAATTGAGAGGTATTGGGAAAGTCTTCCTGTAGAAAATGGGATTTTTGTTTAACTTGAGATCAGGAAAGTCAGGAGAGTGAAATAAGAAGCATGGGATACATTAAACAAAAATCCCAGGAGTCAGGAGATAGACTGTTTTGCTCAATTAACAATAAGAAAGACAATATATTTGGATTGTATTGCATGCAGTGGGGTGTATTGCATAAGAAGAATGGACAGGTGAAGAAAGTAAGTTATGAAGTGCTTTGAATGCCAAACAGAGAATTTTATATTAGATTTTGGAGGATAGAGAATCTCTGGAGTTCATTAAATAGAGGAACGATGTGGTAGGACTTGAATTTAAGCAAGATCACTTTGAAAGCTGTCTTCAGGAAGAATTGAAATGGTGAGAGACTTGTGATAGGTCATTTGTACAATTATCAGGTATATTTTTCCTATCTATACCACATCAGTGTCCACACAATGTTTTATGACCTTTTTTATTTTATAAACAGAAATTAGGTAGAATAACCAATAATTCTGCCTGAATACATATTTACAGAGTAAAGCTATTTTGATATATTCTATGTGGACTCATTACCTGGAAGTATATATATATATATATATATATATATATATATATATATATATATATACCCATACATATGTAAAAACATATATGAATATATAAGCATATACATATATACACATATATACATACACATGTAGTTATTGTATACACACATTTTATATACACACACACATATGGAATAATGTGGCGAGAAGCATAGGACATGAGGAAGAACAAACCTTGTAACACAAGGCTAGCTGTGTTTTTATTTGATAATTCAACTGAATTAAGCCTATTTATTAAACATCTAAAGTATTCAGGACCTTAGATTGGATCCTTGGATAAAAGAAATAGTCTCCACCCTCAAAGGGCTTAAATTTTACATTCTAGAAAGACGAGTACAATGTAGAACAAAGAGTAGAAAAGGGAGAAGAGAAAATAAAAATGGTGCTCTAGAAATACTCCTATAAAACCTATAAAACATTAAAGTGGCTAAGATGTATGAGATAGGCACTGCAAGCACCACCTCTGCCCTTAAACAGCTTACTATATAATAGGCAAAAGCTACTTTGATATAATCTGTGTGGTCTCATTACTTGGAAGTATATCTATATCTATATCTCTCTCTATATATATACACACACATTATATATATAAACATATATGTATTATATATATGTACACAAATACACACACATATGGAATAATGTGGTTAGAAGCAAAAATTACTTACATACAATAAATTGATACTTGAAACTAAGCCCTAAGGGAAAAGAAGATTCTGAAAGAAAAAAAGGGACTGTTTATTGGCTTTAGAGAGCATACTCCAGACATTCAAGAAGGGACACATCTGCATACTCCCAAAGATAGCACAGGTGGCATCTTTCAAGTTCTAGAAAACTAATGAACCATAGGGTAGATTTGATGCATTTTGCTGTTTATACAATTATTTGGCTACTTGAATTCCTATGAATCTTTACCCATAAAATACACCACTCTTGAAAACATACTTAGCACTTCCAGAAGTGGAGGTAAGATGACAGAGTATAAAAGTACCCAGTGGAGCTTTCCTAATTCTCCCCTCCCCCCAAAAAAGCAACTTTAAAATAAAACTTGAAATCAAATTATAGAGTGAAAGAGCCAACAAGAGGTCAGAGTGAGACACCTTTCTAGCCCAAGATAACTTAGGGAATTCAGAAAAGAGATTTGTGACATGGGGGAGGAGACTGATCTGGAGCCCAAGAAGATGAAGTACTGGTGGAAAAACTTTATGGTGTTAACAGAACAATAGCAGCTTTAAGAGCTCACATATCATAGATGTTAAGGTGTTCTGGAAACTAATCAGAAAGAGATTTTAGGGTACCACTTTGCTAGCACTGGACAGATGTTGTTTGGCAACTCCACTTCTAAGTCATAGCTCTGGAGGAGTTTTGTTCAAGAGGGAATGGAAAGCCTGGGGTGCCACAACAGGCAATAACAAGTCTGGCCCAAAGAGATCAGAGAGACTAAGGAACTGATGCAATTCCACAGATTCAGGAATCCTTCTTGGTTAAGGATTAGAATACAGAGCAAAAGAGCAGCAACAAAATATTCCACTTCAGATGGAACCCATTAGTAGCACCAAAAATGTCCAAACATATAGGACTAGTCCTAAAAACATCAGGGAGAATCCCCCCCCACACACAGCTCAATACTAGGAAGAAAGTCCAATATTTACATAAAGTTCCAAATCAAGAAGATGAATGGGAAAATAAGCAATCATCACCAACAACAAACCTGATCATTAATAGCTATTTTGGTGACAGGGATCTCATGAAACAAATTCAGAAGCCCATTAAGTCAAAATTGCTATAGTAAAATCGTGAAGTAAAAATGGTATCAGAAATCTATCTTACCCAAAGTAGGAGGAAAAGGGAATAAAAGAAAGGGGATCTGGTGACAAAAAGGCAAGCAGATAAAAGAAGGGAATAGTCAGAAACGAAACAGACTTTAGAGGAAAGGATAAAAAGAGAGTATAAACAGAAGAAAGTGCAATGGAGGGAAATGCACTGTTTGTGATCATAACTGTGAATGTGAATATGATGAACAGAAGCCGATAGCAGAAGGGATTAGAGGTGACAATCAAACAATATGTTGCTTACAAGAAACACAATCGAAACAGAGAGATATTGGATATGATAAAATGGTATATTTAGAGAACCCTAGAAAATCAATTAAAAAAAACCTGTTGAAAGAATTAACACATTCAGCAAAGTTAGAGGATATAAAATGAAACCACATAAATCACCAGAATTTCTATATACTACCAACAAAACGCAGCCAAAAGATAAAGAAAAATTCTATGTGAAATAACTTCAGACAATAAAAAATAATTGGGAATCTATCAGCCAAGACAAACCCAGGAGTTATATGAACACAATTACAAAATAATTTTCACACAAATAAAGACAGTTCAAAACAATTATAGAGAAATATTAATTGCCCATGGGGAGGCCAAGCCAATACACTAGAAATGACAATTCTGCCTAAAATGACTTACTTATTCAGTGCCATACCAATCAAACCACCAAAGATTATTTTTTTCAATATACCTAGAAAACATAATAACAAATACTTAAGGGGATGTGGAAAAATTAGATGAACTCAATGTTGATGGAGTTGTGAACTAATCCAACCATTCTGGAGAGTAATTTGGAATTATGTTCATACCCTTTGACCCAGCCATACCACTACTAGGTTTATATCTCAAAGAGATAAAAAGGATCTTTTTTTTTTACAAAAATATTAATTGTAGCTTTTTTGAGGAGGCAAAAAATTTGAAATCAAAGGTATGGCCATTACCTGGGAAATAGGTAGCCAAGTTGTAGAACATGATTGTCAAGGAATACTATTGTGCTCTAAGAAAGGGTGAGTAGGGTTATTTACAGGAAAAAAAATGTGAAAAATGAACTGACACAAAGTATAATGAGCAAGACTATTATAAGATTTATACACAGTAACAGTAACATTATAAGAATGATCAACTGGGAAAGACAATTATTTTGATGAAAAAAATGATCCAAGACAGTTCCAAAGGATCCTTGATGAAAAATGCTTTTGACTTCTAGAGAAAAAAAACTATTGGTTACTGAATACAGATTGAATCACATTTCTCTTTTATTTTCTTTATATTTCTTGTTTTATTTATTTTGTGTCATTTTTGCCAGATGCTAATATGAAAATATATACTGCATGACTTCAAATGTCCAATCAAAAGAAAATTACTTGCCATCTTAAGGAAGAGGGAGGAACAGTAATGAGGAAGAGGATTTGGAACTAATTTTTTATCATAAATTTGTAAATGTAATTAACAAACAAATAACTAAAATAATTTATCAGATAAAAAGGAATGAAGGGGTTCCAACAATTATATAGTTAGATACTGTTATGTTGGTTCTTTAAAAGAGTCAGAAAAAGGAAAGAAACAAAAGAAGAGAAGGAAAAAAGAAAAAAAGTAAGCGAAGAAAAACAAAAGAAGGAAGGAAGGAAAGAAAGAAAAAAAATAGAAAAGAAAATCTACTTAGCAGCTTAATTTCTTCCTGTTCTCTATCATTTCTATTGCTACACTGTACCATGTAGGACAGAAATATGCTGAAAACAAGTGACAACAATACCTTGAGCACGGGAATCTCAGGGGAACTACAAATCATAGAGCTGAAGGAGTAAAGATCTAGAAAAAAAGTATACTTTCTGGATTCTCACTCACTTGTCTATTAGAGGTCATCTACCAGGAGGTTCATTACAACATCAAACCTGAAATGACAAGACTGACACCATGGTTTTGTGATATGATCACCCTTGCCTGAAATTGTCTCTAGTTCCTCATCATAGCATGGTTGTGATTCTAAATCATAAGCTCTGTCAGATTAAAAAAAAAAAAGATTTCACCCAATACAATCCAGTGAAAGACTAATGTCTTTTATTTACTCATTAACATTATTAAATTCAAAGATTTATTACTAAAAATTCGAGTCTTTATTTTTTTGGAGGGGGACATTAAGTCATTATATCTATTAAAGAAAGAGGGAGAGAGAGTGCAGGGGAAAGAGACGGGGGAGAGAGAGAGAGGGAGAATAAATTGCTAAAAAAATTCTTCTTTCGAGCTTCTGAGATGTTAAGGTTAATGGAGTCAGATTTTTAGACCTAGAAGGAAGCACAGAGATCATGTATTCCTCTAGATTTATTAGATAAGGAAACTGAAGACCAGATGGCTTGATTAAAATAATAGAAAAAAAGTTTTTTAGAGAACACTCATTGATGTCTATAAATAGCTATCCACTACCCAGTTTTTATTTATTACTCTGCTTCCCATGTCCCATTGCCTCTCCTCAGTTAGTTGAGAAATCATATTAAT
This sequence comes from Myrmecobius fasciatus, assembly GCA_023553655.1. Lineage (NCBI taxonomy): Eukaryota > Metazoa > Chordata > Mammalia > Dasyuromorphia > Myrmecobiidae > Myrmecobius > Myrmecobius fasciatus. The sequence continues at coordinate 415,520 of JAJPUD010000805.1, forward strand.
TAGTTATTAATTTAGAGGAAGCTAGGTGACACAGCAGATAGAATACTGGCCCTGGATTAGGGAAAACTTGTGTTCAAATATGACCATCATATTAGATAAGTCACTAACGTCTATTTGCCTTGGCTTCCTCAATTGTAAAATGTAATTACAATAGCATCTACCTAACAGGATTGTTGTGACAATCAAATGAGGTAATATTTATAAAGTACTTAGCACAGAGCTTGGCACATAATAAATGCTATATTAATATTCATTCCCTTTCCTATTTCAATATTTCTTCAGGTATGAATGAATGAATAAATAAATGAATTTAATGAAATCAGGAAGAACAGAGTTCAAGTTCTTTCTACTGACACATTGCCTGTAGATCCCTAAGCAAGTGTTACCTAAAGGTCTTACAGCAGAAAGAGTGTTGAGTCTGGCATCAGAAAGGTTAGACTACAAATCTTGCATTAGACATCTAGTAGCTGTGTGACCCTGTATAAGTCATTTCCTCTGTTTGCCTCAATCTCCTCAACTATAAAATGGGGGTAATCATCAGAGCATCTAACTTCCAAGTTAATATAAAGATCAAATGGCATTAAATTTGTAAGCACAGTGCCTGATATATAGTAATCATTATATAAATGTTTATTGTCTTTCCTTCTTCAACTTAATCTCTCTTTGCTTTTTTTTTTTTTTTTTTTTTTT
>JAJPUD010000805.1:416309-429313 GCA_023553655.1 Myrmecobius fasciatus
TTCAGGGCTGGTGCTCTATCCACTGGGCCACCTAGCTGCCCCTCTCCCTTTGCTCTTTAAAACATATTACAAGTTACCTAAAGTGGTACTGGTAGATGGAAAATTTCCCAATTTAGAAATTTTCTAAATTAATGAAGTGACAGGTATAGATTTTATCCTTCTCCCCTCATTGAAATAATTAACAAATCAAACAGCAGGTATTATATGAGACAATGGAAAATACTTGGAATGCTAGATTTAAAAAAATGCTACCAAATGCTAAACTGTTAAAACCAGGAGCATGAATTTATTGCTCACATTAGAATTCAATTGAATCATCTTCAGGTTCCCCCTTGCTGAGAAAGTGAAGCACTCAGCACTCTAGCACTTAGGGAAGCCTTGTTGCTTGCTGGCATCCATGCCAGGTGGAATACTTAACCTGCCCTCAGAGGAGATATTTTCTGACAAAGCAGAGAATTCCAGGAATCAGCATGTACCCTGAATCTCTTCCTTGGTGGGTCATTTGGATCAAAATAAAATTTGAGTTCATGGAATATACCATACTCCTTTTAAAAACAATTATACATTATGCATTAGCATGCATACCACTGAGCCATCAAAAAGTAAGACTGTCAGCAAAAACAAAAGTACCAAAACAAAACAAACTACTGTGTACTGCTGGTCACTTGTTTGAAATATGCAGAAGATTCACTGTTTACTATTTCTGCATATGATTTGTAGAATCACATCTCTACTTGAAATTGCTCTTTTTTTTTAACCAAAACATCCTGATGAAAATGATGCCTATTTTATGACTGAATAAGATAATACTACAGGGGTAACTAAGTGAAATAATGCAGAATTGATCTCCTATGATTACATCAAGCTCTGCTCTTTCATATTTTCTTAGCACCCAGATACCTTTAGATAATACAAAAAATGACTAAATAAAAGAGGGCAATATAAACTGAATTGATAATTGGTATACATAGGGCTTTTAAAGGCAAAACTTACAGCAAAGGATTGATGCCAGTTGACAAATACAAAAAGTTATGCATCTGTCATAATATTATACATTAATGTTTCATTTCTAGAAGGGCAGAGATCTGAGAGAGTGGATGGACCCCAGATGATTGGCCAAATCAGAAAGGAATCAGGAAACCAGAGTGGGGCTGTCTATGGCAAAGATGAAGAAGTAATTAAACTAAACAAATAGTAATTTGAAAATAAATGATACTGTTGACACAATTGGAAGGTTCCAATTTCCAGGAAATATTGTATAGAAATCCTTTACTTAATGGATTGAACATGAAAAGGCACACAGAACTAGTTTTACTGAGATTTTTGTATTCTGGTTGGGAAACTAGGTGATGCAGTGGAAAAGGTGCCAGGTCTGGAGTCAGGAAGACACATCTTCCTGAGTTCAAATCTAGCCCCAGATACTTACCATCTGTGTGATCCTGCACAAGTTAATTAAATATTTGCCTTAGTTTCCTTATCTATAAAATGAGCTGGAAAAGGAAATGACAAATCACTACAATATCTATACTAAAAAAAAAAAAAAAAAACCTTCAAATGGGGTCGTGAAGAGTTGGACACAACTGAAAGTATTCAACAACAGTTCATTCTCCAGGTTATTGCTACTATTATTAATAGGAAGAATGGTTATCTGATTATGCAAAATGAACTCATGAATCTCTTGACAGCTTTTTTTTTTATACTGGCTGTTCCATTGGAGCACCCTGATTTCCACTAATGCTTAACTCAAACCTCATCTTCTTTAAGAGGCTTCTCATTCTACAGCATTCTAGTATTTTCTCTCTGAGATTATTTCCAATTCAATCTATGTATAACTTGCATGCACATGTTTGTTTACAGGTCTTATTGATGAGAATGTGAGCTCCCTAAAGACAAGAACTCTCTTTTTGTCTTTCCTTGTATCCTCAATGCTTAGCAAGATTCTGGGATGTACACACCTGTCAGATTGGCTAAAATGACAGGAAATGATAATGATAGCTGTTGGAGGGGATGTGGGAAAACTGGGACACTGATACATTGTTGGTGGAACTGTGAACGGATCCAACCATTCTGGAGAGCAATTTGGAGCTATGCTCAAAGAGTTATCAAACAGTGCATACCCTTTGACCCAGCAGTGTTTCTACTGGGCCTATATCCCAAAGACATTTTTAAGGATGGAAAGGGACCCACATGTGTGGGAATGTTTGTGGCAGCCCTCTTTGTGGTGGCAAGAAACTGGAAATTGAAGAGATGCCCATCAGTTGGAGAATGGCTGAATAAATTATGGTATATGAATGTTATGGAATGTTGTTGTTCTGTAAGAAATGACCAACAGGAGGATTTCAGAGAGGATTGGAGAGACTTGCATGAACTGGTGCTGAGTGAAATCAGCAGAACCAGGAGAACATTATACACAGCAACAAGACTATACGATGATCAATTTTGATGGACATAGTTCTCTTCAACAATGATGTGATTCAAACCAGTTGTGCTGCGATGAAGGTAGTCATATACATCCAGAGAGAGGCCTGTGGGAACTGAGAGTGAACCACAACACAGCATTTTAACGCTTTCTGTGAATATTTCCATGCATTCTGTTTTCCTTCTTGGGTTGTTTTTTTTTCTTCTTCTCTTTCTAGATCTGATGTTTCTTGTGCAGTAAGATAACTGTATAGATATGTATACATGTATTGTACTTGTCATATAATTTATCCTATCTAGCATGTATTAGATTACCTGTCATCTAGGGGTGGGGGACGGGGGGAGGGAAAGGAAAAGCTTGGGAAAAAAAAAGTTTTTTTGCAAAGGTCAATGTTGAAAGGTCACTTATATGTTTTGCAAATAAAAAGCTTTATTAAAAAAAGATTCTGGGATGTAGTCAATATTTTTTAATTAATTTATTTTAATGTATATTGCTTTATGAATCATGTTGGAAGTGAAAAATAAGAATTAAAGGGAAAACCATGGGAGAGGGGGAAAAAACAGAAAAAAGAAGTGAACATAGTATGTCTTGATTTACATTCAATCACCAGAGGTTTTTTTTTTCTGGATGCAGATGGCATTTTCTGTCCAAAGCCTATTGGGACTGCTTGGGATCACTGAACTACTGAGAATAACCAAGTTTTTCATAGTTTATCTTCACACATTCTTGCTATTATTGTGTACAATGTATTCCTGGTTCTGCTTGTTTCACTCAGCATCAGTTCATGTATACTTTTCTAGGCCTTTCAAAAATCAGCTTGTTCATCACTTCTATAAAACAATAATATTTTATTACTTTCATATACCACAACTTGTTCAGCCATTCTCCAAATAACAGGCATTTACTCATTTTCTAATTCTTTGTTAAATGTTTTTTGAATCACTCATTGATAAAAAACCTTGGTACCACAACACTGATAAAAAAACATTATGGCTATTTTAGACATGAGAAATCAAACTCATAAAGGTTATTTGCAGTTTAGCCAATATGTTGGTGAAACAGGGTTCAAATCTTTTTTTTTTTAAATTAAAACTTTTTATTTGCAAAACATATGCATGGGCAATTTTTCAACATTGACCCTTGCAAAGCTTTCTGTTACAAATATTTCCCTCCTACACCCCACCCCCAACCCTAGATGGCAGGAAGTCCAATACATGTTAACCATGTCAAAATATTTGACAAATCAAATGAATATACATGTTTATACAGTTATATTGTTGCACAAGAAAAATCAGATGTACAAGAAAAAAAATTTGAGAAGGGAAATATAATGCCAGCAAACATCAACAGAGAACATGAAAATGTTATGTTGTGGTACACATTCAGATCCCTATTTCTGAGTGTATATGGCTTTCTTCATCACTGAACAATTGGAGCTGGTTTGAAATATCCTATTGTTGAAGAGATCCATGTCCATCAGAATTGATCATGTATAGTCTTGTTGTTACTGTGTATATTGATCACCTGGTTCTATTCATTTCACTTAGCATCGGTTCATGCAAGTCTCTCCAGGCCTCTCTGAAATCATCCTGCTGGTCATTTCTCACAGAACAATAATATTCCATGACATTCATATACCATAATTTATTCAGCCATTCTCCAATTGATGGGCATCCATTCAGTTTCCAGTTTCTTGCCACTACAAAAAGGGCTGCCACAAAAATTCTTGCACATGTGGGTCCCTTTCCTTCCTTTAAGATCTCTTTGGAATATAGGTCCAATAGAAACACTGCTGCATCAAAGGGTATGCACAATTTGATAACTTTTTGAGCATTGTTCCAAATTGCTCTCCAGAATTTTTGGATCCTTTCACAGTTCCATCAACAATGTATCAGTGTCCCAGTTTTCCCACATCAACAGCTTTCAAATCTAAGTCTACTTAATAAAAATTCCAATATTCTTCATTCTTTATCTCAATTTCTAGGAACACATCACAAATATAGAGATTTGAAAGAGGCATGTTTCAGAAGATTTAAAGAACACTTCATAGACTACTATTCAATTATTTTGTTTTGTTTTTAATATATTTTTCATCAGATCTAAACTTCATAGATGTAGAGCTGGTAGGACTTTTAGTGACTATCAAGTGCAAACATTTTACAGATGAAGAAACCAAGACACAGAGATGTTAAGGAATTTCCATTGGGTAATATTTGAATCCCGTTCTTCTTGACTCAGAGTTCAATGTCTGTTGACTACATAGTACATTGACTGTGGTGGAGAATACAACTAAAAAGACTGGGTTTAACTTTTATTGAAAGCATTTTGTCTGCTTCATGATGCTTCTATCACTGCAATAAACTATCTGAAGGAAGAGAGGACAGTTTAGTGGGAAGAGATTATTGCATATGAATTTAGCCTAAAATAAGAAATGAAGGGATAAAGCAGCAGGAGAATGGCAACTATGGGAATAAAAAATAAAAATAAAGGTAACATATATGAAAGAACTTATTGCAAAAGAAATAATAAAATTTGTCTACAATTGGATATGTGAAATGAATGAAAGTGGGGATTTGAGAATGATTTTAAAGTTGAGAAACTGTTTTTTGGATAGATTATGGTACTCAAAAAAAAAAAAAACCCATTAAGAAGGAGGTCAGGTTCAGAACAGGGTTGAATTTGTGATGAATGATAATAAGCTTTCTTTTGAACATGCTGAGTTTGCGATGAATAATAATGAGATTTGTTTTGGACAAGCTGCATTTGAGACATCTTCAGAACATAACATTTAAATGTCCAATCAGCTTAGGCGTGAGACAGGGACATAGGCTTGGGTATTAACTACATAGTATGGAAACAAGCTACGTCTTCCATCCTTCTTTTAAAAATATTAAGAAAACATTATTTTAAATTATCTAGTCTAAAAGCCTAACCAATTGCTTTTAGGAAAGTACAAAAAAGGTTTAGATTGAAAGTTAGGTTTAAATAAACTGAAGAAGATGGGCATATTAGAATGAGAAATACAACAATGTATGTAGTGTCACTTCTTATCTCCATGCCCTGAAAGTATTAGGGCAATGATTATCTGAGGGAAGCGAAAAAAGATTTTTAATTACTTCATTTAATAGAAATATTCATTAAATTCACTTATGATCAACTAGAAAAGAGAATCTTTAAAGGAAACATTTAAAGAAGAAGTGAATGGTTCTAGGGAAATGATTTGCAGACTAAAAGTTAAATGATTTATATTTCTTATGAAATAACTGTTATTTAAATTTTACTATGAATTCCAAAACTATGTTTTATTTTATATTCTATTATTTTGAGAATATATTTGAGAATCCCCAAACTGGCTTCTCTGAGAAAGGTTATCAGAATATGGGCTAATTCTGACAATTTTAGGTCTCTCAAACAGAAATTCCTAGATGCAGGTAATTTTTTTTTTCCTGGCAGGTGCATATCTGCAACACAGATTTCAAAATTTCCTTTCATAATAGCTATTTACAAGTTGTCAACCAAATTGAGGGCAAAAAGAATGTTATTTATTTATTTGTGTCCTCTGCTCTTAGCATAATTTCTGACATATTATAGAGTTAATAAATATTTACCAATTAACTGAACTCATATGAGCTGATAAGGTAACTAATTGAATAAGAATAGTGAGAAAATAGAGAATATATTTGCCATAATTCTGACTTTAGGTCAAAACAAAAGTCGATTTCCACTTCTCTGAGAAACTTTCAGATACTTGAAAACAATATTATATATATATTTTTAAATTTTCTATATTTTAAGTTAAATATTCTGAATTCCTACAATTGATCTGAATGTGCTATAAATCCTTTTATGATCCTAAAGTCTTCTTCTGAGGTGACTCTTGTTTATCAATGTCCTTACAGAAAAACTGAAATTAGTGTTACAGATTTGGTTTTAATGAAAACACTTAATTTTATTTCCCCAGACTTAGAATAAAATTCTATTATATGAAACTTCCCTACAACACCTTCTTTTTGTCTATCATATCACACTATTGAGTAATTCAATAAAATCTTTTAAATATTTCCATATGCACTTATTTCTAGCCATAAGGCCTCTTTGCTGCATTTCCAGAATTATCTTTTTTAATGCAAATGAATATTCCATTTACCTATCTTCAATTTCAGTTGTTCTAATGAGTCTAAATTCTGATTCTATAAACATTGTACTAGCTATTCCTCTTAAGTCCCTGCTATTCATGCTATTACAAGCATATCATTATTGCTTTCATCCAAACTCTTGCTAAAATTTTGGAACAGGCCAAGGACAAAGACATCTGTCATGCCCCAGACACCTCCCAGATTGATATTAAGCTCTCTTTGGATATGGATGAGTCAGTCAGTCACAAATCTACATATGATCATACAGCACATAAATGTTCACAAAAAACCCTATCATGAGAGCATTTGTCAAATGTCTTATTTTATAAATGCAAATGTGCCCAGAGAATCATCAGATTTAATACTTTACTTTATCTTTTCTTTGATTTTCTTCTTGACTCTAACATAGCTAAAATTTAAGCTTTAGTTCTTTCTGGACTTTAATCTCCCTGATTCTATTCTTATGGGCTCTAAATATTTTATACATTAGTTCTCATTCACATTCCCTTACTTTTTTCTTCCATTTTGTCCTCCAAAAACACGTAACCAAAAATCAAGAGGAATGCAATGGTTTATCAGACCACAATATACAATAAAATTAGAGTTTGCATCATTTTAGATATGACATATTCATTAATGGATCCTATTCTCTTATTTACCCTTTTGGAAGATACATAAAAACATTGATACAAATGAAGTTTTAGCTAATTCAATTCAGTTCACTTTCGTAAGTAGGTCATTAAATATCAATTATGTAACAAACTCTGCTAGGCACAGGGGATATAAAGACAAAAAATAAAAGTTCCTTGAACAAATCTCCTACTTGAATTGATCCTTGAAGAGATCTAAATTTTCAAAGGGATAGAAGTGAAGAGCATTCTAAGCATCAGAAGCAGCCTGTGAAATTGAACAGGAAATAAGAAATTAAAATGTCCTATATCAGGGAGTACAAGCAGGGTAGTTTTCCTGAAATACAGTATGCAATGGGTCATAAGGTGATAGCAGTCTAGGGAAAGAGATTGTAGTTGGATTGTGGGCTTCAAATGTCAAAGAACTTTGTATATTTATCTAATTAGCAATAGGAAATTCAAGAAACTTTTTGAGTGAGAGAATTATATGGTCAGACCTCAGCTTTAGGAACATCATTGGCAATTGTGTGAAGGACAGATGGAAGCTTTTAGATCAATTGGGAAGGTATTGCAATAGTCACATCTATTAGAGAATTGGAAATAAGGTAGTGATCACGGGAATATAAATATGAGTCCCAATGTGAGTTTTATTGTAAAAGAACAATTCACAAAACTTGGCAATTGATTCTGAAAAGAGTTGGGGACAGAGGTCAGTTAATATCCCAGGTGTTTTTTAATGTTGTTTTTTCCATATTCACGAAATTAATCTGATTTCACCCAAAGATGCATAATTAATTTTAGCTATACTCTCATTGCTACTGATTGGGGTAGAATATGTGTGTGTGTGTATATGTGTGTGTGTAGAGGCTGCTGGGAGGCGGGGTAGAGATACATTAAGAAATGAGTTTAATAACACTATATTTTTTTCATTTTTATCATCCTTCTGTACTTCAGATTATCTTGAAAATTGATACTGAAGTCTTTAAAATTATCATTTCAATATTTATAAATTCATAATAAATTAATTTCCATATTCTAAAATACTTACCAGGTAACAATATCTAAGCCCTTTCCTAGTATTAAGATTTTAATTTCCCAAAGGAAATATAAGTAATTGTTTGCTTTTGAATGGAGTTAACAGATCAAAAAGTATATCAAATTCCACTAAATCATATGCCAAAGATTTTTGTACTAATAAGTAAATAAAAGCAAGAAGGTGTACATAAATTATCTATGTATTACATTATGCAGCCCAGAAATGATGATTCCATATAATACTTCATTTTTCATTGGAGATGTATTTGCCCTGCTACCTGTTCTGACTATCGAATATGTGTCAGACTGAAGAACTAGAGAATGCATGTAATAAATGAGTCCATAAAGATTTTCAAATTCACAATTACCTTTCTATAAACTATCCTGTTATTCTCACAAAACTTGAATTTATTAGGAGTAATGAATTAGGCAGCAAAATTTACAAATGCCTACCAATCAATGAACTAGTAATCAATAAGTACAGAAATATTCTAGGGTATAGGTGAGAAAGTGTTCCAGTTCATAACCTAGAAATTCAGCTCTCCCCTCTTACTCTAACTTCCCAACTAACATGTATCATTACAACTAATGGTAATGATTCTGGTCATATACTGTCCTTTAAATATACTTGATATTATTAAAAGAGTAGAAAATTGTACCCTATCTCAATCCCAAAACCAAACTGACCATGGCTCCTGGAGATATCCTATCACATTTGGTAATTAGTTGTGTGGCAGGAAAACCTTCCAGCAAACACATGGGAATAGGAAGGAATTCTTCCCACACATGGTAGATACCATAAGAGAGGGAAAACAAAATAGATGGAGTTACTTTGACTAGTCAAACACTACTTTAGACAATCTAGCAACTTTTCCCAGGCAATTCATGAATCCTGTTCTTTTCTTGCTCATAATATCTGAAGCTGAGTGCACTGAGCTGGTAAGGGTTTAGACAGAGGTTTCAGAGGGGGCTGAAGGCTCACAAAAAGGTAGACATTAATCTTAGAACTCAGCCCAAGTGTGAAAGAATTTAATTATGTTACTGCTAAATTTACCATGGAGTTAAGCATGATTAATTATAATTTAGTATGTCCTTTTTAGGATAAATATCCATATGTTAAAAAATAAAGACTTTAATATTCACCTATAAGACTAATGCAGATTTTGTGTTATTTTTTGCTTGTAAGATAATTAACAGTAACATCTAATGATCCATGTTCATGTCTATCTAGCCATGTTTTATTTTTCCTTCATGTTATTTTTCAAAACCATGACTGCGATATTCTAGAATGCTTCAAACTGGATATTCTATGAACATATAAAGTTACCATATTTAAAAATAAAATTATCTTTCCCCTTTAGATTTCCCTCCTTCTAAACTTCCATGTTATTAAAAAAATACAATGATAAACTTAGTTGTCAAGGGCTGGTTGTTTTGACTGGGTGACATCTCTCCAATAAACCCCTTTTTCTCCAGTGACTGTGCTATCACCTCAGGTCTGGACCATTGCAAAAGCATACTGGTTTGTTTCATTGTCATAAATCACTCCCCATTGACTGACTATAATTATACTTCAAAATTACAGGAATCTTATTTCATTTTCCTGATATGATACAAATCATTTCTATTCTTCACAACTTGCTCAATGTGAAGTTCTATGATCTAAAGTTTTCAAAGTCTCATAGCCAATCTTCAAGCAAAAATTCTCTTCAAAATCTTGAATTGATTTCCCACTGACAATATCTTTGACTTGTGGATTCCTCCATTATCATATTCCCAGTAAACCTTTCACCACTAAACTCAGCATCCTGAAAAATTGTATCAGCTTTGATTCTCATAACTCATCAATTCCCTTAATCACTTCTGTCCTTGTAGAATTTTAAATGACAATGAAAAGAAGTCCTCTTAAAACCTCCATTTAAAAAGGGCTGCTAGGCCCTCCAATTTTTTACTTCTTATTTGGTGTCTTCCTTTTGCTAGACTTTAATATGCCTCTGCCAGGGTACCTTCATACCTGGCCCTGCATTCTCTTTTCAATTTCCTTTTCTGTGTCTTTCTCCATTAGATTGTAAGTTTTTTGAACTTACAGGGACTATTTTTTCTTATTTGTATTTCCAGTATTTACAGCAGTGACACCCACAGAGTTGGCACTCAATATATTATTATCCACTGTTTGATTGGATTATTTTTTGTACAGAATATACATTGCTTCAAGGTCTATATTGAAGCCTTTCCAGATTGGTGAATTGCTTCTTTGTTCTCAACTAGCATGAACCTGAAGTCATGTCCACATCATGGTAAGGCATCAGAGTAAGATTTTTGTAAATATTTAATGTGACAAATACATTAAAATACCACACCAACCTTGTGAACATTTTTTTCCTAAACACCTTTTAAATATATGGAAAGTTTGAGGTTAGTAAGGAAATTTAGCAATCTCCTGAAGACAGAGCTTCCCATGAAAACAAAGGACCATTAAAAAAATAATATCAACATTTTACTAGTGTTGTTACATTGCAGTAAGACAGAATACAACTGGTCAGCCTCCCATAAAGAATAATGGAAGCAGCCTGTGATATATCACCAATGAAAACTCTGAAGAACAGGTATATATGATGCCATCAAGAAATTCTCTGATCAAAAGAAAGAGAGATTGGCCAACTGGCAAGGAAGAGGAACAATAGGTAGATAGAAAAAAGTTCTACAGATACCTTCCCAATGTCAGGAGAAACCAGAAAAGATATCCAGACCTTTGGTCAAAGGCACCCTGTATACAGTCATATCAAACAGATAGAAACCAATCAGTTCTGAAAGCATATTGACAAGGAAAACCACAAATTAACATGATCTGTTTTTCACCATATTGTATTTTGTTAAAGTTTTTCCAATTATACTTTAATCTGGTTCTTCTTACCGAGGAGTTTTACAATCCAATGCTTAGATTTAATATTTCTGCTAGAGAGAATTTATGGGAGGACATGGACAGGAGTCTCATAAGTTGGACAAGCAAGGATTAATTTCAGTCTGGACCCCTGTAGGAAAATTACAAATCAAAGAGATCACAAAACATGGTGATTCACCATGAATCCTCAATTTTAAGACTATAATTTTAATTCAGAAAGCCCTATTTATCTGCCTCTCTGAACTTCTGAAAATTATTCTCATATTACTAAAATAATATCTATCTATATACATCTACAACTATATCTACTATCTATATATAGCTCTAGATACATAGATATAAAGATCTATTTATGTATGTATGGATGGATATATGCGTATACATACAAAAATTATAGATATATACATAAAATAGCCATAATTTACATATATTAAAATTCTAGAACATAGCTTATATAATTCATAGTTTATATTACATAATGTATATACTTCTTAATTATAAATAACACTCATTCCTTCTGGACACACACCAGAATAAATAAATATAGGTGTTTATTTGTTCTGCAAATCCCAAATAGCTATGACAATGAAATGAAATAATTTTCTCTTTAATTAGAGCCATTTTTCCATTCTTTTTTGACATATAGGACTTGAGTAGCATACTTATCCAGTTATTCTTTTCAGTCAAAGTTTCAAAGAAAGTAACGAAGTTTGGAGAGGCTATTTAGAAGTAGTCAAAAGGGCTGTAGGCGAATTTACATCTGCCAGCCTGACAAAAAGGGATGAAGAAGAAAAAACTGAGGAAAATATAGAACTGTATTACCACATAGTACAGTAATGAATATTCCTAACAAGCATCCAGAGTCATGAAGAAAAGGTTAAATAATGTTTAGTATACTTTGTTTAAATAAACACAAAATGCCTTGGTTTAGGCCTATTTCTAATATAATGGATTAAAATAAAAATTTAAGGGTTATTTTCTTTTATTATAAAATTAAGCAGAATTACTCATTCTTCAAAGATGTTTATAGATGGTGAACTACTTAAAATATATATAACATATTCATGTGCTCATGTCTTTGTCTTATAGACATATTTTTTCAAATACTGAGGAGTAAATCTATACTCTAAAAATAATCAAAATGTTTTCTTTCTTAGTAATTCTGGATTAGCAGTACCATTTTCTGGATGTGGACAATGAAAAATTCCATGTTGTTAACATGTCTTCTATTACTTTTAGATAGATTTTTAAAGATTATCTAGGTATAAAATTATACTTTTGTTCTGAATATTATAATATCCTAAAATAAGAGCCCTTTGAAAGACAAAAATTAAATTAAATTATAGAGTTACACCCTCCCAAAATTATCCAAAAATACTGGTAAAGTTTTTTTTTTTTTAATTTCTTTAACCCATTTAAAGAGGTTTTATCCATTTATTTATTTGCTTTTTGCTGAGGCAATTGGGGTTAAGTGACTTGCCCAGGGTCACACAGCTAGGAAGTGTCTGAGACCAGATTTGAACTCAGGTCCTCCTGACTTCAGGGCTGGTGCTCTAACCAGTGCGCCACCTAGCTGCACCTATCCATTTGTTTTTTAAATCATTGTTATCGTCTCTCTTTCTAAAAATATAACTATAGGTCCCACTTAAGATTTTTAAAAGCCAGATTTACACATTCTATAAGCAGACCAAAATTTATGCCTTAGATAGAGCTTCTAGAATCCCTTGATTTGGCAAATTTAAGAGGCGCTGGAGCACTTTTATTCAGACTATTGATTCATATTTAATTCATGCTTCATTGAAGAGAAGGAAAGGGAAAAGGGGAAGGGAATGGAAAAAGGAAGGAAGGAAGGAAGGAAGGAAGGAAGGAAGGAAGGAAGGAAG
>JAJPUD010000805.1:429323-471425 GCA_023553655.1 Myrmecobius fasciatus
AGGAAGGAAGGAAGGAAGGAAGGAAGGAAGGAAGGAAGGAAGGAAGGGAAAGAGGTAGAAGATAGAAAAGAAAGAAAAGAGAAAGGAAATTGATCAGCATCTCTATAAATTACAGTGTTAGAAAGTTGCATAAGATTCTCTTTGAGAGGTTAAGAGACTTGTCCAGAATCACACGTGTATCTTAGAGGCTAGTCTCTGTCTCTAAGGCCAGGTCTTCATCCCCTGTCCCAGGCTTATCCAACCTAAAGCACCATCAAAAATGTATGTTGTGGTTCTGAAAAACTCAGTACAATCAAAATATAGACATTACTCATTAACCTCCTTCAAAATCTAGTTCAATTGAATTAGTATTTGACATTTTTATGTTTTTTGTCCAACCAATTGTGCTATAGCCAAAAGTGAAGTAAGAGGATTTGGCTAAAAAGAGTGATCCTCTATGGGGACCCTCTCCTTCCTGTGTCCAAATGATAATGTGCTCCCTTGAGGTTATGGTACCTACTACAGCTTTTCTCTGGCTCCTATCACCACGATATAGCCCTCTCTCTGTCTTTTCCCTGACATCTTTGAACTTCTGAAGAGCAAGACAACTGTTTGACTGGCATGTGTGCCATGGTATGCATACCTCCTTATTTTCTACATCATTATCTTTTACAACTTAATTTGCCCTGATGTGTATTAAAAATAAATACATTTACTAGGAAAAAAACAATTTAATTTGACCTGAACACACTTGGAGTTGGTTACAACTTTATTAGTCATTGATTAATATCAGATTTCAAATGTCAAATTTGAACCATATTTAGAAGGGAACGAAGTGAATAATTTAATGATGCTTCTCTGCATAAGTACTTGTATTATGAAGAAAGTACCTTGAGAGGGAAAGTATTAAACCTCATTTAATAAATCTCATTTGGTATTAAAAATAAAAGATGCCAGTTTAAATTATGCCCTTCATTGAATCAAAAAAATTCATTTTGTTCACTTATCTATATGTCACACAATTGATAAAATGAAACTCCTGAAGCAAGAAGTTGATCAGATTTGTCCCCTGCTATAAAAGCTTAAGTTATTACCTCTTGCCATTAGGATAAATACAAATTCCACTATGTAGTATTTAAACCACTTTGCAATCTGGTTCCAGCTTACTTTTTCAGATTTGTTATACATCATTTCATTTCACATGCTTTACATTCCAGTCAAACAAGGCAACATGCTGTTCTCCCTACAACATTTCTTCTCTGTCTCTTTCCCTTTATATAAGCTATCCTACAATTTTAGACTGAGTTTCATTTTCATTGCTGCAATTTCAGAAAGGCTAGTTTCCTCAAAATTTCATTTCATATAGCAGTTCCTATGTAAAACCTTTCCTGATTCTCCTTCCTTTGTGAATATCTCAAACCCCTTCAAAAAACTACCTTTTTTTCAGACTTGATTTTTATTTTATACATATTTATTTGTGTATGTAATTTTCTTTCTCCTTTTGCTTACTAAAGTGCAAGATATTTGGCTTACAGAAAAATGCATTTGTCTTTGAATAATATCTGTTGAATTACCTCAATAATAATAATAAATGTTTATTTAATACCTACTAAATATTTCATAGGATCATAAATTTGTATGATGAATGATTACATTCCTTTAACATTGTTGTTTAAGATTGAAAGATGTTATAAAACATGTTCAAGCAAAAATCAGGCTTATTTTTTATGTGGTTTCAGATTATATTAGTAGCATGTTTGGATTTGTTTGTGTTGTGTTTATATGCTTTTGTTTTGGGTAAATGTAACAATAAGTTCTTGGTATGTAAAATACTAAATGTATTTTAATATGTAGAATTTTTTAAAGATTTCTGCTAGAATCATGAAAATTAGCACTCAAAAGGATGCCAAAAATTATTGTTTAATCTTTTCATTCAAGAGATGAGAAAATGAGGTATTATAAAGCGATCTGAATTACTCTAGACTTAAAATCTCTACCAGATAGATATTATTTCCACTATTTCTCCTAACTCTTTCATTAAATGGCCTAATCACTTTCTGTGACTTAAAAGATCATCGTTCCCATTTTGTTACATAAGAAATATAACCAAAATTTCTTGCAAGTGAAAAACATTCTATTTCTTAGTTGCAAGAACACAGGTTTCCAATGAGCCAAACATAATTTTCACTGGGATATGCCATGTATGTTACAGAGAGAATTAATGAGATGCTACCATTTTTGTAATAATTTTCTGTCTGTCATTAATCAGACAGTCAATAGGCCTGAAAAATATATACATCATCTAAGTCAAGTCATCCATCTAGGTTGGCATCTAGATTTTATCACATAACATTTCAGACATGTAAACCTAAAAACAAAAAAGGCAACCCTAAAAAGAAATTGTTAAAGAATTACACAATTCAGCTTTATATATCTGGTTAAACCAGAATTAAAATATTAAATGGTTAAGGTGAGAGAAGTCACTACTAAGTGTGTTATAGAAAATATGAAGAATAGAAAGACATTTAATGAGTCTGCATTTTCACCAACTCATTTTGGAATAGTTGGCCTCTCCCTTCTATATCCCAATCTATTGTCCATAGCAGAAATTTTGCAAATATGCATTGAATGTAAATGATTTGTCTATCTGTCCCCTAAAGAGGATGGGATGATTGTCTAATACTTAACTTGCTGAGATAAAATGCATTTTGGACCAAGGGAACAAATTATGTGTTTTCCTCCAAAACAATTTGGGGAGAAAGTTAAGAAGGATATTGGTAGAAAAGTATTTGCTTCTTAGTGAAGTAGGAAGAAGCCAGGCTGCAGCAAATTCTTGTATAATATTTGTGTAACTATTTCTTTAGTTAACTTTCAGTTGAAATAATAATTCCCTGCAGCCTGAATTTTTGCTGCATGCTACCTGTAACCATCAGTAGGTGGCTATTCAAGAAAACTCTTTGGAGGCACATCCAAAAAATGGAGGGGGAAAGCTACAATATTGCTATTAGCATTTGGATAACTTCTAAGGGCAAGGGATAAAAAGAGAAGGATTTAGGTAACAGAAAGAAGCGCTTACCCCAAGATAGTCATCATCAAAAAAGTAAAACCAAGACCACAGGATCATAAATTTAGAAGTGAAAGGGGCATTAAATAATATCGGTTATCATTCCTCATTTTGCAGGCGAAGAAACTGAAGTCTAAGGAAGTTAAACATTTTCCCAATTTGACACAAGAAGTAAGTAATAAAGTTGGGATTTCAGACACCAGAGCTAGTGTTTTTTTTTCTATATATTAACAAGAAAGTAAGAATCAATAGAATGCGAATGAATAGATGAATGAAGAAAGCATTTAGTAAACATGTGCATGTGTAAAAACCTGTTGTAAGTGCTGGGGATATAAATAGATAATTAAAACAGTCAGTGCTGTCAAAGAGTTCACAGATATAATGGGGGAATATATATATATATATATATATATATATATTTATAATGTCAACTCTCAATGAATTCAAATGGAACAGACGTTTATTGGCTATCTATTATGTTCAAAGCATTGTGTGAGGTGCTGAGGGACATACAGAAATGGTTAGGAATATGCTCTAATTTCAGGAAGTAATAATCTAATGAACAATTCGTATGTATTCTAACTCAAAATATAGAATGAAATCACATTAGAGAAGCAACAAATACTGTAAGAATTCAAAGGTGATAGGAATCCTTTCTGACTAGACTGTAGGAGAATCTGTCTGTAACATGTATCATTTGAGATCATTTGTGTGCCTGTCCCCTGAAGAAGAGAAAGTTTTTTAATTGGCAGTGATATGGAGGTCATTCCAGATGTATGGAATCACCCAACATGGGAACACTGATAACAAGATCTACCAGAGAAATTTGGGTTAATGCGTACTTAAGGCTTTATTCTCAACAAAATATCTTTCATTTTTCACCAACATTCCTTCTCTTTCTTTGCATGAACAATATTTGTTTCTTCCCTACATACATAAAAACCCTTTCCTCTTGAGGACCTTCCTTCTTCAATTGTACTATAAAAACAGTCTCAAGAAGTTGTTTCTTACTTTATTCTCAAATGATGTTTTCTGCCCAATCATCTACTATCACAATTACTCAATAAAAATTTGAGATAAATGCACTTGTCCATCTTTGAAAAAATCATTTATGAATGATTTCAATACCTAAGACAAATTATTTCTTTTCTGTTTCATACCTGAGTATCATTCAGGGTGACTACAATATTCAGTAACAACTATTCTATTAAAATCTCCAAAATTATTAATGCTTTAGAACTCCAACTATTTCTCACAGGCTAACAACCATTAACTTAATCTCTTATGTTTTTCATCGTGTTCCAATCTATGAATCTCCATTCTCCTTCACCATTTATATTTATGTAATCAATAATCTCTCTAATGCAAAATTTATTAGTCTCTCTAAATCCACAGTCAACTATCTAGTCTCACTTTCATTAAACAAGTACAGATCCTTATGGTGTTCTTCCATACTCTAAATCAGAGAAACTCAATGGGAGCTTGAACCTTCCACCCCTTAACTTTGTATTTGTATTTACAACAGATTTGTGCACTGGAAAATAGGGTCAAATACTAATAGATATCTGTGGTTCCATAAAAATAAGTTAAAGAAAAGAGTAAGAGGAAATATTTTACATTGAGATGTATACCCGATCAAATGAAAGAGAATTTCACTCTCCAGCTTTTACATGATTTCCACTGCTTCCTGTAATCATTAAAGTTCTATGTTAAGAGAACAACAGTCATTAAAATGTAGAAATGATCAATGGGTAATTATAATATTTCAAATCAAATTGTCAGATGGACTTTATTGAGTCATTATAGTTGGACTATACTATGAATGCACAATTCCTCTGTCATCATATTAGACAAATTATGAAAGTCCATTCAGACACTAACTGTTTTTATGGTACTCAAATTGGGCTAATGTACTGAAAGTTATACCAAGCTTTGCTTGCTTTAAGTAGCTTACAAATTGTGACATAAAAATCTCCTTGAGAAAAGATAGTTTGCTCCTTGCTAAGTTCAGTGTGCAGAGCAGATATTAAATAATGAGGACAGCAGCGCTATCATTACACTCCCATAAAGTATTCATAAAATATGACCACAAAATGAATAAATAAAGTTAAGGAAGTTTACAAGACATCAATATATCCTTTTGAAAAGGCAAATAAGTTTCAAATATATTTCTGTTTTAGGTATAGACTACATTTTTCTCTACTTCGGCTGCAAGTTAGTACCTTATAATTCAGTTGAGTGAAGGTTTCCTGAATAGGCATATTTTTCATTCAATTTATGATTGCAGCACAATCATATTTTTATATTTGATGCACATATTTGGGGCCATTAAAAGCTACTTTTGCCTGCTTCATTTAAGAGGAATGATCATATTTCAGAACTACAAAATAATTAAAGAAGAAATAATGCACATTCTCAAACTAATAATTTTATTTTTCCCTAAGTTTAACTTACTCAATTCACTTTGGGTTCCAGTCAAATATTCTCCAATATGCAAAAGAACATATACAGTAATACATGTAATAAATATAGGATTCCAAATATACTTCTAGGTCCTAAATAAATTTTAAATGATGAATTAAATCTTTGATCAGTTTTAGTTTGGTACATTAATAAGATATTTTTCCAGAATATCCTCCCCACTACTATTGAGAATTGTATATATTTTCTGGTGTTGAAGAAAGAATTGAACTGAAAATTGAAAGGTGTAAGTTGGCAACAACATTAGACCAGTAGTGTGACTTTGGTCAAATCCTTTCACTTTTATGGTAAAACAAAGGAGCTTGACATCAAGCACATAGACATTTAATATACCTATATGATACCTGTCTAGAGGATGAAAAGATTAGATTAGATGAACTCTAAGGTCCATTTCAACTCTAAAATATCATGACTAAAATTCACTATTTTTGTATGAATTCAAAATGAATGAAAAACCTATAGTGATAGCAGAACTCATCATCTTCACTATGAACCTTTAATATTCCCCTTCACATTTCCCTGTTTCAGGCAAGAGTACCTCCATTATTCCAACCTCCCCCTTCTCTTATTCCCATGCAGTCAATCATTTTCCCAATCTTTCCATTTCTAATCCCTGCCTCTTATTTCCACAGAAATCACTTCAGGGCTCCTTCAACCTTAGCTGGTATTACTGCTAAGGTCTAACATTTGAAGACTCTGCTTCAAGTCTTTTCCTAAAACAATCTATTTTCTAAAGAGATGCCAAAAAGATTTTCCCTTAAGTGTGGATCTGTCATTTTGCATCTTAAAACTTCAGATTGTCTCTAGGACAAATTATAAACTCCTCCCTTTGCCTTTTAACATCCTTTTCAATTTGACTACAATGTATCCCTGTAACCCATGTTACATCATTCCTATCATATACTCTATAGCAGAGCTACATTAAGACTTTTTTTTTCCTCTTTTCTCTGCACATTGCTATGCATTTTCCATCTTGGGTCCTTTGAAGTGGCCATTCCCCCAAGTCTAAAATATTCTTTTTATTCCCATTTGCTTTGCAAAATCCCTCCCTTCCAGACATAACTCAAGCATTAAAATCTATCCAAAGTTTGTCCCAAATCCTCTAATCCCTAGTGTTCTCCCTCATTAATCTATTGTACTTAAATATCTTTTCCTCATTTATTCTAGAAATATTTGTTCTATTATATGCTTACACATATATTCTTTTCTCTATTCATAGAATATAAGCTACTTGAAATCAGAGATTTTATTTTTATCTTTACATCTGTAGCAACTAACATAGGGTCTGAAACCCAATCTCCACTTATTTAATAATGGGGAAAGTAAACAAATAGCAACTCTGGGAGATTGTTGAGTTATTTCTACTCAGTATTTTTCTTATTGAACTAAATATTTGAAATTTCTTTCAGAACCAAGTTTACATTCTTTGGGCCTCACCTTTCTCAACTTTAAAAAATAAATGGGAGTTATATACAGGATGATTTAAAATTCTTTCTGAGCTTTAAATTTTATAGTACTTTCCTTTCCTTCCTTTCCCTCTCTTAAAAAAAGACACACATAGAAATTTGCTTAGAAGTATACTTTTATATCCTATAAAGACCAGACTTTTAACTTGCATCAGAAACATTTCTCAAAAGCTGCATATATATATATATACACTTATAATAAGTTTTTGCACATAATTTTTTGTTTTAATTCACAATAATTATTTTAAGTCTTCAAAAAGTCAAAACATTTATTTTAAGGAAACTATCTATATCAGTATGAAGTATATATAAAATTCCCCAATAAACCCCTGCAGGTTAAATAGACACAATCCATATAGCACTCTATTCTCTTGTTAAGAGCACAATTTATTACAAAATACCATATCATTCCCAATTCTTTGAAACTTCTGATTTAATGAGACTTGAATATTTAATCAGTTATACTGGCTAAGCTATTACTCTGTTTTATGGTATTGTTACCTATGTTAGAACTCAAAATAACTGTATTCCAGGCTCAGCTCTGCTATCACTTAGATGTCTGACAATTATACGTGCCTTTCCTGATGCTCAGTTTATTCATCTGCAAATTAAGAGAATAACACCTGTCATATTTGTCTCACATATTTGTTCTTAGGAAAAAATTCAATGATATATTCAGATGGTTTGTAAAGGTTTAAAATGGTATACAAATGTAATTAAGAATTATTGTTATTCTTTTTGCATATCATGGGGAAAGTGATATAGTGTTCTGAAGTACTAGATACAGAATAAGGAAGTCTAGCCTTCTCAATAATTAGCTGTATAACTGAACAAGTTATTTTACATATCTATAGCTGATGTCCTTATTTGTAAAAGGAAAAATTTGTACTAGATGGTTTCTAAGTCCCTTCCATCTATAAATCACAATGACACCTGCACTATGGCCTCCCACTACCTTTCTGTTCTCAATGAATTTTACATATGCTTCATTGTTCCATTACATTAAATTTCATTTTGTTTGCTCACATCAAATTGTCCCTCTTAGCAGGTTATAGAGAAAAGCTTTTTTCAAAGAACAAGAAAGAATAAAGGGTATTTTGGTGATCAAAGGCATAAGAATTCTAGTTTATTGAGGTGGTTATTTCATAACATCTTCTGTTTGTTCTGTTCTTTTACACAAATTTGTTCTTCCATCTTTTTATCCTGCTTGTGAAGCAAATTCCATAAGAAAGCTAAAAAGACTCGTAAAAGTAAATGCCCAGCCCAGAAAAATTCAAGAACGCCAGAGCCAAAATTTGGAGCATGAAGACATTCACTTTAATTAATGGAGAATTAGACCATTCTTTTGAGAGGCTGAAATTGTAACTTGAAATGATTGTAGGCTCTAGGAAGAATCACTTGGATAAAAATGTAGCCACTATACTCAAAAACACCAAACTCTAAAAGGCTCATCTATTTGTATTAAAGATGTGGATGGCCAGAAGCCACAATGGAAAAGTGGAGGGTGCCATTTGGTCTATGGTCTGTTCTCTGGTTACATCAAAGCAATAGCCATGACAAAATCATTGATTGAGATCCCACATTGAGCTGCTTACTTAATACTGCTGCTGTGGCTGAAGGAGCATATCCAGAAACTTCCACTCTATTTTTAAATGTTTCAAATATCACTAAGGCAGGTGGATTAATAGGATCAATATATGATTGCAAATTAAATTATCTCTTACATCTGTACTTCCCAAATGTCAAGAGCATGAAATACCGAGAGGATCCCAATCAAATTGCTATAGTCTGTGACTTAAAACTCTGTGCTCATGTTTTGTGATTTAAATATGAAACCTCTAAATTATAAACTTCTGCAATGCCACTCAGTTCACTGATTCAAAATAGAA
The DNA here is from genome assembly GCA_023553655.1 of Myrmecobius fasciatus. NCBI lineage: Eukaryota > Metazoa > Chordata > Mammalia > Dasyuromorphia > Myrmecobiidae > Myrmecobius > Myrmecobius fasciatus. The sequence continues at coordinate 438,203 of JAJPUD010000805.1, forward strand.
AATTAAGACAAAAATCAATGCAATTTCTGATTATTTAAAACTGACTAAGTATTTAGGGACAGTCTGTATTTTCCCCAATAATTGAAATTTTAATATGATCAGTTTAGAACTTCAGAGTATTTGAAATATATGGCTTTATAAAAATTAGCAACTTTCATCACTTCATTTTAATTTTTAGGCATCATGTCTAGTTGTCAGCCTGCATTAAGTTTACACTGGACATGATTGTAGGCTGTTTTAAGTTTCTCACAAGTCTAGTTTTACTATTAGCCTGGGAGCTAAAAATTTGAAATAACTTTTATATTCGATTTCCATCTAAAGAGCTCAAGAAAACTGCCACATAGAAGGTAATGCCTTACCTAGGTCCTGAATAAAGTGAAGCGTTCTATAAAGCAGAGGTTTATTATATCTCTCAGGCATGAAGAATCTCAGGCAAAAGGAATAAGAAATGCAAAAGTACAGAGACAGGGAATGAAGTGTTGAAGGAGTAAATCAATTAAATTATCCCTCCTCATACAAAGTGGTTTGGTAATAACATAAATAGAAGCCAGCATTTATATAATGCCAATGGTTGAGTATTAAGTACTTGGTATATTTTATCTCATTTGATTCTCAAAGAAACGCCCATATGGGCATGTGCTGTTATTATCATCTCCATTTTACAATTACTCAAAGAGAGGTTAAGTGACCTGTTCAAAGAGCTGTTAAATGAGTTGTCCAAATAGTTAGGAAGTGGAGGAGACCAGTTCTGCACTCAGATCATCCTGATTCCAGACCTAGATGTCACCTAACAGTCTAATATAATCTGATACCATAAAGAGGTGATAACCAATCACTTTAGATTAAGCATGGTATATCACTGGATGAATTAGTTTAGCAAGAGTTTTCAAATAAGCTAAGAATAATTGATCTTTCCTTAGGGGTATGAAACATTAAGAAATATGAGTAATTTGACCATGTAGAGGATAGCTGAATTCCAGCTCTTGCAAATAAGGGGAAAAAAAAACAGCATTCTGGCTAATCTCCCACAGGAGCTGTTGGAGAAAGAATACATTGCCACTGATTCTTTAAGGGAATCAATTGTAGAATAATGGGAACTTCTAAAGAATCAAATTCTGAAGAAGCAAATAGTAATAGTTTTGCTGAAGAAGCGAAAGCTTAACTGTTGAAAGAGATTAAAGTGGATTGTTAGGATATTGACTCAACTCAGATTTGTCACACACACACACACACACACACACACACAAAATCACAATGAGAAGAATGAGGGCAGGTCACAAAGAATGAATATGAAGGAATCCAGTAAGAACAGGGTTAAAACTCAGAACAAATTGAAGCTTGTGGTAAATTGCTAAGGACAACAACAATGATTTTCAAATCTACATTGAAAGCAAAAAGGTATTTCAATGATATAATAGGGCATATGCTTATGAAAAATAGTAATACCAAATAAACTCAATTCTATAATATTGCTAGTTTATGAACAAGAATGAGTCAGTGTAGTAATTAGGCTTTTCCCTTTTCTTTCAGATCAATAAAATCTATTAAATACTTTTTACTTTTAAAATAATCACTAGTTAAAAACTGTGAGTTCTAATTTAGCATATCATGAAATGAGGCTAAAAAATATATTTATTGTTAAAAAGGACAAGTATGAGGCATTAAAGTGAAAATTGTGGCAATGGAAATGCACACCTAAGTTTACCATAAAATATTAAACCATAATAACAGCATTCATCTTATTATAAAATGCATATTGAAAACATCTGATAAGAATTTTGAAAGTTTCCCCAGCTGACAAATATACATTCTTGAATCATATATTCATAGTAAGAAATTGTTATTTAATTAATCAATGCAGTAAAATATCATTTGTTTAAAACAGTGAAATATAAGGTGTTTGGGTTTGTCAGTACTGTGTGGTATGAAAAGCTGACAAGTTTTTTAAAACAATTTTTGGTTGTGTGTTTCAAATAAATGATAGTTGCAGAATAGTATAATTCACTGACACAGAAGTATGCATAAAGTACAACTTTAATAAATAAAGCATTGTGGTTAAAAAAATAGAAACTATTTTCTCAATAGTACTTAGAATTCAGTATACATAGAAGACTTGTACATAGTAAGTAGTTCTTAATACATAGTAAAACAGCAACAAAGCATACAATTCTTATAAAAATCAGAATAAAATTTATAATTCTGAAAAGCAATACAATTTGCAATGCCACCTTGGAAAACATTCATTTTTGAAATCAATTTAGCTCATTCATAAAAAGTTATATATACATATTTATATGCATATATGTATACTCACGTGAATAAATACATATGTATGTATACACAATTGTGTCCATTTTCATCATTCATATTTCAGCCATGTATGATTTTGCATGATTACATTTGGGTTCTCAGCAAATACTGAAATGATTTGCTATTTTCTTCTCCAGTAAATTTTATAGATGAGGAAACTGAGGCAAACAGTTTTTTAGCCAGCTATTGTGTCCAATTCCAGTTCCTGCATTCTATTAACTATACCAACTAGATTACAGGTGAGTGTGCATGCACATGTGTGAATGCATGTATGCATGTACATGTACACATAGGTATACAAGTATATACATGTGCACAAATGTGTACGCATATGCAGGTGTGTGTATATAAATGCATTCATTGCCTGTATATATATATATGTATATATATATACATATATATATATATATATCTGTATAAATATGTTTATGTATGATTTTTGAAAAGTCTTTTTTTTTTTTTTTTGCCTTTTGCTGAGGCAACTGGGGTTAAGTGACTTGCCCACGGTCACACAGCTAGGTAATGTTAAGTGTTTGAGACCAGATTTGAACTCAGGTCCTCCTGACTTCAAGGCTGGTGCTCTATCCACTGCGCCACCTAGCTACCCCGTTTGAAAAGTCTTAATGAAGATTTAAAATTTAATAATTTCAGAAATGTAGCTGTTACAAACTTACACAAAATACCATTTGAAAGTTTATCCACAACTTTTACATGCTATTTTGTTTTGTTGATCTTGAATGATAAAAATTTTTAAATCTAGTGGGGGGCTCTTAGCCAAAATACAGCAGCACTGAATATTGTGACCTTGTTCAGAAGCCAATGGATCAGCAAACTAGCTGGGAGTTCTCCAACCCAATTACAAAAAGCAAATAATGAGCCCTTGAATCCGAACAAACATGTGAGACTTGGTCAGGGCCACCCAGCTTCAGGAGGAAACCTGCAGCACCAGCACCAGGGCAGTTTAAGTGTAAACTCTGGGTAATCTCCCCTGCATCCTAGGAGATCTCAACCTTTAAAATGAGCAAAAAAATCAAAAAGAGACCATAGATACCTATTATGGAAACAGGAAAGAACAGACCTCAGATCCTGAAGAAACTAAAGGTAAAATGTCTCTGGATGAGAAGTCTTAAAGGAGGATATGATTTGCTGTCCAACTCAGAAGGCTCTCTTAAAAGAATTCAAAAATATCTTAAAAGAGAAATAGAAGAAATATGGGGAAAGCAAATGAAAGGTTTGCAAAAGAATTTGAAAATGTAACCCAGAAATTGTCTGAAGAAAACAACTTAAAATACATTTGGTAAAATTGGAAAAATACGGAAGAAAGTTGCTCAAGTAATCCATGCTCCCTAGTTTCTGATTCAATCTCCCCCCCCATAAATATCCTGCATCCTTTTATCAGTTTCATAAAATAATAGCTTTTTAAAGGTATGGTAACATTAAAAAATTGAAACCTTTGAAGAAAATAGTATTATTAAAACAATAATTTTGACATGAAAATAGAAACATTGCTATGGATTAAGGTTAAAAAAAATCAATCATATTATGCAAAGGGATGCCTGTTTCCTTTGATATAGAAATTCACTTAAAAGATGAAGAACCATCCTCATATTCATATCCCACCTGACTTTTCTCCATGTTTTACTTCACAGCAGGATATTCTATATAACATCCTGGACAGGTCAGTGATCCTATATTATATTGCGCTTCACTACTGTCTGGGGAAAAATGTACATCTTCTTATATCTAAGCACATATAATCAGCATGTTATGGTAGCAGTTCCTTCAGTTACAGGTCTCAAATTAGGAATATATACAACCATTTGTAATAAAAAAGGTTTTTTGTTGGTTTTTTTGGTTTTAGTTTTTTTGTTTGTTTGTTTATTTGTTTTCAGGGAAAAGGTGTTTGATTAACTGTCCCTCTGAACACTATCTTCTCACAACCATATGCTTAATTTGGTATCTCACCTTGTACTGATGGCAATTTCAGGTGTTTGTGGTCTTTCTTGTTAGATGACAAGCTCCCTATAGGCAAGGAATGACTAGGTTCTTTATTAGGTAATCTCAATTCAAACTCCCAGCTCAAACCCCCAATCCCTTTATAACATATAGTTTATTTGAAAGAGTAGTCTAAATTCCAAAACTATAAAATAATAATGAGGAATGAGAAAGAAGATACTCCCTCCCCAAAATAAATAAAGACATGAGAAATACATGAACTAAGCAGATACGTAGGGAATTTTTCACATTTAGATAGACATGGAGTGGACAAACCAATGAAGGAATTAACTTCATTATGCCTTTTACTTTGCCTATAAAAGATATGCCATGAATAATCATTGTCTGTTCTCTTTTAAATGTACAAGTTATCCTTGGACATCAATTATGACCTGACTGAGAACATAAGGAACAACTAAAGGCTGACATGTAAAAATCCTTTAAAAGATATTCACTTGCACATCAAGGGAGAAGTGAGGTTGTCACAAACTGGAAAATGGGACATTTTTTAAAGCTATGTGAAATCTTTGGAATGGATGAAATGCTGTGACATAGGAATGACATAATTGAAGAGCTGCAAACAGAAGAGAATTTTTACTTCACTTACTACTTGTCATTTCTGTTAGTATTCAAACTCCCAGCTCATGAGGTCTTCATATCATAGACTAGAGTCAGTACATGACAAACTTACCAAAACTGATTATTTTATTCAAAATTTGCAAATTTTATAAAATCATTAAAATTTTGATGATTTTGGAAAACTGATTTATTTATGTAGATATGCTTACAATTGTAAAAGAAATAAGAGAAGCTTAAAAATTGGCATTTATATTCTGGTTTATTGTTGAAAAGAGTACTTTACTCATATTAGTTATGCAAATTAGAAAAAGCAAATATTCTTGATCCCATCTTTACTGATGACATATGTGAAGATTGGTGGAAAAGGCATTTAAATCTTAAACATAAGACACACACACACGAATAAACACATGCATGCAATTCAGTGCTCTTTCTACCTAGGCTATATGTATATATAGTTTGTTTTTGAATATGATGATGATAATAATGAGGATGAGGATGTATTTTGGAAACAATTTGAAGAAACAGATAATTAAAGTGATTGCTCTGGATCTGCATGATTAACGGATCTATAATGCAACATTGGCAAAAGGAAACAAAGTAGCTCAATTGATCACTTAAGAAAATTCTTTTGATTTCCTGTACCCTGACTATGACCCTCCATTAAATCTCCTAAGATACAAGTGAAGTGTCATTACTTTCTTATTAACACAACCAATCTTTATGCCCTTGATATTTCTTTTAGCTTTATTTAATCTCTATCCAAATGTTGACAACCTTTATAAAACTTTTCCAAATCCCAAAACTCTACTATGCATGATCTTGCTCGGAAGAGCAAATGTATTTTGATTATTATAACTTGTTACAGGAATACTGTTAAGTATTATAAATTGTTAAGAACAATGCATATAAAAATACAAAAAACACCCCAATAAAAACAATCACCTTAAAGAAAAAAATGTATGGCATTTATTCTCTTCCCCAAACAAGTTTTAAACATTGTTTATTCTAAAATTGGTTAGGTAGTGATGGAGAGACACACTTTCAGACAACATGAGCTGTATCTGCTCAGTCATGAGTAGAATGTAAACCATTTCAGATCCAACGATACAAATTGTCACACTATAACTTAGCCGGGAATATAATGGAAGACTAATATATTAAAGTTGGTGTAAGAAATATGGTTTTGGTTGCAAAGAGAGTGTTCAAAAAACACTTACTGTTACCTAAAGATGATATGCAGTCCTGTCAGGAAAGAAAAGGGAATATAAAATTCTATGTCTATAAATCATATAAAAACGTAATGGTAAGAAACAAAGTGAGTTTGTATAAGAGTAAGAGAAAGATATAAAATAAGAGAGAGAGAAAAGCAAGGCTTATCAAAAGTATAAACAATAATTATATGTTTAATGTTTAAAATACAAATATTGAGAAAGAAAATTATTATAGGACATAAACACACAGTTACTATTTAGGATGAAGTGTCATTAAAGATACTTATCTATTATGATGAAATTCTTATCACTAATGAGTTTGTGTACAGATAAAAATTATTTTTCATTTTCAGTGGAATAATAAATTTTAAATTAAATATTTGTCAGGCTTCATAATTGAAGTGGGAGAAGCAAAAGTAAATGTGTTGCCTTGTACAATGTGCCAAGAAAGGAAGACACCCTGAAAAAAGAAGTGATTTTTATGAATAAACCATCATAAAGGAAATAAAATGCTCACTTAGAGTGGTAAACACTTGATCCGTTGGCATTCACAATTTTATAACTTCATTCAGTCTTTGTAGCTATACTACTGTTCCCTTTTTTCAATCAAGCCCTTTCCCATAGCATTCATTTAATAAGAAGAAACTGATCTTGTTATCTGTATGACCACCTTGGGGCATATCACAGCTTGTGAAACACATGGTATAGTTATGGTATTTATTCTGTCAATAACAATGTCTAAATAACACAACTTTTAATTGTAGTCATTTTTTATCATCATGGGCGCTCCCTGGGCTCTTTTTAATTTGATCATACTGAAATGAGTTGTTCTGATCCTTGTGAATTAAGAGCAAAGTCACCCTTATTCACCATCTGCATTTTCAGATGTTCTTTCCTAACCAGAGAAGAAAGTCAAAGTGGTGATTTTTCCTTAAGAAGTCACATTGTATGCAATGTACTATCATTAGTCACATATATACATGTATATGTAAATATACATGTATATATACAGTGTACATGTTTATATAGAAATGTGCAATTATTAAATAAATTGTATATTTTATATTGAGTTTTACGTACACACACACAAAGATTGAAACTAATCAGGAAAATCAGAAAAAAATACAACATATTGATCAATCTGTAGCTAGGAATCCTTACCAGAAATAATCTAACCTAAATGGTAAACTGATGAGATTCTACCTCCATGATCTTCTCATTATGTTAAAGATGATTTACATGGAAAATAATTGTATGGTGCTTTATAGGTTATAAGATACTTTCATCCTAAAGTTGATCAATAATTCCTTAATTTCCATTATACTTCACCCTTAATCAACAAAATATAAACCAAATATAAACCATTACAGGAATGATAGGTTATGCTGTCTAGTAAAGATACCAAATAAAAGTAAACAAAATAAAATAATTTCAGTATTTCTTAAACATGGCTTGGATTGCTCTAGTTCTAGTTAACACACTTCTATGAAAAAAGAACTAAAAATTGGCAATCACAGAGAATCACAGTTGGATTGAAATATTCTTGAGAATATTCAAATCTATGTGTTCTCAACTCTCATAAAATTACTAGATTCCTAAACAAGTTTATGCAGTACTAATGTGATATAATTGATCGAATACAAATGTCCACAACATAAATCATTCTCCTGTGTTTCAGTAGCATGAATCATTTTCCCAGAATCAAACCATTTTTTACTAAATTAAGGAAATCAAATTTCTTATTGGTATTACTGCAAATATTAACTTGGCTCAACTTCCCTGGCATCTTCAGACTAATTTTTCCTTCTGGAAAAACATGTGACAAAACAAAAGAAAAACTTCAAATCTGAACTGGAATATTATATTGCTCTGTCATTTTTGTTTCATTAAATTAGTTGCTTTTTTTCCCCCTCTCTGCAGAGTTCTGTAATCAATATTCATAAAATGAATTGTTGGAATGATTTTTAAAAAAAATCAGAACATATTCTTATATTCACATAGGGGTTTTAAGATTGTAATTTTAATATCAATTAATATAAAATGCTCATAAGAATTAATTGAGGTTGGTATAGTAGTAATTATGCATCCAGAGTGACCCCAAAGTCTTAAAGTTTTTTAAATTGAGCAAATTTTAGGATATCCTATATTAGATGCTTAACATCTTAATTGAAATGAATCCATGTTCAAAAGATAATGAAACGGATGGGACATGTATTTAGAAGATACAGATTATTATTTTAGTTCATGGAAAGCACACCTAAGCATTTTTGTCTTACATTTGTTTTTGATAACATTTTTTTAATTAACAAGAAATAATTTTTCTCTATTCTTAATACTTCTGTTCCCTGGGAAAAGTAAAACAAAACTTATGTTGGCATGTACACAGTGAAACAAAACAATTTCTTTTTGTGGCCAGGTTCAACAATTTTTTTCTAATTCTCCATATTGAGTTTATCCCATTTCTAGGAGGTGGGTAACATTTTTAATAGTTATTCCCTAGAATTGTGATTGGTCATTGTGGTGATCAGAGGATTTAACTTTCAATTGAGTGTTTTTATGATGTTGCTCTTTTAGAAGTTCTCTTTTTTTTATTCACTTGACTCTGCATCAAGTTCATAAAAATCTTCCTGAGTTTCTCTGAAAATATCTTTTTCATAATTTCTGACATCACAATAATATTATACTACATTAGGGAAAAGTATGGAGCCTTTGTAAAATAAATTAATTTCAAAATAACTCATACTAATGTCAAAGCTAAATAGAAAATATTTAATATAATTAAATCATCCAAATACATTAACTTAGTTGCTTACTCTAAATGTGAGCTCTTTGCCCAGTAACCAACAAGGAGACATATTGTTCAAATAACTGATTTCTACAACATTTTAGGATTTTCCTCTATATATGATATTAGAAAGAAAACTAAAGTTGTAGCCAAATGGAAAATAGATTAAAGGTTGTCCTGCAAAGAAAAATAAATGTCTGTATGTGTGTGTGTGCTCTCAAGCTCCTTGTACATCCCCCTCCCATGGCAGGTGATCAGGTGCAGAGCCTCCCTAAGGAATATTTCTATCACCAAAAGAGATAAGGGAAATAAAAACAATGAAAACAACTCTGGATTTTTTTCTTCCACCTCCTCCCAGGCAAATGAAAGTGGCTTAAAGGTTGCTCTGGAGACAGGTGGCTCAATAGATAGAGCTCTGGGACTGGAGTCAGGAAACCTGCATTTAATTTGGCTTCAAGCACTTAACTCACCCTGAGCAAATACAAAATCACTCCAGTATCTTTGCCAAGAAAACTCCAGGGAGAGTTTGGTACACAGGGTCGCAAAGAATGGGGCAGGATTGAACAACAACAACCCAGAGCAAAGTAATTATGTCAGAACTGATTCCCTACCTTATGGGTCTGGTGGCTTGGAAAAGTTAGCACTTGGATTTTACAGCAATTGTAGGTTTCCCAGAGCAAGAACCAACAGGTTATATTTTCAAGTTTCCTTTAACATTTTAGGAAATGTAGGGTGGGTAAGTAATAGTTATTAGTAATTTACTTGACCTTCTAAATGAAAAAGCTTAAGAGAATCTCAGTTCACTTTCTCAAATTTCCCATCCTCATTAATCCTCCTCCTACCCCTAAAAGCTGAGTTTTTCATGGTAAGAGCAGTAGTAACAGTCCAAGTTTAAATATCAATTTGCCTCCAATTTCCCAGGCATCTTTTCTTCCCCTTGATAGCATGACTTTCTGCCAATTTCCAGGTCTAGGATTCTCCTTGTCTATTGCCAAATGCTTGGTCTTGCTAGACCCAGATAAGAATCCAATTTTTAAAATTAAACTTTTCTTTTAAAACTGATTTTGAAGAGAGTCTGAGCATCATTCCCTCAGAAGCTTCTACAGAGTTCTAAATTCCCTCTGGGACCTCAGCATACCTGTTTTTTTAATCATTGCATTAAAAGTATCAGCCCCTCAATAAAGCTGACACGCTTTAGTGTCTTGCAAAATACATGTTTCCTTAGAGTGGATTTTGTTATTTTCTGAACCTTTTTTGCTAGATTCTGGAGGAAATAAAAATACTGGGTAGTTCAGAAGTGGCTGCAGCCCTTATAGTGTTTACAGTCTAAGACAGCAATAATGCATGTCAACATACGTGTCTGATATTGATATTATAGGACTGAGGTGAGAGAGTAGAAGTGTGCTACTTAAATTGTAAAAGAAAGATTGTTTTCTCCTAAGGGGATTAGGGAAGAATTCATGATATAACAGACTGATATGACATTTAAGTTGGGCTTTAAAGGATGAGTATCAATTCATCAAAGGTGCAGAAGAACATAACAAGAGGATAGAATATTGCAAGAGAAAGTAAAGAAAGAATCAAGTTTATATGGGGACAGGAGTATTACTAGATGGAGATCATGCAGAAAGGATTAATAAAAGACAAAGGTAAAGACTGTTGAGGGACATTCATCTAAAGGATACCTAACATTTCAGGTACTAGAGAGCCACCGAGGCTGTTTTTAGATTTTTAAAATAGGAATGTCAAAACTAGATAAGTGTAAGATAAATGTAGGAAGCAAAAAAAAGTAAATAAATAAATAAAAACAACCATGAATTATATTGACACCACAGACATTTGGAGTTGTAAAAGTTGGATAAAAATCCCAGCTCTAAAATTGTATGACTTTAGGAATTTCAGTTATCCTCTCTTGGTTTCAATTTTCTCACATGTAAAATGAGGGATACAGGTAAAAAGACTGCCTATTTAATCATCTTCAGCAATATTGTAATTAAAAACTGAAAGCAAGTTCTTCCCTAGATGCTTGAATAGGAAGAAAAACAATTTATGCTTCTGTTCTTCGTTCTCCCCACCTTCCCTCAACCAATTTGGCTCCAGTCAGAACAATGAATCTTAGACAAACGAGTCCTAAATATTATGTGACCAAATTGAATTTATTACCTTGTTAATGTTTTTAATTAATTTATTAATTAATTTTAATACACAATGCTTTATGAATTATGTTGGAAGAGAAAAATCAGAACAAAAGGGAAAAATCATTACACTGTTAATGTTTTATATCTCTAGTCCAGGGACCTCAAGCTCTTGCTTGTTGAGAACATTATACAGGCAACCTGACCGGGCCTACCAAGCAACAGCTCTATGGACTATCTTCTTTCCTTTCTCCACTTTTCACCTACAATTTTGTGAATAGTAATTAAATCAACATACATTCCTAGGAGTTAAAGAAAACAAACAAGCATGCCAGTCAGTTCTCCTATGATTCCATGAATGAATTCACTATCCCTATACTTTCCAAGTTCAAAATGCTTCTTTCTAGTCACTATTTCCTTAAATGTGTTGTCTTCCCTTAACATATAATCTTAGCCCTTTTTGTAGTGGCAAGAAACTGGAAATTGAAAGGATGCCCATCAATTGGAGAATGGCTGAATAAATTATGGTATATGAATGTTATGGAATATTATTGTTCTGTAAGAAACGACCAACAGGAGGATTTCAGAGAGGCCTGGAGAGACTTGCATGAAGTGATGCTGAGTGAAATGAGCAGAACCAGGAGATCATTATACACAGCAACAAGACTATACGATGATCAATTCTGATGGACATGGTTCTCCTCAACAATGATGTGATTCAAACCAGTTCCTATTGTTCAGCGATGAAGATAGTCATATACATCCAGAGAGAGGCCTGTGGGAACGGAGTGTGAACCACAACACAGCATTTTAATGCTTTCTGTGAATATTTCCATGCATTTTGTTTTCCTTCTTAGGTTGTTTTTTCTTCTTCTCTTTCTAGATCTGATGTTTCTTGTGCAGTAAGATAACTGTATAGATATGTATACATGTATTGTATTTGTCATATAATTTATCCTATTTAGCATGTATTAGATTACCTGTCATCTAGGGGTGGGGGTTGGGGGGAAGGAGGGAAAAAGCTTGGGAAAAAAAGTTTTTGCAAAGGTCAATGTAGAAAAATCACTCATATGTTTTGTAAATAAAAAGCTTTATTTAAAATATATATATATATATATAATCTTATTCAGCTGGCAAAACACATTGGTTCTTATAAGAAGGGCTTCCAATATGGGAAATAATTACCCTATTCTGGTTTACATATCCTTTTATATATCCATACTATCTTTCTTCGTTCTTCAGTGCTGATAATACTAAAGAAAAATTAATATTTTGTTTGCTAAAAGTTTCTCATTTAAGGACTAATGACTAACCTATAGAACCTGTGCTTATTTGTTATAATTTATAGAATAGTGAACAGAAGCCCTTTCTTTAAGATATCTATTTCTAAGCATCTGCTGTAATCAAATATTAAAATTTTGAGGTTCCCCCCATAGTAACTGAATAGAGAGAGGGGGAAAGACAGGAAGTACTCCATAACTATGTTAACTATGCATGGATAAAAAGAGGATGAATACATGGTCTATGTTTTCATTCTTAAGGAAATTACTTGGTGAGAAAATTCTCTTTACCAAAATAGGTCCCTTCTGTACAGATGTTATTCTTAGAGAGACATCTAGGGTACAATAAGACTAAGTGATTTGTCCATGGCCAAGAATCTAAGTGGTGTTGGAGTTTTATTTTGAAGCAAGAGGATTCTCTGAGTGAGAGTTGAAAGTGAAAGGAGATACTCCATGGAATAAGATCTTCAAAGACATAGAGATAGAAGAAGGGGAACCATGGTTAAGGAACAGAAATAGGGTGAGTTTTGATCATTTTGAATAGAAGAGAGATTAAAATATAATGAAGCCAAACAAGTAGGTTGGGGGAAAGTTGTGAATGCTTCAAAAATGTTAAAAAGTGAATTCATGCTTAGTGCTATAAGCAATAAGGAATTAGTGGTGTTTATGGAATAGAGAAATGATTGGGTAAGATCTTTTCTGAATAAAAAATGACACTGAAAGCTATATGGAAGGTCAACTAGACAAGAGAATAATTAGGAAGTTTTAGTACCTCTAGACAAGAAGAAAATTCTGAGACAGGACAGTAGCTATATACAGAGAAGAATCTAGATGCAAGACATGTTGTGTAAATAGAAAGATGACATTTGGCAATTGATTGTCCATGTAGGGTGAATGAAGGGATTTAAGAACAATGTGACAGTGACAACCTTGAAAAAAATGGAAGAATGACAGTGTCTTTCCAAGTGGTGAATATTAATATTGAAGAAAGATAAGTTGTCTTTTACACTTTTGAGTTGAGATATACCTGGGATATCTGGTATGAAATGTTAAATAGTCAATTAGTGATACAAAGAAGAAATAGAGGAGAAGCAAAAAAGTGAAGATGGGGAAGATGAAGATGAAGATGAAAAAATAAGGAGCAATAAGAAACAGAGAAACAAAAACAAAACCATAGGACAGAGCAAGGAGAAACAACCAGAGCTAGCAGGCATGAAATATATGATGAACCAGCAAACAGCACTAGGAAAGTGTGGTTAGATCAAGAGGAAAACCAGGAAAGAGAAGTATGAAAAACTAGAGAGGAGATTTTGCATCATATTTGTTAATTATGTGCTCTTTGGAGATATTGAAGGGAACACTTTGAGTGGATTGATGAGTTCAAAAACTGATTTGTAGAGATAAGACAGAGTAAAACAACAGGAAGTGTAGGCAATGGTAATGAATATCTTTTTTCTAAAACTATGACTGAGAAAAAGAGGAGAGGACAGATAAAGAACGATAGTTTTATAGGATGGTAGGATCTGGTGAAGGGTGTTTTTCCCTTTTTTAAAAGAGGGAAGATATTTGGGCATGTTTATAGACATGGAAAGATACTAGTAAAAAGATATTAACTTCAGAGAGATTGAGAATGATAGGATGATCTGCCAAAAAAAAGAGACTGAACAGGTTTAAGAACAGCTGTAGAGAAACTGGTAAAATAAAAAAGAACTACCTCATTTTCAAAGATTGTGGAAAGGAGAAGAGAATGGGAAAAGATATGAAGAGTTTTTTAAAAGAAGAGAAGAACTCTATTATATGATTGAATATGAGTTACAAACTAGAAAAAAATAAATCTAATTGATGCTTGGGATTGTCAGAATTTGGGGTAAACCAAACCCACAATATGCAATCTATGATCACCAAACTGAAAATTTACCCAAATTATGGCTCTGGAGACCACATCTACACTGGATAAACATTGTATTTTGGAAATTTGACAGTACTGTGCTTTTTTTTTAGCTGACACAAGTCACATTAACTAATTTTACTTTTAAAAATCAAATTTGTTAATAAAACCAATCATTTAAAAATGTTCTAGAAATGGTTTAAAAAATCCTTGTATATTTCTGGACCTAAATTCTCAATCTTATAACTGTAAAGAGCACTGGGATAGAATGCTAGTACTGGAGTCTAGGAGATCTGAGTTCAAATCTGTCCTCAGGCATTTCATTGATGTGTGATTCTATCTGAGGAAGTCACTTAACCTCTATCTGCCTCAGGCTCCTCAATTGTAAAATGTTAAGGTATTTTTACTTTTATTAAAGTATTGTTACTTTAATAAAAGAAAGTATTGCCCCAATTAGAGTAAATCTAATCAATCAGTCATTCATAAAACACTTTATAATAGTATAATAGTAATAATGATAGTTAGCTGGCTCATTTATTATTATCTAATTTCTATATAAAAGCCTTATATCCTGATTTTTTCTATTATTTGCATTTTACAGTTGAAGAAACTGAAGTAAACAGGTTGAGTAGCTTGCCCAAAGTCACACTGCAAGTAAATGTTTGAGGCTGAATTTGAATTGAAATTTTTTATGGAAGCTCAAAGGCAGATTGCCTTCTCACCATATTAGCTAACACTTCTATTTCAGGCAGCCCAAGTATCTCATTCTAAATATCATCAGACTGTGCACTAGCTTTACAACTGCAGTTTGCAATAACAAAAGAGAAAGCTAGGAGCATAGTAAAAGCCTGTACAGCTTGCCTCCCTTTGCATGCTCCTATGGCTTTCCCTAGGGAAGAACACTCGTGATTTGAAAACCAGTGAAATTTGACAAATGGATGTGACCCATTATAAATCTTGTGGTTGTCTGTCTTTTACTCATGTCATAATGGACACTTTTTCAGGATTTGCTTTTGTAGTACCAACAGCAAAAGAAACAACACAGATGTTCACTATATTCTTTACACAGGCCTTTGCAGTTATGGGTGTACCACAAGCAATAAAAAACATATAATGGACCTGTAGAAGTATATTCTAAAAATTGTGTACACTTTTGTGCACAGTGTCAGATTTCACACACTACTGGCATACCCTTCAATCATCAAGGACAGGCAATTGTATAAAGGAAGAACATAGACATCAAGATGCTCCTCCAAAAATAAAAGAAAGGGGGAGTCACAGGTAACCCTAGAGACCCTCTAAACTTGACTCTTTATACCATTAATTTTTTTTTGTTTTTGATGAGGATGCACTAGCTCCAGCAGACAGGTTTCATAACCCTCCAGAAGGGCAGTGTCCAGTGGGAGCAGCTCTAGTATCTTTAGATAATTGCCAGGTGATGAGGAGAGATCTGGAGAGTGGTGAATGGAAGGGACCAGACAGACTAATTGCTTGGGGCAGAGGGTTTGCTTGTGTCTCTACAGATGTAGAAGGAATCCGATGGGTTTCAACAGTCGTATCCACATTGTCCAATGGAGAGAGATGGAAAAAAAGAGAAGATTCTAGAAATGAAGGAGAAGACCCAAGAAACATTGGGTGGTTCCATCTCTGACTATGTCTTCCACTGAAAGAACATGACAATTAACCCTATGTGTATGGCAACTGACTCATGAACATTACCATGACCATAAAAATAATTCAAAACCTGCAGGAATCATTGGATTCCCTAACACATGAAGTGATAGACAATAGATTGACTTTGGACTACCTCTTGATTATTGAAGGAGGTATATGTGTGGCTATGGGACTCATGGAAGTCTTTTATGGTATCTTTATATTCATATTGTTTGTTATAAAACAAGTTACTTGTGTGATATTATTACTTGCTTGTGTAATTCTTCCTATGGTAATGGATTTAACCACTGATGTATACTTGCTTCAATTAAAACAAAAGAAAGGAAGAGATGTAGAGGGCCACAGATAATGGGGAAACTGTGGGTGAGGTATAAGACCTTTCAGCCCAGAAGGAACCTTCTGACAATGACTTCCCATCTACCCTAAGGGGTCTCAGCCTTCCTGAGAAGTCAGGAGGTGGTGACAACCTGTCTTGTAGTTGAAGTAGAATGATACCAAGTGGCAAAGAGTCATCTACGTACAATAGCAAATTGTTTATGTGGTCCTGCATGTGCAATATATAGTTAGTGCATGTGCAGTGTTGCTTTATATAAGGTTATCAGGGTATATAAGGCTGAGAGAATTTGGAATAAATGGACTCCATGTTTGACCATCCATGTGAGCCCCACCTCTTCACTCCTTTTCTAAGACCAAGGATTCAAGCTGGTATTGAGATCCTCCAGAGAGCTAGTCCTGACACAATATATGTGTGTTCCTATATATGTGCGCATGTATTTGTGTGTATAATATATAATGCATACATATAAGTTTCACTATCATTTAAATGTGTCAGGAGGTGGTGATAATTAATGGAAAACTTGTAGTTAACTCTTGTAATTTAAAGAAAACAATTTTGTTACATAAATGTTCCTTATAATATCATTAATTATAAATGCATTTTAATATTGATTCTTTTTGAAGAACAGCACTGAAGCTGTGGAAATTAATAGAACTTGTCATATTCTTCTTCCATCATTGTATCTCATTGCATATGTATTTTACTGCCTATAACTTCAAAATCATAAATTACATTCAATTTATATCTGCTCTTAAATAAAGATTGCTATTTAAACTCTTTACATTTAATTACAGTGACCATATCCAAGATTTTGAGAAAATACTGATTTTAATTTTTCTATTTCAGTGTTCCTATAAACCATGAAAATGTCCTTGCAATTCCAATGGCTCAGAAAAAATAATCAAATTAATTAAGGTCATGCAAGTTGAATAGGAGAATTATTTTTTAAGAATCCCAAAACAGAATAATTAACTCAAGAAACATCATTGACCTGTGCACAACTGTGTATATAATAAGTCACAATCAATTAACACAACAAATGGTAACTGGTTGGACAGTTTCTAGTTGTTATACTATCTAGAATCATAGATTTGTAGCTTGAATCAAAGACATAACTTGAAGGGACCTCATTTATATCAGTCTCATTTCATTTAGTTGAACTTCCTTATTAAGCAACTTCTATTACTTAAGTTTATACTTATGTCCTTTATTACAACACTCTTTCTAGGACACGAGTCACTTGAGCAAATACAGAATTCAAAATAGTTGTGATGACCACTTGGCAAAACCAAGGCAAATTTCACTGATCATGTCTCATTTTAATTTAAAAATGGTTATTTAACATGTATAATAACCTTAGTTGCAAAGACAGCATGCCAAAATAAACAACGTAGGGGAAGGAAAAATAAATTATAGATTAATATTGTGCCAATATGGAAAGAAAAAATGATTTAAATGTAAGAAGGCCCCAAATGACAAGTACAAAAATGAATGTCAGTTTGACATATCTGTTTCTTTACATAAAAAATTCTACATTTACACTTCACTTACTCAAAATTCTACTCTTAGCTACAAAGCTGAAGGCTACAGGTTAATATGCTTCATAATTCAAGACAACTGTCAATCAAGGACAGATTATAGAATTCCTCAATAATTATTATGAAATATGAGAATAGAAGCAAGCTTAATTTTTAGATCAAAAGCATGTATCTCCAACCCTGACAGAAAAAAATCAATCTCAGACTTTGAGACATTAGATAATTCAATATGCATTTCATTTGAAAGAGAAAATAAATGTAGGGTTTCAGATTATTATTTTAATGAGTTATTTTTCCCCTTATAACCTCACAATTGGAATTTGTGGTAACTTCCTTTGTAGGATTCTATTGCGTAAATTAAAAAAAAAAAAATTGTAACCAACATAAAGGCAACGGGAAAGTAAAAGAAACATTTTGCTCTCCTGAGACAGAAGTCTATAAATGTTTTGTTTTGAAAATCTATGCTCTCTAGAATTATCAGACCATAGTGCCTTTTGTGCAACTAGTGCTTAGGGAAATGTTAACTTACAGGGTCACAATATTTATAAAAGAATGTAGTAGAGGAGATAAAAAGGAAGAAAGGTAGGGATATTACATTTGGAGAACATAGATATTGGTGGAAATCCTAAATATGCCATTTTTTCCTTGTGGAACATTTGGTAAGTCACTTAACCTTGTAGGATATAACTATAAAATAAGGGGTTTGGACTCAATTACTGTAAGTTCCCTTTAAATCTGAAATTTATGATCCTATGATTTCATTTATAAGTCTGATTAAATTATTTAAACAAGATGTTTTGTTGATGTTTAAAACATTATTTTTGTAGACAGATAAATATCCACAGAAATTTGTTTCATATTAAAGTCTAATTAAATGAATGTATTTCTTGAGTAATAGAGAATATAATATCATGCTATTCATGGTATTATTGCTCTCTCAACTCAGTCTGGTTTATCACTTTAGACACAGTAGGACTTCGTCAATAGAAATTGATGATGATGGTGATAACTTCTCTGAGATCCCTCTGTAGTTTTATTTGTGCTATACAAATTGAAAAATATAATCTCAAGTTCATTTTAGTTTTAATTTGAATCAGTCTTTCTAGAGGTATCTGAAGTAAGATTTATTCAAGTTTCAACTGTGCCATATTTTAATAGGAGATGAAGAAACTGCCATCTCAGATTTTTTGTTATTGATTACTTTGCATGTATTAGTTTCATACACTGAGCAGGTTAGTAAGTCATCTTTTCCGATGCTGCCCACTTTGCATTCTAGGACACTGGGCCCTTCTAGCATTATAAACTCAATTATAGAACATATTAATATTTTATACATTAAATTTCATAAGTTATACTTGGTTGAACAGAATAACTGAATTAAAATGTGATTTATAATTAAAAACATATCAATCATTCTATGAGAACGACAAATTTGTATATTTGGCCCTCAGCTCTCATTTAAAATGGTGAGGTGACTTGTCAGGTAATAAGAGTCATCAGTTTTCAGGAGGAGACAATTGCTTGCTGTGACACTGTGCACATTTGTAATTGATCATCAATGACATTATGATTTATTACATTCATGATACTTGTGCTCTACCAGAAAGCTCAAGAAACAGTGGTGCATTAAGCCTTTAAGTTTAACACACTTCAGAACTGAACCAGTTCCCTACTCCATCAATTCTGTTTCATTTTCCTTTGCTTATCCCCTGCAGATCAGTGTCAGAATATAAGCCTAGAAATGCTACTATTGGCAGGTCTATTATCATTATTACAGCTATCATTTTCAAAACATTTCTGCCTTAGTGAAATGTCATGTAGGGCAGTGGTAAGAGAGAATATGTTCGTTTTCTGTCAAGTGTTATACAGAACAGACTTGTAAATCTTCAACCACTGGTCATTAACAAACTGAATCAAGATTATTCGCATCAAGGCTCAGGATATCAAATGACAAAGTGTGTGTGTGTGTGTGTGTGTGTGTGTGTGTGTGTGTGTATGCATATTTATTTGTACATATTGCAATGTGATATTTGTATTTATGTTATATATATGTGTGTGTATATATATGCATGTGTATTTGTATGTATATATAGTATATGAGATGCATATGTTATATATACATATATATGTGTATATATCTATATCTCACATTCACTAATCCTACTTTCTTAACACTAATTGGCACTGTCCAATTGTTCTCCAAAGGATAATTTCTATACCCACAACCCTGAGTGGTTGAAGGATGTCTTTCTATTATTATGCCTCATAAGCGTCTCACCTATGCATTCATATCTAATGAAAATCAGTTTGTATCAATTAGTGTCATTTAGAATTAATTCACTATTAGAAATAGTTTTTGTTTGTTGTTTACTAACTAATTGTGGAATAGTAAGAAAAATTGATATGGAACATTCCCCCAAAATTTCTATGGCACATTCTTCTAATTCACAAAACACTACAAATTTTCCGTAGTTATGGCATAGCTTTTCTGTATTTTTTCCTCCCTTAAGCCAAGTCTATTTTCAGTTCACATGGCATACAGCCTTTTTGTGGTCAAACAGGGAGTGACGAGAAAGAGGTATTCTCTCACTCTGTCCAAATCTTTTTCAAGCTATAGTGGCGCTTCCTCTACTATATATAGTTGGAGGTTCAACTAAACTCACAGTAGCTAAAATCCCTAATCCTCAACTAGTACATTATTTTTATTTTTATAAGCCTCAAGCCCCATTTCCTATAATGATTCTCTCAACCAATCTGAAAAGAATGCCTTTCTAAAGTCACTCCAGTTGATCTAATTGCTTTCAAGGACACCCAAATTAATCAAGATTTTATTTGCACATAGTTCAAAGCTGATGGTTAATTGATTCACAGGGATGTGTTCAGACCTTCCTCACACTCCTGATTGACTGATTCAATTAAGATATGTTTTCACATGATAAACATATCAGAGCTAAGTGGGATAGGATTTTTGATTGATTGACTCAATCATCCCTAAAACATGCATATATCATACAGAACAGTGATTGATACCATCAGTTATAAAAATAATAGGAACAACATATGTTAGATGACTTGGTAACAAAAAAGTTTCAGGAGCTCCTTTTAATAATGCAGATCACTACCTAAAGAGAAAATCTATGAATTATTTGGAAATCAAAGAGCAAATTTGAACCTAAAAAATCCTATTTACTTTTTGCAAACCAAATAGTAAGTCAATCAATAGATATTTATTGAGGGTCTATTATAGGCAAGACATGGTGGGGAGAAGGCACAGAATGAAAAAAAAATATAAGATTATAAATATAATCACTGCTTTCAAGGAATACACAGTATAAGTCAATGGAAAAGACAAATGCATATGATATATTGTGATAAATACAGTAATATGGTGATTAATATAATGAAAAATTTGTACTTTCATCTATATGTATTCATTCTAATGAAACAAACAATTGCTATGTTCTTAAGCTATACAATTCATGAATTTACCCATCTGGGGTATTATCAGTCATTTCTGTTCTTATATCAGGACTCTTCTAACCTTTTGAAATTTATGGCTTATGGTAGAATATAATTTGGAATTCTAACTTAGTTTTTTTCTATGCTTGCAGCATGGATGTCCTAAATACACTTGGAAGTTTGTTTGTTCTTTGTTTTTTTTTTTTTTTAATAACATTTTATTTAGATAGAAGAACAGAAATATTGTTTAACTAATCAGAATCTATCAGAGGCAAAATTACATGAATATATTGTCATTTCCAAGTATGAATGTAATTGTCAGAAAAAAATAATCTGTTACACTAATCTTGATAGATGCACTCCATATTTTGCTTATTTGTTATATTTACATATCCATCCTTAAATATTCTTGAAACAGT
The DNA here is from genome assembly GCA_023553655.1 of Myrmecobius fasciatus. NCBI lineage: Eukaryota > Metazoa > Chordata > Mammalia > Dasyuromorphia > Myrmecobiidae > Myrmecobius > Myrmecobius fasciatus. Next base: position 459,816 of record JAJPUD010000805.1, read on the forward strand.
CTGGCTTAACACTGTTTCTCAAGAAAGTTTTTGTTTGTTTTTAAGCTTCATTTTGTCTCTACTATATTTTCTGATTTGATTACAGGAAACAGCTCCTTGCTTTCCCTGTTTTGTTGTTGTTGTTTTTTATAAACGAGTTTTTATTATAAGCCATAGTTACCTTTGGTTGTCATATCTCTCAGCCTGAAGCTAGATCAATGTTTGTTTGTTTTGTTTTTGTTTTTTCCTGGCTAAGGCTTCCAGGCTCCTCTGGCTTCCTCACTAGGGTAGTTGATTTATAGTATTTAAACTTCTCTAGGCAATAACAATAGCCTGTGTCAATGTTTGTTTTCCATTTGGGAGCATCACATTCTCATTAAAGCTGTTCAGGTGGGAGTTCTTTAAATTATATACCATATCTTGTCAATTTTTTATTCAAAAAAATTTAGGTTATAACATATACATTCTTTTTTTTGAAATATATATATATATATATGTATATTTCCATATGAGTTATTATGGGAGAGAAATAAAAACAGCACAAAAAAGAAAAACCACAAGAAAAAATTAGAAAAAAAGTGAAAATAGTATGCATTGTTATGCAATCAGTCACCATAATTCTCTCTCTGGATGTGGATGGTGTTTTTCATCCAAAGTTTATTGGCTTTGCCTAAGACCACTAAATTACTAAGAAGAACCATATCTATTACTATTGATCATCATGCAATCTTTGTTGCTGTGTGCAATGTTTTTCTAGTTCTTCTTGCTTCACTGAGCACTAGTTCATGTAAATCTTTCCAAGGTTTTCTAAAAATCAGCCTGTTCATCATTTTTATGTAACAATAATATTCCATTACCTTCATATACCATAAATTATTCAACCATTTCCCAATTGATGGACATCTATTCATTTTCCATTTCTTTGCCACCACAAAAAAGGTTACATTTTTGGATATATAGATCCTTTTCCCTTTTTTAATGATTTCTTCGAGATATAGATCCAGTAGTGCACTGCTGGATCAAAGGTATGCACAGTTTTGTAGTTCTTTGGGCATAGTTCCAAATTGTTCCCCAGAATAGTTAGATCACTTCACAGATCCTCCAACAATACTTTAGTATATCGGTTTTCCCATATCCCCATCCAGCATTTTTCATTATCTTTTCCTGTTATTTTAAACAATCTAATAAGCATAAAGTGATACCTTAGAGTTCTCTGAATTTGCAGTTTCCCAATCAATCATGACATAATTAATCTGAAAATAGTTCATATATTTTGATCATTTATCAATTGAGAAATGATTTGTATGCTTATAAATTTAACTCACTTCTCTATATATTTTAGAAATGAGACCTTTATCAGAAATATTGACTGTAAAAATTGTTTCACAACTTTCTGCTTCCCTTCTAATCCTGGCTGCATTGGTTTTGTTTGTGCAAAATTTTTTAAATTTAATGTAATCAAAATTATCCTTTTTGCATTTCATAATATTCTCTAGTTCTTGTTTGGTCATAATTTTTTTTCTTTCTACAAAGAACTGATAGGTAAAGTAAACACTGCTCTCCTAATTTACTTATCATAACACATTACATATTTTTAATCATTATTGACTTTGAAAGTTGAACTAACAAATTGCTATATGCATATATACAAATGGTTAACAGTGATATAACTCCTCTACTTGTAACTTATTTCCCATTAAAACAAAATCAATATCTTGTTATTTTATTTGACAGTTGACATGCCTGAAAACAGCTTACTATTTAGTCTCCTCACTTTAATCTACTCTTAATATATCACCAAAATGATTTTGAAAAAAAATGATATTTAATTATATCAAAACTCTATTAAGTAGATACTTATTATCTCTAGCACCAAATACTTTATAAAATCCTCAATTTAGTATTTAATTTTCTTCAAAACGTGGACCTTCCTTGGAATTCTAGTTTTTATAAACATTATTCCCTTTGAGATACTCTATACTTTTCACCTTCTTGCTGTTCTTCACACATATTTTAGCACTGAATATAACCAGGCTATCTCCTATGCATGGAAACTTACTTCTTGGAGTTCCTGTTTTCCTTCAAGATTTAGTTTAGTTATTGCTTTCTACTTTAAAACAATTTTTGATTCTTCTGCCTCTAAATATCCTCCCTCCTCAAAATACTTTCTTAATTTTTTAGGGGGGTATATACTTAATTATGTTCATTTCATAATTTCCATTTAAATGTAAGATTCTTAAGAGAAGAGGTGATTTTATTTTTGAACTTCAGTTCTAACATTTAATACAGTATATGTCACATAGTAGGCATTTAATAAATGTTTATTTTATTCCCTCCCCACTTCATTCTTGAAGACATTCTTCATTAACCTTTTCACCATAGGAAGACTTAACAGTGTTTATGAGCTGTTGGAGTAACCATCAGGCATAAAATACCACTTTTATGTCACATGTAACATTACAAATCTTTGTGAGCAGGCACTATGAGATTTTGATCTTTGCACCTCAGAATGCCACTCTAAGACTGTATACTCAATGAAATTTTGGGCTTCAAGTATAAACTACCTGGGATCAAATTCTATTTCTGGCACTTACTAGCTATAAGTTGTAGTTGTGTTCATAATCTCCAATGAAGGTTCTCTATGCTAAGAACCTTCTAAGAACCTTCTCATATTAAGGCTCCCCAATGCCTTACATAAAGTAGGGATTTTTAAAATGTTTTTGGCATGGATAAAGTTTTTCTTGACAAAAATTTTGCTAAAATTATCAAATGAGACTGTTAAATTTATAAAATAAATATTGAGTGCAGTTGAGATGGGCAGGAAAACAGACACATTCAGAAGGGAATAAACAGACTGATTTGGCTAAATCTTATGATTCATACAAATAAAAGGAAAAAACCCTGTTGAGATAGGTTGAAGATTAGTGAATTGAAAGCTAAAAAGTTAGAAATGTATTCATTTGGCAATGGGGCATCACTGGAGGCTTATTTACCAATTATCTAACATCATGAAAGTAATAATACAGAGATTAAGACAGACTAGTCAGAAAGAGATAGACCACAGGTCAGCTTATTAAGAAAGTATATCAGCAATAAAGACAAAAGGTAATAAAGACTTGTAATAGTCCAGTGGAAGCCAGAATGGAAAAGATAATTTTTAATGTAAATCTAAAGTAAAATTCAGATACTTCAAAATTGAGGGAGTTGCAATAAATTCCCCACTAACTCTTACCCTTAGGAATCCTAACTTCTCCCAGATCATCATTAATCAAAATATTATTCAGGTTATTAAACTTCTGTTAAAATTTGTCTCATTCCACATTTTAGTTCTATAAAATGATACATTGCCTAGATTTATTTTAAGATTGGACACAGGATGACGGGATTTTTGGATAAAGTACCTATAAAGAAACATCTACTAGGTTTTGAAAATTTTGTAATCTGCATCAGCAAAAGGAATAATTACAGTAATAAAATTTTGGTCTCTTGAATAATTTAAACAATTGGTGACATGACACATGCTTAAATGAATTATGATAACAGAGAGAAGGTAATGGTTATTTGCATACTCTGCCTACAACACTAAACTCTCAGTGACTTTGGATCTACCACTGAGACTCTAATACATATCACATGTCCCCTATTAAACTGATTTAAACATTCATATTATGTCATTAAATACATATTTTGTATGTAGTTAGGCCAATAATTTTTGGATTGATGAAAAAAGAAAACATCTGGACTACAGACGTAAAACAAAAAAGGAAACAAGATTTAAATTATGTCCCAATAACCATAAAATTCAAATGAAATGCTATTAACGAAAAAATTGGCAACTGGAGGGTCTGCTCTAATAAATATACTTCATTTGTAATTGTCATTTTATTCACTTATAGGCCCCATTATAATATTCCTTTTTTCTAAGATTCATACATTTATTTTTATTTTTGATTCTTCTTTCTCTTTTCCCTCCTATCACTACACCTGATGAATTCTTTTCAATGTCTTAGATACTATGCTTTCTTACACTTTCATAGCCAGTGTTCATAACTTTCAATCCTTCAGTGTGCAAGTTAAAGTTAAATATTATTTATATTACAATTGTTTAATAGAATTTTGACCTAATTAACGCAGTCCTTTATTCTAATGATACCAGTAACGTCCAATCCACACTATCTAACCTCATGCAACTCTTGTATATTTCCTGTAAATCCTCCAAGAAAAATCTGCCCATAATATTTTAGATATTTAGCATTTTGTGGGTACCTCCATTCTATACAAGTAGTCATCAGTTATCCTCTCACTCTTGTTCTATAGTCAACCAACCTTTTTTATATCAAGCTACTGCTTGACAATGATCACAGTAAACAAAAAGTGAAAATACTATGCTTAGATACACATTTACTTTCCATAATTCTCTCACTGAAGGCAAGGTCAGATTATATATTTTATTTATCTAGCATTTTTTTTGCTACCAACATCAGAGTTTTATAAATAGCAGATGGTGAATAAATGGTACTACCAGGTTTTTCTCTCCTTCATTTGGGAACAATGCTATCTGCCATAGATTGTAGTGTCTTTTTGGCAACATCCTATTTTTAATTTTACATGCTTTCATATTTTATGTTTGATGATAAAAAGAGGTAGGTCAAAACATCCTTCAGCTTGACTCTGCACTGATATTCACTTACTCTTGTATATGGGCAAGAAGAGAGGGTTAAAGTATAACAACTGAGGAATCCTGAACTTCCAAAATTTTTTGTAACTTAGAAAAGTCACCATTGTATTTTGCAAACCTTTAAGTGCTATGTAAATGCTAATTTGTCATCATAACCATTGTTATTATGTTAATTTCATAGCTATTTGCAATGTTAATAATGTATGTAAAGCACTTTGGAAACATTATATAAATATTGTCTTTAAACACTGTATAAATATTATCTATCCTCATCAATTTAATTATTGCATTATCCTGTGGGGCTTTGGACTCAACTTGTATAATTGTGCACTAAATACTGAATCATTTATGTGTCTGCATGTTATATAATAAATGTATATATGTATGTGTGTGTGTGTGTATTCTAAAATTTGGCAAGTCAATTGAGATAAAGATACTGATATATGAATACATAAATAGATAGTAAATTAATCTTCACAACAGTCCTTTAAGGTAGGTACTATTATTATCCTCATTATACAAATGGGAAATTAGAGGAAGTTTAAATGATTTGGCAAAGTTATCTAACTAGTAATTATCTAAAAAAAGATTCAGACTCAGGTTTTCCTGACTTATAAGTCCACTGCGTCAGTACTTAGCTTCTGGCTTCAACATATTCTTTGTATCCTGAAAATGCATAGATTATAAACTCTCATTAATAGATTTATCATTAATAGTCAGCACTTGTACATAGCTAATTCAGAACAATGTTACTCCATGAAATAGCATGGTAAGAAATAAATAATCAAATTTAGTACAGGGACAAAAGATTTCTCCCCAAAATCTGTGATGTGTTTTCATACAAATACATACAGAATCAAGAGGAAAGATGGCACATATATATGTGAAGGAATCCAGCCCATATATGGCATCATTTATAAGAATTCTGATATCTTCCTGATTCTGCAGATTTTTCACTGAAGGTACCAACAGATAAAAACCCTCAATAGGCCTCAGGGCATTACCTACTTGGCAAGATCCTGCTTGTGTTACAGAACTTGCCACCTGGTAAGATGATTAAAGGCCTCAATAGTAGCTAAGAGTCGAGGTAAAAAAAGAAGTGATTTTTGTGGATCCTAGAGTAACAGTTTTTTTTTTCTTTTGCTTTTTCTACCTCATAGCATTATTGTAAAGATCAAACTATACTCTCTATCTCTTAATCCATCTACCCTCCCCCCTCTCTCTATATGTATACACACATACACACACACATATATAAATTCACACATACACACACACACATATATATATGTCTATATCTATATCTATATATCTATATACACACACACTCAGAACTAGGTGCCAAATCAACCTTTAGGTCTAGTATTTCCTCCACATATGTGCCCTAGTCATATGTGTTAACCCAGGTATATGTGCCATCTTCCCCGTGATTCTGAATGCTCTGTTATGAAACCACATCACAGGTTTTTTGGGGAAATGTTTTTTTTCTATAATAAATTTCATTATGATTTCTTACAGTTCTACTTCACTGAATAGCTTTATTCTGATTTAGTTGTGTTCTCTTGCTAACTATTAATGATAAGTCCATCAATGAAAGTTTACAGTTTACATTTTCAGGGTATAAATTCAAAGAATATTTTGAATGTGACATCTCAATGTTGTGGTACTGAACTTGTAAATCAGGAAAATCTGAATTTGAATTGTATCTCAGATAATTACTAGTTAGATGACTTGGGTAAGTCACTTAATATCTATCTCATTTTCCATTTTTTTCACTTTTAAAATGAGGATAATAATAGCTCCTACCTTTCATGCCTGTTATGAAGATCAATCTATAATCTGTTTACCTATCCATCTATTTACCTGTCTGTCTTTATATCCATCTACACACACCTGCTAAATTTTAGAAAACACACATACATAAACAACATGTATTGGAATGTGCATTATATGACATATATACATTATCTAATATCTAATTTCTGAAGAAGACTATACAAATCAGCTAAGGGGAATACAATAATTAAAATGATGATGACAGATGATATATTAATATAGTTTTATGATATTTACCTATTGTTTACAAAGTGATTTACATATTTTATTAACACCATAACTTAAATTAATATAATAATGATGACGATAAATTGTCATTTATAAAGCACTTTAAAATTTGCCAAACACTTCATAGATATTATTTTGTTTGTTTCTCAGAACTCTGGAAGGTAGATGCCCTTATTTTCTACATTTTATAGATGAGGAAATTGAGGCAAAAAAAGTGAAATGGCTTAGATAGAATCACAGTAAGTTTCTGAGACAGTATTCAAATTCAGGTCTTCTCAACACAGAAGATATTATTGCACCTCCTAGTTATCTCATGATATGTTAATAATGATAAGCAAAAAATGTGATGATTCAAATTCTAACATTTTACAAGATGATTATTAATTAAGAAGTGGTTGATTTAGATTTCCTCTATGTATTTCACTTCTATGTGATCCTTAGTGTTCTTTTTTTTTTTATTTTTTATTATTTTCATAGAAGGATCACCATTTTTTATTTTGGGCCTAATAATTGAATGAGATGACAATGAGGTCATGGAAGTAGCCAATATTAGAAGTGATCTGCTGATTGTAGAAATATGTATAGAAGAACTGCACATGATTAACATATATTGGACCACCTGCCCTCTAGGGGAGGGGATGGGGGGGAAGAGAGGGAAAAATGTAGAACACAAGGTTTGCAAGGGTGAATGTTGAAAATTATCCATGCATATGTTTTTAAAATAAAACATTTTTTTTAAATTTTTATTTTATTTGCATAACATATGTGTGGGTAATTCTTCAACAATAACCCTTACATAGCTTTCCGTTACAAATTTTTCCCCCCAACTCCCCACCCCTCCCCTAGATGGCAGGACAACCACTACATGTTAATTATGTTAAAATATTGGCAAATCGAATATATGTATACATATTTCCAAACTTATCATTGGTGTGCAAGAAAAATCTTATCTACACAAACGATATATCAGATAAAGGAAACACAATGTAAGCAAACATCAATCAAGGAGTATGAGAATGTTATGTTGTGGTCCACATTTCGCATCCCTCTCTCTGGGTGTATATGGCTTTCTTCAGTGAACAATTGGAGGTGGTTTGAAACATTTCATTGTTGAAGAGAGCCATGTCCATCAGAATTGATCGTCATATAGTACTGTTGTTGCCGTGTATAATGATCTCCTGGTTCTGCTCATTTCACTCAGCATTAGTTCATGTAAGTCTCTCCAGGCCTCTCTGAAATCATCTTGCTGGTCATTTCTTACAGAACAATAATATTCCATAACATTCATATACCATAATTTATTCAGCCATTCTCCAATTGAAGGGCATCTATTCAATTTCCAGTTTCTAGCCACTACAAAAAGGGCTGCCACAAACATTCTTGCACATGTGGGGCCTTTTCCTTCCTTTATGATTTCTTTGGGATATAAGCCCAATAGAAATGCTGCTGGGTCAAAGGGTATGCACAGTTTGATAACTTTTTGAGCATAGCTCCAAATTGTTCTCCAGCATGGCTGTATCCGTTCACAGCTCCACCAACAATGCATCAGTGTCCCAGCCCTCCCACAACCCCTCCAACATTCATCATTAACTTTTCCTGTCATTTTAGCCAATCTGACAGGTGTGAAGTGGTATCTCAGGGTTGTCTTGATTTGCATTTCTCTGATCAATAGTGATTTGGAGCACCTTTTCATATGACTATAAATAGTTTTAATTTCATCCTCTGAAAACTGTCTGTTCATATCCTTTGACCATTTATTGATTGGAGAATGGCTTGAATTTTTATAAATATGAGACAATTCTCTATATATTTTAGAGATGAGACCTTTATCAGAACCCTTAAATGTAAAGATGATTTCCCAATTTATTGCTTCCCTCCTAATCTTGTCTGCATTGATTTTGTTTGTACAAAAACTTTTTAACTTAATATAGTCAAAGTTATCTATCTGGTTTTCAATTAAAAGTTCCAGTTCTTCTTTGGACATAAATTTATTCCATCTCCACAGGTCTGAGAGGTAAACTATATTATGTTCCTCTAACTTGTTTACAAAATCACTCTTTATATCCAGATCATGAACCCATTTAGATCTTATCTTGGTATGTGGTGTTAGATGTGGGTCAAGCCCTAATTTCTTCCACACTAGTTTCCAGTTTTCCCAGCAGTTTTTGTCAAATAGTGAATACTTATCCCAAAAGCTGGGGTCTTTGGGTTTATCAAAAACCAAATTGCTATAGTTATTGCCTAGTTTGTCTTGTGATTCTATCCTATTCCACTGATCGACTACTCTATTTCTTAGCCAGTACCAAATGGTTTTGATGACCGCTGCTTTATAATATAGTTTTAGATCTGGTACAGCAAGTCCACCATCTTCAGCCTTTTTTTTCATTAATCCCCTTGAAATTCTAGACCTTTTGTTTTTCCAAATGAACTTTGCTACTATTTTTTCTAGATCTGTAAGATAATTTCTTGGGAGTTTGATTGGTATGGCACTAAATAAGTAAATTAGTTTGGGTAGTATTGTCATTTTTATTATATTCGCTCGTCCTACCCATGAGCATTTTAAGTTTTTCCAATTGACTAGGTCTGATTTGATTTGTGTGGAAAGTGTTTTGTAATTTAGTTCATATAGTTCCTGACTATCCCTTGGCAGATAAATTCCCAAATATTTTATACTATCAACAGTTATTTTGAATGGAATTTCTTTTTGTATCTCTTGCTGCTGAACTTTATTGGTAATATATAAAAATGCTGATGATTTATGTGGATTTATTTTGTATCCTGCCACTTTGCTAAAGGTGTGAATTGTTTCTAGTAGTTTTTTAGTTGAGTCTCTAGGATTCTCTAAGTATACCATCATGTCATCTGCAAAGAGTGATAATTTGGTTTCTTCACTACCTACTCTGATTCCTTTTATCTCTTTTTCTTCTCTTATTGCTAAAGCTAACATTTCTAATACAATATTAAATAGTAATGGTGACAGTGGGCAGCCTTGTTTCACTCCTGATCTGATTTGGAATGGTTCTAATTTGACTCCATTACATATGATGCTTGCTGAAGGTTTTAAGTAGATACTACTTATCATTTTAAGGAAAAGCCCATTTATTCCTATACTCTCCAGTGTTTTTAATAGGAATGGGTGTTGGATTTTATCAAAGGCTTTTTCTGCATCTATGGAGATAATCATATGATTTTTATTAATTTGGTTATTAATATAATTGATTATGCTAATAGTTTTCCTAATATTGAACCAGCCCTGCATTCCTGGTATAAATCCTACTTGGTCATGATGTATTATCCTGGGGATGACTTTCTGTAATCTTGTTGCTAAAATCTTATTTAAAATTTTTGCATCAATATTCATTAGGGAAATGGGTCTATAGTTTTCTTTCTCAGTTTTCTCCCTACCTGGTTTAGCTATCAGCACCATATCTGTGTCATAGAAGGAATTTGGTAGTACACCTTCTTTCCCTATTTTTTCGAATGGTTTATATAGTATTGGGGTTAATTGTTCCTTGAATGTTTGGAAAAATTCACATGTAAATCCATCTGGTCCTGGAGATTTTTTCTTAGGGAGTTGATTAATAGCTTGTTCTATTTCTTTTTCTGAAATAGGGCTATTTAAATAATTTATTTCCTCTTCTGTTAATCTGGGCAATCTATATTTTTGTAGATACTCCTCCATTTCATTTACATTCTCAAATTTATTGGCATAAAGTTGGGCAAAGAAACTCCTAATTATTACTCTAATTTCCTCTTCATTGGAGGAAAGTTCTCCCTTATCATTTTTGAGACTAATAATTTGATTTTCCTCTTTTCTTTTTCTAATCAAATTAACTAAAGGCTTATCTATTTTGTTGGTTTTTTCATAAAACCAACTCTTACTTTTATTTATTAATTCAATAGTTTTCTTATTTTCAATTTTATTGATCTCCCCTTTAATTTTCAGAATTTCCAATTTGGTATTTAATTGAGGGTTTGTAATTTGGTCTTTTTCTAGCTTTTTTAATTGTAAGCCCAGTTCATTAATCTTCTCCTTCTCTGTTTTACGCAAGTAAGCATCTAGAGATATAAAATTACCCCTTATAACCGCTGTAGCCGAGTCCCACAAATTTTGGTAGGTTGTCTCATTGTTGTCATTCTCCTGGATGAAATTTTCGATTGTGTCTATAATTTGCTCTTTCACCCATTCGTTCTTCAGGATTAGATTATTTAATTTCCAAATAACTTGTGGCCTATTTTCTCCTGGCCTTATATTACATGTGAGTTTTATTGCATCATGATCTGAGAAGGATGCATTTACTATTTCTGCTTTTCTGCAATTGATTTTGAGGTTTTTATGCCCTAACACATGATCAATTTTTGTATAAGTTCCATGAACCCCTGAGAAAAAAGTATACTCCCTTCTATCACCATTCAATTTCCTCCAGAGATCTATCATACCTAACTTTTCTAGCCTTTTGTTAACCTCCCTAACTTCTTTCTTATTTATTTTGGAATTTGATTTATCTAATTCTGAGAGAGCAAGGTTGAGATCTCCCACTAGTATAGTATTACTGTCTATTTCTCCTTGCATCTCTCTTAACTTCTCCTCTAGGAATTTGGATGCTATACCACTTGGTGCATATATGTTAAGTATTGATACTGCTTCATTGTCTATGGAACCCTTTAGTAAAATGTAGTTTCCTTCCTTATCTCTTTTAATTAGATCTATTTTTGTTTTTACTTGATCCGAGATAAGGATTGCTACCCCTGCCTTTCTTTGTTCACCTGAAGCATAGAAGATTCTGCTCCAGCCCTTTACCTTCACTCTGTATGTATCTCTATGTTTTAGATGTGTTTCTTGTAAACAACATATTGTAGGATTCTGGCTTTTAATCCAGTCTGCTACC
>JAJPUD010000805.1:501425-565684 GCA_023553655.1 Myrmecobius fasciatus
CAATTGGAGAATGGCTGAATAAATTATGGTATATGAATGTTATGGAATATTATTGTTCTGTAAGAAATGACCAACAGGAGGATTTCAGAGAGGACTGGAGAGACTTGCATGAACTGATGCTAAGTGAAATAGGCAGAATCAGAAGATCATTATACACAGCAACAAGACTATACGATGATCAATTTTGATCGACATGGTTCTCTTCAACAATGATGTGATTCAAACCAGTTCCTATTGTTCAGTGATGAAGATAGTCATATACATCCAGAGAGAGGCCTGTGGGAACTGAGTGTGAACTACAACACAGCATTTTAACGCTTTCTGTGAATATTTCCATGAATTTTGTTTTCCTTCTTAGGTTGTTTTTTCTTCTTCTCTTTCTAGATCTGATGTTTCTTATGCAGTAAGATAACTGTATAGATATGTATACATGTATTGTATTTGTCATATAATTTATCCTATTTAGCATGTATTAGATTACTTGTCATCTAGGGGTGGGGGGTGGGGGAAAGGAGGGGAAAAGCTTGGGAAAAAAGTTTTTGCAAAGGTCAATGTAGAAAAATCACTCATATGATTGTAAATAAAAAGCTTTATTAAAAAGAGAGAAATATAAATTAAAACAAAAAAAGAAAAAGGAAATATATAAATCCAATGAAGAAAAAAATTTAAAAATTATAATTGGCCAAATGGAAAAGAAAAAAAAACTTAAAAGTTAGAATTAGACAAATAGAAGCTAATGACTCTATGAGACATTAAGAATCAATCAAAAATGAAAAAAAGTGGGACTTCTGGGGGAAGCCAAGATGGCAGAGTGAAGCCAGGAAATGGGTCAATCAACTTCTTCCAGTTTCCCTCAAAAACCACATGAAACCGAGCCTCTGAACAGAGTCTGAAGGAATGAAACCTCTCTCCAGCTTAATATAGATTGGAAACACTTCTAGAAAGATCAGTCTCACTAGGGTGAAAGGGGTAATCAACCCAGTACAGACTGAGTTTTGAAAAGTTATTGAGTCTTAACCACTGCAAATCAGCAATGGAGAGCCTGGGTCTTAGCTCAATAGAGAAGAAGACCAGTAAGGCAGCTTACAATGGCAGCTCAGAAGGCAAACTCTGGTAAACCAGGCTGTTTCCTGAAAAGAGAAAAGCAAAACTACCCCCTACAAACAGGTGCTGTACTAAATGCCAAGGCTCAGAGTTGCATAGAAAGTATGGGACAGTGCTCCCTTTACCTTTATTGGTCTACCTTAAGGCCATGACTAAAAAAAGACCAAAAAGGCCTGGGTACATTTCTTTTCTTTTCTCCTCCTCCTCTCCTCCTCCTCCTCCTCCTCCTCCTCCTCCTCTTCCTCCTCCTCCTCCTCCTCCTCCTCCTCCTCCTCCTCCTCCTTCTTCTTCTTCTTTTTGGCTAAGGCAATTGGGGCTAAATGACTTATCCAGGGTCACAGAGCTAGGAAGTATTAAGTGTCTGAGGCCAGATTTGAACATCTGAACTCAGGTCCTCTTATCTTCAGGGCTTGTGCTCTATCCATTGCCACACCAAGCTGCCCTCTGGGTAGCTTTCTTTAAGAGATCATCAAGTAAAACTACCCAAATATTCTAGAAACAGAGTTAGAAATAGTCATTGAAAGTATCCATCGATCACTTTTGGAAAGAGATCTCACAAGAATAACTACAAAGGAATATTTTTATGAAACTCCAAAATTAAAATCTCAAGGAAAAATACTGCAACCAACCACACAAAAACAATTTAAGTATCAAGGAACAACAGTCAGGATTAACCAGGCTCTGGCAGCATCTACAAAAAAGTATTGGAGGAATACTATATTCTGAAAGGCAAAGTACCTGGGGTTACAACCAAATATTAACTGCCAGGCGAGACTCAACATCATCTTTCAAGGAAGGAGATGGATCTTCAATGAAGAGACTTTCAATCATTTCCATAAAAAAATCCCAGAAGCAATAATAAAACAATTGGAAAAATATCAATTACTCAAGGGAGGCTGAGCTAATATAAAATGACAATTCTACCTAACTTTTTCTACCTGTTTAGTTCCATATTGATCAAACTAGCAAAAACAATTTAGAGATATTGAAAAAAGAATAACAAAATTCATCTAGAAAAAAATGGTCAAGAATATTTAGAGAAATAATGGAAAATATATATAAAGGATGGTGGGTTAGCAATACCAGACCTAAAACTATATTAGAAAAATAGCAGTCATCAAAACCATTTGCTACTGGCTAAGAAATAGAGTGGTGGATCAGTGGAATAGATTAGATACACACAACACAATAAATAAGACCTACAGCAATCTAGTATTTTATAATTTTCCAAACTATAGCTTCTGGGACAAGAAATCACTATTTGCCAAAAATTGCTGGGAACACTGGAAAATAATATGTCAAAAGCTCAGCATAAACTTATATCTCACACCCCATTCCAAAATAAGGTCAATATGGGTACATGATTTAGACATAATGTGTGATACCATATGCAAATTAGGAGATTAAGGGATATTGCAATTACCAGATCTTTCAGGAAGGTAGGAATTTATGACCAAGAAGAATTAGAGAACCTTATGAAATACACAATGGACAACTCTGATTACATTAAATTAAAAAGTTTTTGCATAAACTAAACCAACAAAATATCCCAGAAGGCAAAGGAATTAGTTTTATAACCTAGAATCACTTACCTGGAGAAATTAAGCAAAATGCTTCAAGGACAAAATGGTCATTCAATGAAATAGAAGAATTTCAAGCTTTTATAAGGAAAAGACCAGAACTGAACAAAAAACTGATCTTCAATATCAATACCCAAGAGAAGACTAAAATGGTAAAAAGAAAAAGAAAACATAAGTGATTCACTGAAGCTGAACTGTATACATCTCTACATGGGAAGATGATATTTAAAATTCTCAAAAATTGTTCCGCAAATAGTGTAGTTACAAAGAATATGCAAAGACAGAGGGTATATGTATAAGGTAAGTTTGAGGGAATGCCATTAAGAAAAGGAAGAATTCACCACCATTATTTTAAAATGAGGAAAGTTAGGATCAGCTGCATAAAATGTTAATTAAAATAATAGATTTAAGATTTGAACCTAAGACTTCTAACCTTAATTTCATTAGATATTAGATTAATTTTGGCTATTTTAGTGCATTAAACATTTCTTAAAATGAACTGGCCAATTTGATTATCATTGTCAAAATGGTTATGAAAGTATATGCAAAAACAAAGAGAAAGAGAACCACTCTGTTTTTGTGCTCTATGCATAGGGTGTACCATTTGGCATTTAAACAATATTTTGCACAGCTCCAAAGAACATTGTGTGTGTGTGTGTGTGTGTGTGTGTGTGTATCTGTATGTGTGTTTGTGTGTGTGTGTGTGTGAGTATTCACTATTTTTGAAATATGTTGTGGCCAGCAACCCATTTACAAATTGGCATTTATAATGTCAGCACACTACCTAAGTAGACAAATAGATGAATGTATATACATATGTATGTCTGTATTATGCATATATGAAGATAACTGTGTCAATCAATAAGCTTTTAATAAGTGCCTGATATGTGCCAGGAACTGTACAAAGTGCTGAGAATATAAAGAAATGCAATACAGTTCCTACTTTCAAGAAGGTTATATGTGGATCTGGGGATATGCATATATATGTGCTTGTAAATTATATATGTGAACATGTATTAACTTTCTATATGTAGAGATTTAATCATTATGCAAATGTGTTTATATTAAATGCAAATGTTTATGTCTGTATTTATATTGTGTGCATGTTTTGTATATGTGTACTATGTATATAAGATGCCTGTTGTATTTACATGTGTAAGCACATTTGCATGTGTGTGCATACACAGACTGCAATATTTAATTTGCATGTATTTTCAAGGTCATAAGTGAAATAATCTCTAAACCTCAGGACTGTTCTGTGATTCTATTATCTGATGATGGCTTAGTTGGCAACCCCCACAAGTATTCTGTTAATCATCAGGTGCTAAAGAGATGTCTCAAGGGAAAAAAAAAACCAAACCAAACAAAAAAACCCAAAAACCTAGCTCTGGAGCCATTACTAGGTTTTGGAAAATGTCTCAGCACTGATAGGTAGAGAATAAATATTGCTTTCTCTGAGTTGCCTCCTACCATTAGATAACTAAAAGGGTTGACTATCTTTGCCCTTTGATCCTGAGAAGAAGAAAGTCCTTATGACTAGCCAAGGGAGCTGCCTTGTAGCTCTAAGGATTTTGAAACTTTCTGAAAAACAGCATCATAGATCTTGAAAGCAAATGGGAGTAGCCTAGCCCATGCCAGGAAGCAATGGAGCAGCCAATAAAGAAGTAGCCCTATTTGGTAGAAAAGCAGAGAATCTCAAAAGAGGAACAACTCATCTGAGTTAAGCAGAGGATCAGTCTTCCAGTACTAATGGATGCCATAATCATCAATGAACTTGTGAATGAAATATTTCTTAGGAAAAGAAAGGTCTTCAAAGTATGATGTTGAGTGTCTGTGGACACACAGATCTCCCAAACATGTGCCACATTAAAAAGGTACTTTTAAGTGTATACCCACTGTTTCTCACAAACATTTTGTGTATTGGTCAGAGAATGTGTCCTATATTTAGAAATATCATATTGTTAAATTCTTTGCTTTATGTGCTATTGTTTTGATTAAGAGAAAATGGACTCATGTCTCGTTTCTTAAATAGGAATCATATTGGTGGTGCTGGGGGGAATCATATAGAAGCAAGTATATAAATAACCTTTAAGGATTACTTCTAATACCCTAAAATGTTAATTTTATCAGTTGTCACTTTAGGAATTTTCTTGGTATGGGTTCAAATTGGGTTGACTAAGACAAGGACATTGAAAAACAGAAAGTACCAGCTGATGTTATAATGGTTGGAGTGTTGGGACTGCAGTTTGGAAGACCTGAATTAAAATCTAGTTTCACAGAATTACTGGCTGTGTGATCTTAGGCAAGTCACTTAAATTCTGTCTGCTTCAGTTTCCTCATTTTTAAAATGGTGATAGCAGTAATAAGGTGGGGTGAAGTCAAAATGTCTGACAGTAGAGACATTTTGAGAGAGAGAGAGACAATGTCTGAGCTCTTTCTGGCTTCCCTCAGAATCAACACCAGGTCAAGCCTCTGAAGGGATTTTGGAGTGACAAACATTTGGAGTGTAATAATTTTCTAGCTTAAGATATCCTGGAAGGATTTCAGGAAAGGTCTGACTCAATTAGACAGGGAAGAGATGTGTCTAGCACAGGCACAGCATGTGGAAGCTCACTGTGGGTAATCTAGTGGAAGGCTATCAGTCAAAATATAGCAGCATTGGTTACTCTGTTGTGGCTCAGAAGGCCAGATCAACAGTGAGACTTCCAGTACACCAAATTGTAAGTCCCTAAACCCCAACATTACAAGCAGGACGTGTCCTGACTATTAAACACTGTGGGGAAGCCTGCAGTACTGGTCCCAGGTTGGTCAGTAAGAAGCCCTGTCATCCTGCAGAGGAATCTTGGGACAGTCTCTGCTAGGCTCTAAGAGCAGACCTCAATCTCTAAAACTGAACAAAAAAGCAAAAAGCGCTCTGGCCATAGAAAGTTACTATGGACACTGGGAAACTCAGAACAGAAACCCAGAAGAAGACAGCAAAGGCAAAATGCCTTCACATGGAGTCTCAAAAGAGTATATAAACTCAAATGAGGAGAAAAATTCAAAAGGCTCTCTTGGAAAGGTTCAAAAGGCAGCTTAAAAGAGAGATGGAAGAAATGGCGGGAGGGGGAGGGTGGGAGTGAGAATAGGGATAATAACAGCGCCTAGCTCTCATGATTGTCATGAAGATCAAATGGGATATTTATAAATCCCTTACAATACTGCTTGCCACATAGTAAGTGTTGTATAAATGTTGTTTTTATATTATTATTGTTTTTATTAACAAAGAGACAGAGGAAATTCCTACTGTGTACAAGGCATCCTGCTATACTACTGAAAAAAAAAAAACTCAATAAAATAGTAGATGCTTCCAGAGTGCTTATAATCTACTGGAAATTTAATATCTAGACAGTTCAAATGTCTCAAGTACTTATTAGTAATGAAAGCCTGAACAAGGTACTTAACCTCTGCAAGTTCTAGTTTCCATATTAGTAAAATGAGTATCAAATGGAGGAAATATATAGAAAGCACTTTACAAACCCAAAATGCTATGTAAACAACTGTGTAGATAAGCTTGAGTAAGCCAATTAACCCCATTTGCCTTAATTTCCTCATCTGTACAATGAGTTGGAGAAGGGAAGGAGAAACCACTCTAGCATCTTGGCCGAGAAATCTTGAAATGAGGTTACAAAGAATCGATCGGATACAACTAAAATAACTCAACAATAAAAAACAACAAAGTATCATGTAGATATTAGCTCTTATAGTGGTACCTCAGTCTTGTCTGCTTTATACAATATTTGATACAATTCAACAAAGAAAAAAAAAACCTTCTGCATTTGATGCTTGCTTAGCATTAGCTGCATTTGGTTACTGTCTTGGTTGAGCAGTAGGTATGGGAGGTTGGCCAGGGGTATCGCATATCCTCCACTGCAGCTAATATTGCCTTCAATAGTAGACAGCTCCTCCCCAGCAAAGGAAGCTGTGTGCAAGAATGTCAGTTTGGAGCCCATGATGTTGAGGTTATGCATATCGAGGGTAGGTTGCATAGCAGCTCCTGCAAGAATGTGGCTGCAGCATATAGCCTCTCAGCTCCTAAAATCATAGTACTGGAAGGGGCACAAAGTGGCTGTTTTGCTCAGTAGGAAGAGAAATAGCAGGAGCAGCGGTGGCTGCACGAACAGTAGGAGCAGCAGCCCAGGCAGAGGTGGAGGATCCAAGACTCCTGGCAGCCCTGTGTAGTGATCAGAGCATGTGGAACCATAGCTTCTACCTCCACGTTTAGCCCTCCCCACCGCCACCCGCCCCCAAGAATCTAACACAGCATGAGTCCCTCTCAGAAACTGGGTTGGGTCAAGAAGGGAGGAGCCAAGTTGCACTAGTTTGTTTCTCCACAACTGGAATCCTCACTTGTTCCTTTGGGAAATTGGGTGGGGAGAGAGAGCGAGGCTGCACACTGCAGATGTTTTCCTCATGGGAAATTTTTGTTCGGTTCTTGTTTTTTCAACTTGTTGGAGCTTTTGGAACTAATTAACAATGAGTACAAATGTATTAAGTAAATGCAAAATATACATAAATTAAATACAAAATAACTTCCAGAAAGGAGAAAGTAATCAGTGGGGGTAGGGAAATAGTGATCAGGAAAAGCCTGTGATGAAGCATCTGAAGCAGACTTGGACAGGGACTAAGTATACAAAAGAGACAGAGGTGAACACAGAATTTCTAAGTTTTGGGGGCAGCAAGTAGGTCAATTTTTTTTAAATAATTGTAGAATATTTGGAGGGAATGAGGTGAAACAAGTCTAGCAAAGTAAGTAGGATTCACATTGTGAAAGGTTAGAAAATAAATAAGTGCTTTATATCCTGGGTACAATAAGTAGTTTATTGGAACTTCCTGAGCAGGGGAAAGATATTGATAGACTAATATCCTCCTTGATGCTTAGTCCATATAAATAATATATGTATCACATGTTTTTGAATTTTAGAGTGATAGAAACAAACATTTCATGCTTTACAAAAATCCCATTTGATCCTCAAAAGAACCATTATTATATCTATTTTATATTTGAGGAAACTGAGGCAAACTGGTTTGCCCAGGATCACATGACTAGTACATGTTTGAAGTCATATCTGAACTGCGGTTTTCCTGATTCCATACCCAGTTCTATTCACTGAGCCACCTACCTGCTTGTCATGAACCATGCTGATGAGTATTAAGATGATTGAACAGTATGGTACAATGGAGAGAGTGTTCAATTTGGAGTCAGAGAACCCAAATTCAAATCTTGTCTATTAATATTTGTTTGACCTTGATTACTCAACCTCTTTGGATTTCAGTTTCCTTAAATGTAAAATAAAAGGTGATCTCGAAGGATTTTTTCACAGCAAAATCTATAGTCTTATGGACAGAATGACAGGGTCTATTTATACTATATATGTCCCATAATAAATTACTTTATATGGATAAAGTAAATTCATTGTGTACAACTAAAGCTGTGTGTATATGTGTGTGGGAGCACATATCTTAAAAGGTCCATTATGAGAAAACTTTTTCAAACTGACCCATTTAATCACTAATATGAAAGCATTAATAGGAGAAAGCTTGCAGATAAAAGAAACTGTTACTCAGCAATCATTCCATTTCACAGAGAATATTTCTCATTTCATTTAGAAAAACATTGCTTTTTTAAAGGACTTAAAAATTCTGTAAAAAATAATTTCCCTAGTTCACATAAGAACTTTACAATAATAGAAATCACTAATTGGTGTCATAGCAAGCCAAATTAGTCTGTCACCCAACTTGCAGACATTAGTGATGGTAGAGAAAAAGTTAACAGAATTTTTTTGATAAGCTCTCCATAAGAGAACCAAAGCCAGCATAATGCAGCACAAGGAAAATATAAATTTTTTGTGCTTTGAAATAAAAAGAAAATTGTACGAATGGTCATGAATAGTCATTATTGATTCATTAAAACTTAGAAGTGATATTCATTGAGAAGTGATCACTTGTTACTTGTAATTCATTAAAAATGGGATAAATCAAAAAATTCCATTTCATTTTGAATGGAATAGTTTGACAAAGATTTTGCAAGTTTAATCACAAATTTAGAGAACTGAGGTTGCCTTATGTACCTGATAGCAAGTAGAGTACCTAGCACATGATGGTCACTTAAAACTCACAAATTAAATTGTTGAATTCATTTAGGTAGCACAGTGGAGAGAGCACTGGATCTACATTCGGGAAGATCTGAGTTCAAATCACACCTGAGGCACTTGCTAACTATATAATTCAGAGCAAGTCACCTAGATTATAACCATTTCAATTTCCTTGTCTATAAAATGGGAATAATAATAGTACCTCACAGGTACTATTGTGAATATCACATGAAATGATATTTCCAAAACTTATTTTATTTGTAAACTTTAAAGTACTATGTTAATGCTCACTATTGGTATTTTATTATAATTATTGTTAAATAACTTTTTTTTTACCTGAGACATACATAGATTAGACCAAAGAGGTTAATCATAGTTAAAGGTATATGCATTATGTGAAATTTTTCCTGTTTGTCTTATAACTTGTAGCCAAATGCCACTTTTCCCTACTCCAACAGTGTCTTATCTCCACCAAATGCTCAAGGCCTCCATCTTCCCAAATTATCAGCAAAACTTTTTATTTTCATAAAAACTTATTTGTCTTTAGTTCTTTTCCCAAAGATTTAACTGACTCAACTTTTATAATTTAAGAACAATACTATTTAATGATTTATATTGCCCTTTTATGTTATTCCAACAGGACATATTCACATTTTAAAAGAGCATGCATGTAAGTTCTCCTTAGAGCAATAATTTTCTAATGGAGTTTCAGTCATTTTGGCCAATGAATAGGAAGTAGTGTGAAGACAGGGAGGAGACAAATATCTTTTCCTAGCTTTTCTCAGTTTGCATAATCTACAGTGACAATTCTTCCTGCTTGTAAAGCTGGCATTAGTATATTATTTATTCTATGTTACATACTTACTTGAATTTCACATTTTTTATTGTAAATTGTTAAAATTGTACCATTAGGGTATAGAACTAAAAACTGCTAATTTAAATCTGACAATAAAATTGTCACGATTATGCCAGGAAAGTCTTTTAAATCATTAGCGAGTTTTTTTACAAGTATGTCAACCTAAGATTGTAAATAGAAAAATCATAATTTCCCATAATCATATTCATTTCAGGGTCAAAATGCCAAATATATTTAGTTCTAATATCACCCTCATGCCACTATGATCTACATCCACAGGAGGCTTTAAACTGATCATTTATCATTTGAAGCTTTACCTAGAAGCTTTGTTCTTAAGTCCCGAAAATCAAAATTGATTTTCTGCCTTATGAAGGAAAATAAATAAATAAACTCCCTTTAAAATAACATCAAAAATATGGATATGAAAAATATTTATAAATATGTGAAAAACCATTGCATAATGTATAGTTTATATTTAACTTATACTAATTGGATAAGAGTTATACTTTTGTGAAGTGTTTTTTTTTTTAATATTCCTTTCTTAGTACTCTGTGTGCTTTGTGACTTTGTAATTTAACTATTTTAAAGTAGGTGGGATGAGTTATATACAGAAACCCTGACAGTGGGAAGAAGGGGAGGATGTTAGAAGCAAGGAAAGGTATTGAGCAAGAATCCTATCAACCTTAAATCATTCTAAAGCAACAAAGAGGAATACTTGAGAGGAAATAAATTGCTTCTGCAAGTTAGCAATTTAAAACATGTATTTTTCTCCCTTTATATGGTAGCATATAATATTCAGCAATAGCACACATTTGGTACTGCTCACAAAATTTCATTCTTGGATTAATATCTTAAAATCATTTCTATCATTTTATGTATTCCAGATAGTTATTTAAATTCAGGAATACTTTAATAAATCATATGTTAAAATTAATTGGTTTGAAATTATTTTACAAAAGTAACTGATAACATAAAACAACTATAAGTTAAGTTTATTAGTAAATAGGTTAAAATGACCAGTAACATAATATTATATTTTTTTTCCAATTAAGAGAGAGGGTAAATAAAAGAAACCTAGACTTTAAATATGAATTTAGATGCCCAGGTATTCCCATAATAATTTAATTGTATTGGTTAAATTATTGGTACAATAGGTATCATTTATATCTCATATTCTATTCCCTTTTTTTCTTGAAAGATCCATAGTTTCTTAATTTCCATTTAAATGCAATAGAGCTCTGTTTGTAGGGACTATTATTTTTTCTATTTTACATACTAGGAAATTGACTCAGTCAAATAAAATAAATTGTTCAGAGTCACACAGGTAGTTTCTGGGGTGATATTTGAACCTAGGTCTTGTTAAGATATTCTTTCAGAAACAAAGAAAGATAGAATAAAAAAAATAGAAACATACATAGAGATCATTTAGAATACAGATTCTTAACTCAGGACACATGGACTCCCTGCCAGCCATAAACAGATTTCAGGGATTCTGAGAATTTACAACTGGTAGAAAAATCACAATTTCTGTTAATCTATAATGGAAATTTAGCATTTCTGAAGATCATTAATATTAGCAACATATATTCTGATAAGAGCTTTATAGACATCATAAGACTGACAAAGGGCTTTATGTCACTTAAAAAAAATGCTAAAAACAAACAAAAAAACCCTTAATCTAAACTGATCCCCTTGTCACACAAAGGAATTTTACACAAAACAGCTTCACCCACAGATTCTTACCTAGTAAAGTAATATAAGCAGTTTGTTTATATAAAATTTCTCTTGCTAATTAATTGCATTATGTCTCAGCTCTAGATTAAACTCA
This sequence comes from Myrmecobius fasciatus, assembly GCA_023553655.1. Taxonomy (NCBI): domain Eukaryota; kingdom Metazoa; phylum Chordata; class Mammalia; order Dasyuromorphia; family Myrmecobiidae; genus Myrmecobius; species Myrmecobius fasciatus. Next base: position 512,928 of record JAJPUD010000805.1, read on the forward strand.
AAATCTCTAGCTTACTATAGCTACTATACTGTCATAATTATAATATTAACAGAGGCTAAGGAATGTGGATCATGCTAGAGGAACTGTTCCAACTGCTTGACTTTTTTGGAGGTAGGGGTTGGAGAATTAAGTAGGATAGGATCATTTGCCTATAAATGATTTCCACTGTTTTGTAACCTGTGTTTCTTCCTTTCTTTTGTTTTTATTTCAAAGCTTATTTCCTTAGTCTACCATTTCCTCAACAACCAAATGTAGCCACAAGAACTCTTAAAAGGATTAGGATATTCCAACTAGTTCTTAACCTCACAGAAGAATTTGCATGCAGAGTATGCTATTATATTTAATTTCTTTAATTATCTTCCCTCCTGCCCAACCCCCATATACAGACAAAAAACCAAAACATTAAATATGACAAATCAACTATCTCAAAACATCACTTCCTTTGTTAAACTTAACCAAAATTAAATATACTTTAAAAATATTGGATTTTGAAAGATTATTTGGAGGGAGAGAGAGATTGCTACAGGACTTAAAACAATATTTCCTTATGCTTGAAGAATTATGATGCTAATATTACATTATGATTTTGGAAAAATGAAAAAAATTATATCACTCAAAGCTAATAACACAGTTAAACCTCTCCCAAAGTCCTTTTGATAGCAACAACTGAAAATATACATGCATGCTTATATGTTTATATATATATGTGTATATAAGCACATGTTTATTTACATATAAAAATATAAATGTATGTACATATTTATAAAACACATTTTTTTCAATTACTTTCCAAAGTACAAGACTATGATACTTTAAAATTTTTAATATTATGTTAAAATTAATTTTAGAGAGAAATATCTATATCAAATAAGTTCAATTATTCCAAATATTATCATATTTTATAAGTTTCTAAGAACTCAGGTTTCCAAAAAACATTATTTGAAAGAAAATATATTAAAATAATAACACTGTATATTGAGAATTTATTAAAATAAGTTTTTAATATGCTAATTTTTCACTTAAAAGCAACATAATTGGTAATAATACTTTCTAGCAATCTATAGAAACACAGAATTATTCTTTGGGGGAGTATTTTTTTTTATAAAGCTTTTTATTTATAAAACATATGAGTGATTTTTCTACATTGACCTTTGGAAAAAAATTTTTTTTCCCAAGCTTTTCCCCTCCTTCCCCCCACCTCCACCCCTAGATGACAGGTAATCTAATACATGCTAAATAGGATAAATTATATGACAAATACAATGCATGTATACATATCTATACATTTATCTTACTGCACAAGAAACATCAGCTCTAGAAAGAAAAGAAGAAAAAACAACCTAAGAAGGAAAACAAAATGCATGGAAATTTTCACAGAAAGCGTTAAAATGCTGTGTTGTGGTTCACACTCAGTTCCCACAGGCCTCTCTCTGGATGTATAGGACTATCTTCATCGCTGAACAACTGGTTTAAATCACGTCATTGTTGAAGAGAACCATGTCCATCAAAATTGATCATCGTATAGTCTTGTTGCTGTGTATAATGTTCTCCTGGTTCTGCTGATTTCATTCAGCATCAGTTCATGCAAGTCTCTCCAGGCCTCTCTGAAATCCTCCTGTTGGTCGTTTCTTATAGAACAATAATCTTCCATAACATTCATATACCATAATTTATTCAGCCATTCTCCAATTGATGGGCATCCTTTCAATTTCCAGTTTCTTGCCACTACAAAAAGGGCTGCCACAAACATTTTTGCACATGTGGGTCCCTTTCCCTCCTTTAAAATCTCTTTGGGATATAGGCCCAGTAGAAACACTGCTGGGTCAAAGGGTATGCACAGTTTGATAACTTTTTGAGCATAGTTCCAAATTGCTCTCCAGAATGGTTGGATCCGTTCACAGTTCCACCAACAATGTATCAGTGTCCCAGTTTTCCCACATCCCCTCCAACAGTTATCATTATCATTTCCTGTCATTTTAGCCAATCTGACAGGTGTGTAGTGGTATCTCAGAGTTATCTTAATTTGCATTTCTCTGATCAATAGTGACCTGGAGCACTTTTTCACATGACCAGAAATAGTTTCAATTTCTTCGTCTGAAAATTGTCTGTTCATATCTTTTGACCATTTATCCATTGGAGAATGGCTTGAATTCTTATATATTTGAGTCATTCTCTATATATTTTAGAAATGAGGCCTTTATCAGAACCTTTGCATGTAAAAATATTTTCCCAGTTTACTGCTACCCTTCTAATCTTGTCTGCATTCATTTTGTTTGTACAAAAACTTGTTAACATAATATAGTCAAACTTATCTATTTTGTGATTAATGATGACCTCTAGTTCTTCTTTGGTCACAAATTCCTTCCCCCTCCACAGGTCTGAGAGGTAAACCATCCTACATTGTTCTAATTTGTTTATAATATCATTCTTTATGCCTAGATCATGAATCCATTTTGACCTTATCTTGGTATATGGTGTTAGGTGTGGGTCAGTGCCTAATTTCTTCCATACTAGTTTCCAATTATCCCAGCAGTTTTTGCCAAATAGTGAGTTTTTATCCCAAAAACTGGGGTCTTTGGGTTTATGAAACACTAGATTACTATTGTCATTGAGCATTTTGTCCTGTGAACCTAACCTATTCCACTGATCCACTACTCTATTTCTTATCCAGTACCAAATGGTTTTGGTGACCACTGCTTTATAATATAGTTTTAGATCTGGTGCAGCTAGGCCACCCTCATTTGAATTTTTTTCATTAATTCTTTGGGGGTGGTATCTAACAGGTCAAGAGAACAATTTTTTTTCCTAGTGCATGAAAATAAAATCAAACAACAAAAAACTACAACATTCCTGATTGATAGTAACTCAATGTCCTCTTGAATAGTAAGTTCCAGTGACAAGGAATTACTAGATAGCTAGATAAAAGCAGTAAACGTAGAGCAGGTTCTAGAGTCAGGAAGACTTGAGTTCAAATCTCACAAAAAGACTTCTCCTAGCTATATGACTCTAGATAAATCACTTAACTTGGGCTTGAAATTCTTTATCTGTAAAATGGGAATAATAATAGCACCACCCACCTCGTAGGATTAAATGAGGTAATAATTGTTAAGTTCCAGGATCTAGTACATAGTACACATTATACAAATGCTAGTGATTATTAAGTTTTAATTATTACTTATCAAGAACTCATAAGGAACTAAGTTATAAGTTCTTTTAATTTCTACCCATTTATCCTAGGTATATTTTGTGGTAAAAGGAATAAGGCTGCACTCTATTCCATATAATATGGCAATATTTAACATATTAAAGACACCTATCATATTTCCATTATGCTTTTGTCATTTACAAGGCTTTTAAACATCAGAAATCTTGAAACATAGAATGGAGTTGAGAAGACTAAAACAACAACTGTGATCTGACCAAGTCTGTATAAATCACATTCCTTTTTCTATGAATGCACCTTAGTACTAGATTCTATTGAAAAGGAGTGTGAGTGCACATAGGCAATCAACTCAATAAAAATAACTAGGCCTTTTTCATATAATTTTAAAGTTAGGTCTTATCTATCAGTCATTTATTTTAATAATGCGTTTATTTAGTTAAGTCAAAATGTAAGACTATATTTTCATTCCTATATGCTTCCTACCTTCATTCAGGTCATTAATAAAATAGTGAACATTATTTCCTTTGATTAAAACAAGCACCTCACTGGGATCTTAAGATTTAGTCCTGGAAGGGACTTCAGAAATCCCCAAATCTATCCCATTCCCCATTTTGCAAGTAAGAAAATGGAGTGAGGAACTCTAAAGTTAGGACTTCTTTAAGATTTAGATTTTTCTTTTTGATTCCCTCTCTATCTGGATAGGTAAAATAAATTAAACTGGGAGGGGGTTGAGTAAGAAGCAAGCCATGATGCATTAAAAACATCCTAATATTAAATAAGGTAAACCAAACTGTATGAGGGTGAACTTTAAGTAATGAGTCTGGATTAAAAAAGTAGAAAAATTACTAGATCCTGTTACAGCAATTCTGACAAATCTTCCCTGGCTACTAGGAACCTGGGCTTCAGAAGATTTATCTTTGATTGTTTAATCTCAGAATGACAGAATATTGAACACTAACTTGAAAACCTTTTCTCTAATTTTATAAACTTTTTGAACACTATCTGGAGCTACCTAGCTTTCTTTTTTTCCCCTTTTCTTGAATATTTATTTTATTTTTTCCACTTATTTAGGATTTTAATTTCCACAGTTACATTTAAAATGAATTTTTAATGTTCATTTTTAAAAAAACTGAGTACCAGATTCTCTATCTTTTCCCTCTCCTTCTTTCACTGAGAAGGCAAGCAATTTGATAGAGGTTATACATGTGTAGCTACAAAACATTTCTCTAATAGGCAAGTTGTTAAATAAAACAAAGACTAAAAACAAAAACAAAAACAAAACCTTAAGAAAAATAAAGTTTAAAAAATATGGTTCAATTTCTATTTAGACACCTTCAGTCTTTCTTGAAGTATGAATAGCATTTTTTCTCATATATTAGTTAAAAGTTGTCTTAGACCATTGTATGGCTACTATAGATAACTCATTCACAGCTGAGCATCTTATAACATTAGTGTTACTTTGTACACGATACATTTCACTTTAAATCAGCTCATGGAAGTCTTTCAAGGTTTTTCTGAGAACATTCTGCTCATCATTTCTTATAACACAATAGTATTTCATCATAAACACATACCATAATTTATTTAATTGTTCCCTAACTGACAGGCATGCCCTCAATTTCCAATTCTTTCCCCCACAAAATAGCTGTTATAAATATTTTAGTACATATAAGCCCTTTCCCTTTTAAAAAATATCTTTTGTGATATAGACCTAGCAATGGTATTGCTAGGTCAAAGGGTAGCCCTTTGTGCATAGTTCCAAATTGCTCTGGAAACTGACTGAATCAGTTTACAACTGCATCAACAGTAAAATGTGTCATTTTTCCAACATCATCTTGGCCATTTGTTGTTTTGCTTTTCTGTCCTATTAAGCAATGTAATAGGTACAAGGTAGTACTTCAGAATTTTTTAAATTTGAATTTCTCCAATCAATAGTGCGTTTGAGCATTTAATATATATATATATATAGTTATAAATACTTTTGATTACTTCATCTGAAAATTATTTAAATCTTTTGATTATTTATCAATTGGTGAATGTTTCTTACTTTGATAAATTTGACTCACTTCTCTATATGTTTGAGAAATAAGCCCTTTAGGACCCACATGTACAAGAATGTTTGTGGCAGCCCTTTTTGTAGTGGCTAGAAACTGGAAACTGAATGGATGCCCATCAATTGGAGAATGGCTGAATAAATTATGATATATGAATGTTATGAAATATTATTGCTCTGTAAGAAACGACCAGTAGGATGATTTCAGAGAGGCCTGGAAAGATTTGCATGAACTGATGTTGAGGGAAACGAGCAGAATCAGGAGATCATCATACACAGCAACAACAGTATTACATGATGATCAATTTTGATGGACATGGCTCTCTGCAACAAAGAATTGTCTCAAACCAGTTCCAATTGTTCACTGAAGAAAACCATATACACTCAGAGAGAGGGATGTGAAATGTGGACCACAACATAACATTTTCATGCTCTCTATTGATGTTTGCTTGCAATGATTTTCTTTTTTTCTCTTGTAGATAGGATTTTTCTTGTACAACTTGTCAAGTATTTCAACATTATTAACATGTAGTGGACTTCCTGCCATCTAGGGGAGGGGAGGGGAGGGGACTGTGGGTAAAAGTTGTAATGGAAAGGAATAAAAGAAAAGTTTGTAAAGATCAATGCTGGGGAACTACCCATACATATGTTATACAAATAAAAAGCTTTAATAAAAAAAAAAAAGAAATAAGACCTTTATCAGAGAAATGCTTCAATTTTTTTCCACAATTATTATTGCCAAATGTTTTCCCTCCTCCCACATAATATTTATTTTATTTTCTCTGTTCTTTCATCTTCTCCCTTTTCAAAAGTGTTTTGCTTCTGATTATCTCCCCCCCCCCAATCACTCCTCTCTTCTATCCCTCCTGCCCCTTTCTCTTATCCCTTTTCCTTCCTATTTTCCTTTAAGATAAGATTGATTTCTGTGCCTAATTGAATGTTTTCCCCCTCTGAGCCAATTCTGAAGAAAGCAAGTTTCATTTGCTTTCCATTGTATTTGCCCTTTCCCCCTCCAATGTAAAAACTTCTTCTTCCCTTTTATGTGTGATAATTTATTTCATTCTACCTCTCCCTTTCCCAATTCCCTCTCAACCTTTCATTTTATTTTCTTTAGATATTATCTCTTTACTTTCAAATCACCAGTATGACCTCTATCTATATACACTCCTTTTAACTGAACTAATAATGAGAAAGTTCTTATGAATTACAAGTATCATCTTCCCATGTAAACAGTTTAATCTTATTAAAATCCTATATAATTTCTTGTATGTTTCTCTTGAGTTTTGTATTTGAAAGTCAAATTTTCCATTCTTTTTTGGGCTTGATTTTCATCAAGAATGCTTGAAGACCTGTAATTCACTGGATATCCATCCCCCCCCAAGAAAGGATTATACTCAATTTTATTGGGTAGGTGATGCTGTGTGTGTGTCTCCTTTATCAAGCTGTTGACTTTTTTCCCCCATGATTTTCTTGCATCACTTTCATTTCTCTTTCCATTTTCTCCTCTAATTTTCATACTTTATTTTCAAAATCCTTTTTGAACTTTTTCTATAATATTTGATCAATCCATATTTTTCTTGAACCTTTAGAATATAGGAGCTCTGACTGTTATCTTCTGAGTGTGTTTTGATTTTTCTTGTCACCACAGTAATTTTCGATGATCCATTTTTCTCCACTGTTTGTTCATTTTCCCAGTTTATTTCTTTTAACTCTTTGTTAAAGTAAGACTCTGCTTCCAGTATGGAGAGTACATTCTCCCATGTTTCAGGGGTTTTGTGCAGCTGTTTTCAGAGATTCCTCTGATTTGTAATTTGGGATTGTAAGTTTTCAGTTCTTCCAATATAGCATGATCTAAAAAGTGTTTATTCCTCTCTTGGTCTGTATTCTTGTTTGTGAGTAACCAAAAATACTTTTTATGCCCTAGAAGTATGAGGAGAATCCCCTCTCCACTGTAGCTGCAAGCTCTGGAATGCTAATATTTCTCTTTTCCCTGGGACCACCACCTATGACTGCGGAGTATAGGTAAAGCAACAGAATCCTGCTTTAGAGCTAGCAAAGAGATCCCTGTAATCTCCTGCTGACCAGCAGGATCCCCTTACAGCTCAAGAAGCAGCCAGTGCTATTGTTGATTCAGTGATTTCCAAGACCTACTTCTGTTGCTAGGGCTTGGATGATGCTGGTGCAGCCTGTGCTGGATTGTACTCCATTCTCATCCAGGTGGGACAGATCTTTACTGCTCATCTTCTAAACTGTCTTTGGTTTTTATGGGCTAAGAGTTCTGGAAACTGTCACGGTGGCCACTGATTCAATCTTTTTGAGGTCTGCTCCTAGTTTGCTAGGGCCTGGTCTATGCTGGCATGGCTTGCACTGGATTGTACTTTCATCCTGGTGCAACAGACCTTTCTGGTTGATTTTTGAAGCTGTTGTGGGATGGAAAATTGTTGCAATCCATCTTTTTGCAGTTTTTGTAGCTGTAGAATTTGTTTAGTAATTATTTAAAGGCATTTGGTGAGGTTTTGGGAAGAATTCAGGGGAGTCCCCATTACCTGGATTCCTGACATTTTGCTTCATCATATACTTTTATCACCTTAATTCCTGTTGACCTAGAACCTTGTCTTGTGCCAAAAGAACTCATAGTTAACCCACTTGTCTGTCTGATTCTGAAGTGTCTCCATTTCTTTTTTAAAATTTAAGAAAGAATGTCATGTTTATTTATCAAGGTCTACTTCTAGCATATGCTTAGTACTAAACTTGAGGACATCACATATTTAAAAAATTCTAAATATACAGACATATACATATGTGTGTATATGTGTATGTGCATATATATAAATATTTTTTTCCTAAACTGAACTGGAAAATAGAATAATGAGATCTTAACAAATGCAAATTCATGAAAGTTTTTGGAAAATCTTTAAGAAAATTATTTTTTCTGGGTACTATACTGTATGAAAATTGAATTAATGTGTTAATTAAACTTATACAAGAATATCACTTACCCATGATCATATATTAGAGAATTGTAAACCTGGATCATTGGGATCTATGTAAGTAAATATATTTTCATTTTCAGAGTCTTCTAGATCCTTTCCATATTTCACCAAATTCTTTTATATACATTTTCCTGAAAGCCACAATTTTAATTACTTTTTTTCTTTTGTCAATTGTTTTTATCTTTAATTACAAATGAAATAAGAACAACATTGTTCTTTCCCCCAAAAGTTCATCTTAATTAGTATATATATGTAAAGAGATAGATACATAAAAGTAAGCTACAACTGAATATAAGAGAAATATAGAAGAGATTGGGAAATAAAATTTCAGAAAATTTCAAGTTGTAAGATTTTACGTGTGTGTATGTATGTGTGTATGTACAGTGGATTAAAGGAAATATCAAATGATATTTTCATCAAAGAAAAAAGGCCATAAAATTAAAAGAAAAAAAAACTTTGCAGGCTAATATCAGATATTTGATTACTATTATTGCTCATATCTGACTCCATAGTCTAATCAAAATGTACTCCACTCATAATTTAACTAAAACTTTAGATATATAAAGAAAATTTGTTGTGATAATAAGGCTCCAAATCCCAAATACTTCATGCCATGAAATATAGTCAATTAAAAAGATATTTATTGAATTACAAAGATCAATGATTAAAAAGTAATTAAAAATTCAGCATATGTATCAAATCTTGAGGTCTATTCTTCCTTCCTTCCTTCCTTTCTTTTTTCCTTCCTTCCTTACTCCCTTCCTTCTTGCCTTCCTGCCTTCCTCCCTTCCTTCCTTCCTTCCTTCTTCCTGTCCTTCCTTCTTTCCTTCCTTTCTTCCTCCCTTCCTTCCTTCTTCCCTTCCTTCCTTCCTTCTTCCCTTCCTTCCTTCCTTCCTTCCTTCCTTCCTTCCTTCCTTCCTTCCTTCCTTCCTTCCTTCCTTCCTTCCTTCCTTCTTTTCTTCCTTCTTTCCTTCCTCCCTTCCTTCCTCCCTTCCTTCCTTCATTCTTTCCTTCCTTCCTTCTTTCCTTCCTTTCTTCCTTCCTTCCTTCCTTCCTTCCTTCCTTCCTTCCTTCCTTCCTTCCTTCCTTCCTTCCTTCCTTCCTTCCTTCTTTCCTTCCTTCCTTCCTCCCTACCATCTTTTCTTCCTTCCTTCTTTCTTTTGTGTCTGTCTGTCTGTCTTTCTTGGAATGGGTAACTATTCTCCAATGAAAATAAATGGTTATGGAATGATCAAATTATTAAGATAATTTCTAGGGGTAATGACATGGACACCCAAATTAACTTCAACTTCAGTATATGACATTTGACTATAAACAGTTGTATACAATTTTTAAAACACATAAGTACTACACCACAGTTTGTCATTTATGTATAAGGGGCATACAAGATGAACTGAGGAGAGACACTGCTTTGAATATTTCTGATAAAGTTGTGACAATGTAGGTGAACAATTATCTTCTTGAAATCTGTTTACTTAATTGTAAAATGGTATGACACTGACAAATTTTTACTCACCAGGTTTTTGTGAAGATTATGTTATCAGAAAGACTGTGGGATAGTTTGTACTTCATAGTCTATGGCGGTTCCTGCCTAGTTTTTCCATAGCAAAGATTTAAAGTTAGAAATGTCTCACACCCTTTCCCTTCTGCTGTCAGCTTAGGTCCTTGCTTTATACTTCATAGGGGGAAAAAAGGGCAGGCCAGAGGGACATTTCCTGGAGATTATTTTCTCCTCCTATACCACTCAGTTATCTTCCACCTATATGTATTTCCTGATGCAGATAAAGAGATTGCTCTTTTGCCAATCCCTTTATTTGAGAGATGGATTCCAAGCTCTTATATTTTCTACAGCAGAATGTCTCTACTATTATCCCTATTCTCTTTCTTATTTGAAATTTATTTTTTTTAATCTGTTGGCTCCTTTATTGCTGCTTGTACATGTATATGGTTTTTATTACTCTTAAAAATTTCAATTGATCTGACCATCAATTGCAATATTATATCCTTCTTTCCCCTTTTCAGCTAAAGTCACAAGAAGTCATTTTTACTCGGTACCTCTGCTTCATAACTCCTAATTAACTTCTAAATTTTATATAATATTGTTTCTCCCTTCATTATGCAACTAAAAGAAACCTTTCTACATTTCCTACTATTCTCATGTTTGCTAAATATAATGACTTTTTCTTAACTCATCCTTTTCTGTAGCTTTTGACTTAGGTGGTCATGCTCTCTTTCCTCTCGAGGTTTTTCTGTTATTTTTCTTTCCTGGAATTCCTTCTACTTGTCTAATCATGCCTTAGTTTCTTTTGCCGAATTTTTACCAAAGATATTGCCACTAATCAAAGATAGACTCCAAGGCTTTGTGGTGGACCCTCATCTCTTCTCTTTGTTTTTTTATTTCACCAGCTGCCTTGGCTTTAGTTATCATCTTTGTACAGATGATTCCCAAAACTACATATGCACCCTTAGATTCTTTCTCGCACTCTAACTTCACATTCCCACCTGGTTTCTGGACTTCTACAGTTGGCTATCTTGTAATACCAAACTCAATGTGTTCCAGACTTCCCAACTTTCCTATTTCTGACAAAATCACTAAGATCCATTAAAAAACCTGGCATCACAACCATGATGCAATTTGGAACTCTTCATTTTCAATAACCATTCATAATTTGTTGTCAAATCTTAGCATTTTAATGTTCACAATATGTCTTGTATATATCCTCTTCTCCACAGACACAAGCATCACCCTGTTAAAGGACCTCATCATTTCTAGTCTTGACTTATTCAATCAATTTTTGAATTGTTCTTTCTGCTTGCACTTTCTAATTCATTCATCCTCTACTCAGTTGCCAATGTGATTTTCCTAAAGTGAAGGGTTGATCATTTCACTCTAACACTCAATAAATTCAAGCAGCTGTCTATTGTTTCTAGGATCAATGAGTAAACTGAAACAGAAGGAAATTAAATGACTTACCCAGAGCCCCACAGGTAGTAAGTATGTAAGGATGGATTTGAACTCAGATATTCCTGACTTGAAGTCTAAAGCACTGTCCACTGTGCTACCTAGCTTCTTCAATATCTATACAAATATATTTCACACCCATGTGCATTATACAAAAAGGTATAAAATTAAGATCCACCCCCCAATAAATAAGTGGTTAGGATATAATGAACAATTTTCAGAGTATGAAATAAAGAATTAACTATATGGAAATTAGCTTAAAATCAACAATAACAAGAGAAATGCAAATTAAAGCAATGATATATTACTATAAGAAATTACAACTAGTCTTAGAATACAGATAAACATGAGAAGTGTTATGTGAGTTTATACAAAGTAAAGCAAACTGAACCAGAGAAATAATATACACATTGACTAATATAAAATGAAATAATAATAAAATGAAATTGAACATTGAGTGATTTTATTGACAAAGCAAGAAAAACTGAGAAAATGTATGTCTCTTCTTTCATTGCAGAAGTGGACAGCTATGGGTCTTGGGTATGAAATGTTTCCTCTCATGTCAGTTTGGCCTTGTTTTGGCTGCTTTTGCTGAACTGTTTTTTTTTTATTTTAATTTTTTAAACATGTTTATTATAAAGAACATCTTGCTGGGTAAGTAATAGGACTTTACTAAAAATGAAGTATATGAATAAAAATAAATCAATTAGCAACATTGCCAATGTGCATAGAGAGTTTGAAAATTTTAAAAAAAATTATAAATGTCAGCTACTATCACTGCTATTATATACTATCATTTTAAAATGAAAGCTGCTACAACCCAATGTAAATTTTATCTTTTCTCTCTTACCAGCAAAAATGACATACAGACAAGTGGAAAGAAAACTATTTGGAGAATATATTTTTCATGATTTCTATTCCATTTCATGAGATAATGAAACAAATGCATATTTATAATGACTGATATACTATATCTTCTTACTTGCATTAATTTTTCTATTTGTTTTGAATTTTTCCATTTCTTTTTCAACATATAAAATTTCAATACATTTTTAAAATTATTTCAATTTTCAAATTAAAAACCCTAAAAACTAATGCCCTGTTTTGAGATAGAACATTTTCAATTTCATTGCTCTCTACCTGAAAACATATGGATATTATACCTCACAGTTTTTCAGGTCAAATGTTTTCAAAAGTTCAACTAGTATTTTATGCCTAGCAGTATTTCTGGAAATGTATTCTAACTAACTTATCTTATTTATTTATTTTGCACAGTAGCTTTTTAGTTGCTTAGTCACTTTTCTTTTCTTATTCCTGACTCTTTTCTAATATGTTGCACAGTGAAAGTAGACACAGTGATGAATGAATGTGATGATGAGAATTGTATGAAAGGTATATTGTGGAGGGTGCATTCTGGCAGTCAGTCCAAGTATTAGAAAAAAAATGTTGAAATCTGACAGGCTTAGTCTGCTGACATGCAGTGTTTATGGACCCTGTAAGGAATACTGATGAGAGGGAAAAAAGAGAGAATATGATGGTGTTATAAATTTTAAACAAAGACTGTTCCACCAAAAAGTTGAAAAATATAATCATGTTCTGGATGCGTTAGTGGTGAGTCTATCACCACAGAGAACCCGTCTAGCATCTGCCTATGTTTGAGATTAATAGATACACTAAAGCTCTCTGTGAAAGTTACATGATATGCAGGAGAACAACTTGAACTTCATCTACCCTTTGACCTTTGGGTATTATCTTATATGCATTGGAAACCCAGAAAGTATACATTTGAAATGTTCTGAGTGAGTCTGTATATCCCATGAAGTGAAAATTCAGTGGCAAACTACATATTATGGATATTTGGTAACATCTGTAGGTTTTGTTAGGTTACCTGTCACAAAGTCTACTTTCTTTTGCTTTTAATTTTCTGAAGACAAAAACCTTACTTTCAGTGAGAAGAAATATTTTTCTTTCTTTTTCTTTTTATTCCTTCCTTCTTTTTTGTTCTTTTTATTCATCAGGCAATTTGATATAAAGTAAAGAATGCTGAATTTGTAGTCAGGGGTCTTGGTTAAAAATAATTCTGACTCAATAATTCAGTGACATTTAGCACATCAATGAAGTTCTCTGGACCTTAGCTTCTTAATCTAAAATGAATAAATTGGATTAGATAGCATTTAATACCCCGTCCAGCTTAATATCATAGACTCTCAAAGCTAAAAAAGGACTTCAGAGATCATCTATTCCAACTTCCTCATTTTACAGATGAGACTCCAACAAGTAAAGTCATTTGCAAGTGACAAGACAAAATTTGAACACATATTTCTACTTTCATAGGGAGTGATTTTCTCTCATACTCTATTACACTTCTTCCTTCTTTGATTTTCATATTTTGTTTTGTTTTGTTTTTCCTATATGGTAAAAATGTCAATAAGACATACATTCAAAGTCATCATAATTTTTGAAAAAAAAAACTATAAAAACTAGAGCCAGACTTTTTCTCCATTCATCTAAAAAATTAGCCTATTTCCATCTCAGATAGAACCTGAAGAGAAACTACCATGAACTCCATCCAGTCTCTTTCTTTTCCTCAGGGTATTGGGCAATAGCAGATTCAAGAATGATTAATTTATTTTTTAATTTTGTGTAGAATGGAGGTGAAGGGTATGGTTTAGAAAATTAGAGGAGATGGAAAGGGGACTTTATGCACACATCATCTTTATTATCCATTTTAAAAGTTTTTTTCCCCTTAACTTACTATACTGAATTATTTAAATGATTCTATAACCTCAGTGATGGGGTATTACCATCAGTCTTGCAGAAGGCAACCCATTCATACCTGCACCAGGCTATACTCTACTGTATTTATTTTGTATATGCTCTTTTATTTACCCAATTAAGAACAGGTTGTATGCTCTAGTAGGAAAAAAACAAAGTTTCTCAAGGAAAGGGAATGTTTTACTTTTTATTTTTATTTAAATTGCTTAATATATACCTGTTAAATAACTGGATAATACATAAATATATTTGATAAATATTTAATATTAATATTTCATTTTAATTCATTTACTAGACTTTTTCCTATTTAAAATTCTCCATTTAAACCAAAAAACTTGATGGAGGAAAAGATTAAAAAACAAAGGAATAATTAAATCCTCTAACTTCAGCTAAAGACAACATATTTGCAATAATTTCTCCCTTTCTGATAATATTTATTTCATCCTGACTTTATTATATTTATTTTGACACATGCACTTTCTCCTTCTTGATTTTATATATCTGAGGGACGCAGCATAAAATTCTAAGTTACCCTTAGTGCCTTATGTATATTAGGAATCATCAATCTCCTGATTAAATTATAAATCCATCACTAAATATAGGTATTTCCTTCTGCCACCATAAAGAAACCTGAATCAAGCAAAAATGTGAACTAATTTTCTGGATGCTTTAAAATTTCTATCTTTATGGGGCAGCTAATTGGTGTAGTGGATAGAGCACCAGCCCAGAAGTCAGGAAGACTTGAGTTTAAATTTGGCCTCAGACACTTAACACTTCCTAGCTGTGTGACCCTGGGCAAGTCACTTAATCCCAATTGCCTTAGTAAAAAAGAAATGAAAAGAAAATTTCTATCTTTGCCTCCATTGAATAGAAGAAAAACATATTTGTGTGTGTGTTGCAACAGAAAAATAAATATGAAAATTCATAAAAAAGTAGAAAAAGCATGTCTGACATAATAGATTTGAGTAAAAGAATCTTAGAAAGGCAAAAGATGTTCATACAGCAACTATCAATTGTTTTTAGTTATTTGTGTTAAATTTTATCTATTTTTCTTTATATGTGTACTGGTAACTATATTGAAAACTGACAAGCAGACATAGATTACATTGATCTCTATAAGTGAAAGGTAAAAGTAAATTTCTTGAAGGCACTGAAGTTCTTTGTAATATGAAGTCAAAATGTTAAATATTTAATTTAAAAACAACTCTAAGTGCTGATTCTGGAAGGCACTCTGCCAGTAGCTACAGAAAGAAAGAGAAACATGGTCCAGGTATTATGCTCAATGCAATGGGGAGAAGGAGGAATACAAAATTAAAATGCAAATTAGTCCAAGTTTAATACAGAGGATGAGTCAAACCAATGAGACAAATTTGAGAATGAAGATATGTCTCTTCACCTTAATTAGCTGACAAACCTGATGGGTGAATTTACTGATTTGGGAAGCTCCTTCTGATTTATTTCTGTTTCATTTCAGCCTGGTACCTTCTATGTAATTTGTTTTGAAAGGTAGCCAGAATCACTGAGCCCTTGAAGGACTTAACAATGGTTAAGTGACATACAGTAAGAGCCAGACCTGAATGCAAAGGCAACTATGCTGACCTTCACCTTAATTAAAAATATCTGGTAATTAAATATACTATGTGTATTACAATTCAGCAAAAATAAATGATGATAATTAACTTAGTCTCCAAATATTTTAGTCAGTTTTGAGGAGGTAGTTAGGAAGCCAGTTATTATAGTTCTAATGTATTTTATGTTTCTCATTTTTTATTAAGGTAAAAATCAGAGGCATAGTATTTTTTTTTATTTTATTTACTTATTTATTTTTGCTGAGACAGTTGGGATTAAGTGACTTGCCCAGGGTCACACGTGTGTCAGAACTTGTTAAGAATCTGAGGCTAGCTTTGAACTCAGGTTCTCCTGACTTCAGGGCTGGTTCTACATCCACAGGGCACCACTTAGCTGCCCCAACATACTAATTTTTTTTTAAAAGATATTGTTTTAATACAAAAGGTTTTTATTCCCAGTGGAACTACCATGGTTCATTAAGCATTTAACTAATATTATAAAAGTATTAATTGGTAAAATTTTATCAATTCTTCTTTTAAAGCAAGAAACAAATGATGAAAGGCTAGAAAGACTGCTCTTCTTTGAAAAAAAAAAACAAACTTTGAAATGATCCTTTTAGTATAAAAAATAGCTCATACCTAAGAGGGAATAGGCTAAAATACTGTTGTAATAAAATATCCTTTTGAAAAATGAATAATAGCTGATCATAAACTCATAGCCTCACTAAAATTAAAAATAAAACATATTTGCTTCATAATTGGATAGTTCTTTAAACATGGAAACTAGAATATGGATATAATATTGATAGTTATTGCTATTTCTATTATTAAAATACATTGAAAACTCAGCCAATCATTAATGAATAAACCATTTTCAAATTTAGTACAACATTGATTTCTCATATTCTAGCATCCTATCCCAGCTTAAGGGATTTCTTTATCTCAAATTGATAAAGATTAATCAACTGTTGGGAAAACCAAAACCGTTTACTGAAATTCTGCTAAATGTTAGACATATGTCAATGAGGTGATATGAAAAAAAAAAGCTAAAAAAAAGCAAAATATAATCCCTGCTCTCAAGGAGGTCCCAGTCTAATAGATACAATTATATAGACATTACTGCTAAATTTTTTTAATACTGAATTAAAAAGAAATAGTATAAAATATATTTGTGAATGTGTGTATATATAGTATATATGTTCATATTTGTATATATATATATACATATATATGCTTACATATATTTGCATATATATGTACACATATATGTACACATATGTAAAGAAAATATATGTATATATGCAGTGTATATACACTCATACATATGTATATATCCAGGGATAAACAGATAGAAAGAAAGAAAAATGGATGAATAAATGGATGGTCAAAAACTGATTTTCTGCAGCCATGATCTATGCAGGTAGTTCATAATGGCACCTAAAATTAGACTTAAGTAGGAGGAAAAATTAATAAAAATGGTTAATTTGGGGTTGTAGACAAGGAGTGTGGTATCTAGGAAGGAAGACTACTTTAGATTTAATGTTAGAAAACCAGGATTAAAGTCTCAGTTCTTATGAGTGCATATATTTATATGCATATATACAATGTATATGTGTTGTGTATATTCAGAGAGACAGCGACAGAAAGACACAGAATTATCTCATTTAATCATAATGCTAAAATTTTACATTGATGATTGTGGGTGGAGTCATGAAATGATTCAACTATTATGGAGATCAATTTGAAATTATCCCCAAAGGGATATAAAATTGTGCATACTCTTTGACTTAGCAGTGCCACTACTTGGTCTGTATCCCAAAGAAATCGTAAAGAAGGAAAAAGGTCCCATATGTGGAAAAATGTTGTAGCAGGTCTTTTTGTAATAGCAAAGAAATGGAAAATGAGTAGATGCCCATCAATTAGAGAATGTCTGAATAAGTTCTGATATATGAAGGTAATGGAATATTATTGTTCTATAAAAAATGAAGAACAATCTGATTTTAGAAAAGGTTTGGAAAGATTTACACAAACTGATGCTGAGCAAAACAAGCAGGACCAGGAAAACATTGTACACAATAATAGCAAGATTGTGTGATGATGAACCATGAAAGACTAGATTCTTCTCAGTGGTTCAGTAATCCAAGGCAATCCAAATAAACTTTGGAAAGAAAATGCCATCTGCATTCAGAAAAAAGAACAATGGAGATTGAATGTAAATTGACATATGCTATGTTCACTTCCTTTTTCTGTTTTATTTTTCTTTTCTATGATTTTCCCTTTGTTCTGATTTTTCTCTTCCAAAATTATTCATAAAGAAATCTGTATTAAGAATTTTTTTTAAAAAAAGGCAAAAAAAGGAATTCTGAAAATGATCTTTACTTGGAATAGGGAAAAATAAACTACTATTAAATAAAACTATATGCATGGCTTCATTAATGAAAAAGACATAGCATCATTATATCAGTACACCTGAAGGGTGATAAGTCCTCACTTATAGCTAGCTAACTCTTCCTATATGTCTTGTCTTCTCTATTAAACCATACTCTGCTTAAGAGCAGGGATTATCTTGCCTTTCTTTTTGTTCTCTCAGACCTTAATATAATGATTCATACATATTCAATGCTTCATAAATATTTTCTCTTCATTCTTTCATAATTCATTCATTATCCTTACTTGTTGAACCTTGAGTAATTATTTTACCCTCTCTGAGACTATTTCCTCCAGATAAAATAAGGATAATAAACACTTGTATTACCTAATTCATAGCAGTAAGGTATGAATCAAATTAAATCAAGTGTAGAAAGCAGTTTTATAACACTAAAGGGTAAACTCTAAAAATAAATATAAAATATATGTCATTTGTGTGCTGCAAAGAGCATTAACAGCAACCATTTCAATTTATTTTGAAGAAACTAAAAGTGAAGTCCAATTAGCTGGTACAATGGATAGAGTATTGGGGCTAGAGTCAGGAAGATCTAAATTCAAATCCTGCCTCAGACTCTTACTAGCTGAGTGATCTTGGGCAAAGGACATCATGTAGAATCAGATAAGACTGAACAATAACAAGAGCAGAGTAGAAAATGCTTGGGAGTTGGAGTCAGGAAAACATCATCTCACATACTCTCTCAGTTGCTTTTTAGCTAGATGATCCTAACCATTCCTCTTTCAGTCTGTTTCCTCCTCTATAAAATGGGGATACCTTACAAGGTTATTGTGAGGATCAAATGAGATAGTATATTTGTAAATAATTTTCAAACTTCAAAATTCCCTATAAATGCTAGCTATTATTTCATACTTAAGGAACTCTATGTAAATACTTAAAAGTCTATAAATGTTTGGCAATCTGCATATGCAAGGTAAGAAATTTCACAGTTTTTTTCCAGTAAGATACTAGTAAATAGTAAACTATACTGGAAGAATCAGTAGGTCATCAAAATTTAGCTATCAAGGGGATAACAGTCTCATTACATAAATCTTTTTCCAGGTATACTGAAACAATATTATTTTTCAGGTGAAAGATATTTTACTTCTTCGTGACAATTAGCTAACATAATATTGTATTTAGGAAAGACAAATTGCAGAAAGCAATTTGAGAATACTCGAAATTGTTTTTCAGCTTCAAGTCAATTAAATATGCTCTTATATAGCAAAGAATAGGAATAATTTATAGGTTGTGAAGCAAGGAAAAACTTCCTTACCTTGCTATACAAATATGTCCCTGCTAGCCAGTCACTAAGTCAATGGAATTGTGATCTAATCAATGAAGTGACATGACCATGATTAATACAAACTGCAAAGCAGTCATAATTTCTCTTTTTCTAAGTAATTCTTATCTGAGTCTTTCCATAGAACTTGTATACAGGATATACCCAGAATGACTTGAGTTATCTCAGTCTGTTCGTTTCTCTTTCTGTCTCTGTCTCTGTTTCTCTCTGCCTCTATATCTCTTTCTTCTCAACACTCTCCAGGACCAATCCATCAACTTATAAAATAACAATTTTTTATATTATACATAACCAGATAATTAAGAAAAATTGGTCCTCTGCCCATCACTGATTACCTTCCCACATACCAACTTATATGGAAATGTTGCCATCATGACATAAAAAAGGACATCGGATGCTAAAGAACTGCTTGAAAATTTTACCCTTAGAAATTAACTACTTGGCAAGAATAATATTGATTCTTACATAGAACTCTGAAGTTTGCAAAGCACTGGCAAATGCATTATTGCTTTTAAACCTAACAAATGAAGTAGACATTTGTGGTATTAATGTCTACATTATATACCTCAAGACATTAAAGCTTAGTGAGACTAAGTGACTTGCTCATAGACATTGCTCATAGAGATGAGAGTGGACTTCAAATCTTCATGATCTCAGTAATGCTATATCTTATTAAGTGATACTTCTCTTTGCCATTCTTATTAAAATATTCATGTGTTCTGGAAACTTGAAAAATACAATTTTGTGTTTAAAAGATTTCTCTTTCAATTTCATCATGAGAGAGATGAACAGATTTCATAGGATCATAGATTTAGAAATAGAAGGCATCTTAGAGACCATTTGCTCTAACCTACACATTTTACAGATGTGTAAATGAGGAACAAAAAGATAAATAACTAAGAGTTCTTCAATTAATAAATGTCTGAGGAAGAATTTGAACTTAAGTCTTCTTTACTCTATGAACTGCACTTAACCACTATATAACTTAACTAACACTATCAATAATAAACCAGTTTAGCTTCCTGGGAGAAAACTTTGACTAAGATTTCATAGAAGCAAAACTTACCAATTAGTACTCTCTACTGTGTGCATGTATGTGGTCAGGAAAAAAAAAAAGGTGTAAGAGGTAGTAAGGAAGAGAGGAGTAAACCATAGGAATATTAGCTAATCTATATACTCAGTGCTATCAAGCTGAAATAGAATTGAATATCTGCAGGCTACATAGTGAATGAGAAAACCATAATTTAATGTTACATATGCTGTACTGTGTTTGTATTCATTTTCTTATACACGTGCAGTTACATTTTAATCTGGTTCATAAAATTCTCAAGAGTTTTGAGGGTAAATTTGACAACTCATTGAGTTTATCATCCTAGTGAGAATTCCCCCTTATGTACATATAACAAGTGTGTGTGTGCATGCGTGTGTAAATAAACACAAACATATACACACAGAGATACACATATGTTTATATATACACACATGCATATATGCATGAATATGTGACTTATGTTACATATGCTATGTGTATATTATATCTATATCTATATATCTATCTACACCCACACACACACACACACACACACACATATATTAAAGATAACACAGTGGATAGTGTCTGGCCTAAGAAGACCTGAGTTCAAATTCAGCCAAAGACATTTACTACCCTTAATATTGTTTCCCTTAATGTCTCATTTGTAAAATGAGATGGAGAAAGAAATAACAAACTATTCCAGTAGCCTAGCATCTTCGCTAAGAAAAGCACTGTGGGATTAAGAAGAATCAGATACATCAGAAATTATATATAAAGTTCTCATCAAGTCTCTTTCACTGAGCAGGAAAGATATAAATATTAGAAATTTGAAGGTCTGCCATCTTTGTGAAACTTGGAAATGTTAGTTTTATTTGAGTGAGGATAAAGAGTAGAAACAGAGGATAAGATTAATATTCATAGACATGACTTTCAAGCATAATTATAATTTTTTATATAAGTTGAATGCTTCAGATACTAATGCAGTTAAGTACCAAGTATTAAAAGTACTGAATCAATTTTGTATAATGTAAGGAGAATTGGAATCCAGGGTAGGTCTTAAGTTCCAGTTCTGCTGTTTACTACTTGGATAAGTCATTTGAAATCAACTTCCTCATCTGTAAAATTAAAATATTAGATCATATGTTTTCAAAGCTCTCTTCCATCTTAAAATCCTATCATCTTATAGACAATTGTGACATATCACTATTACCTAGAGAAAGAGACTGACAAAGGGTTTCAGAGAAAGAGAATTAATTTTATTTTAGTCATTTCTAACAGAAATGTGCTAGAATCAGTCTGTACTTGCTCTTAAGAGATGGTTATTAAATTTCCTGTACAAGCATTAGCATCTCAGAAATTGACAAATGCTCTGAATCAGGGCTAAAATATTTTATTAATTGTCTAAACTTAAAAATCAGTTGGAGAAAAATGTTAATGATGCAGATTAAACTTCATAGTTCTATCCACTTCAAAAACTATATTAGGCTCTACTGATTTATCATAGCAGGGCATGATCTAGAATTCTTGAAGCATACTAACAGCAAATATAAAGTTTCCAAATTGTAAAAAATTCAAGTAGAGACTATGGACCAAACCAGTAAAGTTAACGAAAGCTCATTATCCAGCTGCCCACAGGGTAAGGATTTTTCAAACAAAGTTGTTTTTGTAGAATATGGAAAGAGTGCCATATACTCTGGTAAAGAGAAAATATACAATAATGAACTCATTCAACAATGAAATGCTGAAGTATGAAAAAACAAGAATTCCAAAGCATAATTTGAAATAAGAATAAGGTTTTTACTTTAGTAATAATTTTTCAGAAAGTAATAAAATTCTAATTTTAAAAAATGTTCACAAATACACATTTATGATTAAAAATTAAAATTATACATTCTACTTCATTGTTCATATTTAAGCATTGTTTAAATTCTTTCTGAATTGAATTAGTTTTGAAATATCTATTAAAATAGTATTGTTCAGAAATTCCCCTTTTTTGTTTTAAAATTAGTCTAATGTCTTTAAAATCCCTGTTGAACATTATTCAAATGGTAACAGATTGTTTCTTTTCAACTTTGCATAAAATTTTCCTAAACTGAAAATATTATCACTAATTTGTATTTTAAGGAATCTAGCAAACTTCTTTTATTGTTGATTTAAAGAAAATCAGTTCCCATAAAACCAGAAGAAGAAAAAAAAAGAACCTTCCTTTATAGATCAAAAGAAAGTTTTTTGCTTATTTTGATTTGTTTCATTTTTTGCCTCATTAGAATAGAGTACAGTATTTTTTGTTTTGTTTTCCCATGACATTAGTTCATGTTTTATCCTTGGAGAGAGCTTCCTCTCTAATACTACTTAATAAGAATGCTATAAAGTATACAAATAGATGAATCTGAAGTCTTATCATTCTGATTTGGAATGTTTCAATTTACGTTTAAAAATGCCAGATTTATTTTGGCTTCCCAAATGTGGA
Organism: Myrmecobius fasciatus; assembly: GCA_023553655.1. Lineage (NCBI taxonomy): Eukaryota > Metazoa > Chordata > Mammalia > Dasyuromorphia > Myrmecobiidae > Myrmecobius > Myrmecobius fasciatus. The sequence continues at coordinate 535,670 of JAJPUD010000805.1, forward strand.
CTAATTATGATTTAATAAAATGTTCTGCATAAATGAAAGCATAATTCTCCAGAAGATTGAAAGGGTGTCATTATCTTCCTTAAAATAACCTTAAAGTGTTAATGTTTTCCTTTTCAGATCTCATAACATGAAGTTTCAAAAAGGCAATCTGTCGAATTTGATGATTAAAAAATGAGGAGAAAACAGAAAAAAATGAAATTTAACATTTTATCACTATATCATTATGAAATTTTCAAAGTTATCTCTAACAGTTGACACGGAATATATAATCTACAAAATTAATATAATCTATAGAAATCAATCTGTGTGTGTAATATGATTTATAAAAATTAATAAAAATTTGACTTTCTCACTATTTTTTTCTTATAATTCCTATTGTTGAGCAATTTTTTCTAAGATCAGGCTTCTGTCTGATACATGATTTGTTGCACCCAAATTTTTGGACCTATTCCAATGCCTTATAAGCACTTCTAGAACAACAGTATAGAAAGGAGGAATGCAACAAACATTTATTAAGTACTTACTTTGTTTCACACACTGAATTAAGCACTAGAGATACAAATAAGTAAAAGGTACCTGTCTTCAAGGAACTTCCAATTTAATGTAGAAAGAAATGTAATGTAGGAAAAAAAAACTAAAAAGAGTAGGGTAGAAATAAAAGTACTCTTGAAGAGACATAATGATAAAGTTAGGTAAGTAAAAAAGACAGTTAAAAAAAATAAAAATTAGTACACTTAGGACCCTTCCCAAAATAGAGGTATGAAAAAGACCTCCATAATGAGAGAAAGGAGTTGGCATGTCAAAGAGATATATGAGGTAAGGAGGCAACAGATTTTTCTTCAAAAAGAGAATGACCCAGATGCTAATGGAGATTAAAGGTTGAGACTATTGCTAATTATCAATGGTAAAGTCAGGAAAGTGACAAGTTCAGTTGGTAAAAAAATGAAGTCTGGCTAGCCTGCATCCCTCTCAAAAACATATTAGTAATATACTAGGGTACAGTCAATTTGAGTTTGAGGTATACCTCTGGAATTTACAAGTCATGGGTAATTAGTCAGCCGGCCTCAATTTCCTCATCTGTAAAAAAAAAATGAAAATGATCTTTGCCTACCAGACCACATCTATTAGTTGAAATTTCATCCTTCCTTGAAAACTAAACCCAACTACTATTTTCTTCATGATGTTTTCTTTGAATATCCTCTCCTTCCTTGAATTTTCATAGAAATTTGCATTTTTTCACTTCCAATATTACCATAGTATTTTGCACAGGTCTTTTATATTTTTCCCCAATTAAATCTTTAAAACAATACTACAAAGTTTTTTTTTTGTTTCATAGTTCTTATACCTGCATCTATACCTAACATAATGACTTTCCCCATATCATTAAGTGATTATTAACTAAATATTTATCTCATAGGATATAACCTATGTAGAGTGATCCACGTAACTCAAAATGCAAAGAAATATGGAAGTTATTATAGAGATCATGATTATCATCTTATTTTTTCTATCATTTTTTCTGATGGGGAGTCAGATGGCAATGTCCTCATACAAATAGCTATTATGCTACTATCACTTTATGTTTACTAGTATACTTATATGGTTATTTTGAGGATAAAATGAGTTAATATTTATAAAATATCTAGCACATTGACTAGCATGTTACATAAATACTTGCTCCCAGCCTCCCTCTTCTTCTATTTTCTTCTCCACAACTTGTATTTTTTTTTCATTTTTCAGTAATTTACTTTTATACTCTTACTCTACAGTACAATGATATCAATCTTTTGAGAATTTATCTCCTAATCTGATGCTTTTCCAGCTGCTATCCTCCATGCCTGAAATATTCTTTGTCATTAGTATTGACTTTCCTGGCTTTCTTTAAGATCACTCAGCTTAAATGTTACTTCCCTTGAGGATTTTCCTTCTCTTTCCACCTCTTGCCCAGTGTCTTCCCCTTTGATATGACCATTAATTTATATTTATACATTTCATGTACATATAGATTTTTGTATACTGTGTCCCTCATTAGAATATTAGCTTCATGAGAGAAGGGACCATATATTTATCCTTCTTTGTTTTCAAGACAATTAGCAAGGACATTATATTTTAAGAAATTATAACAGGGATGTGCCTGAAAACCTTAGAACCATATGCCAAAATAGAAATACAAAACATTCACTGATCATTTCAAAAAAATGATATCTGAAAATAAAAACTTGCAATAATATATTGCCAAATTGTGGAACCACCATGTCAAGGTGAAAATAGGGAAGCAGAAAAAATTCTTTTAAAATCATGAACACAGTTAAAATATACGAGATATATCCACTAACCCTTAATGAAAGGAAGGGCTTGGAATATGATATTCAAGAAGGCAAAAAAAGCTAGAATAACAACCAAGCTTATTCTAAATAAATAAATAAAACCTTATTATAATCCTTCAAGGCACACACACAAAAATACATTTAATTAAATAGAGGACTTCCAGACATTCTTGCTGAAAACAAAATCTGATAATGGACACATGACTCAAGAGAGGCAAAAAATGGCAAACATGACTGAGAAATCAAGAAAAACTTAACTAAACTGTTTATAATTCCAAACTGGAATATGACAAATATATCCCTTAAGAGGATTACCATCTAATATTAGTGCAATTATAAAAAGATTACTTAGACAAAAGGAATGGTATAAACTTAGTATAATGGAATGATTTCAAAAGAAAAATGGAAAGCTGAGAAACAGGAATCTGTTAGGAGAAGGGAAAGAAATAGGAGAAAGGAAAGAAGAATAATGGGGGAAATGACCTTACATAAAAGACATATGTGAGAAAAAGTTTTTAGATAGAGGAAAAAATGGAAGAATGTAGCAAGACTTGAACCTCACTTCCATCTAAATTGGTTCAAAGAGGGGAGAATATACCCACATGTGTATATACTCAATTGGATATAGAAATCTTATTCAAAAGTGAAGCATAAAGGGACAGATTAAGAGACATGGCAGATGTTGACAAATGGGAGGGCAAATTAAGAAAGATTGCAGTCAGAAATAAACAGAATGTACAAGATGGATAAGGTTTAAAAAAAAAGGAGAGAGAGGGACAGAGGAAATTTTTAAAAAAAGAGAGAATAATATCAAAGGAAACAAAGTTAGCATTTATAATGAGAATGGGGTGAATTCACCCAAGAAAGCAATCAGATAACACAATGGATTTGAAACCAGAATCTAACAATAACTTGTTTACAAAAATACACTTGAAGCAGAAATTTTACATGGAGTTAACAAAAGAGGGACAGGATACTTTAGAAGACTTGATTATGCTTAAGGTGAAATAAACAACAATATTAGTAAAATGATAGGAATAGCAATCACCATCTCATACAAAAAAAAATAAAAGCAAACAAAAATAAAACAGATCAAATCGAAGGAGATAAATAGGGAAATTACATTTTGCCAAAAAAGCACCATAGACAATGAAGTAAAATCAATATTACACAAATGGCATAGTTTTGAAATTTTTAAATGAAAAATTAAATGAATTATAGGAGGGAACAGATAGTAAAACAATAATAGTGGTTGATCCCAATTTAGCCCATCCAAGATTGATAAATCTAACCATAAAATAAATAAGAAAAAATTTAAGGAGATGAATAGAATTTTAGAAAAGCTAAATATAACAGACTTTTGGAGAAAACTAAATGGGAACAAAAAAGAGTATGCTATTTCTGAGCTAAAGATTGCATCTTCACAACAAGTGAATATGTGTGTGTTAGCGCATTAAAAACTTCACAAACAAATGCAAAAATATTAAATGCACCTTTTAAGAACACACTGCAATAAAATGTACATTTAAGAAAGGGTGTGGAAGCAAGATTAAAAGCTCATAGGAAATTAAGTATTCAAATCCTAAAGGATAAATGAATCAAAGAACAAGTTATAGAAACAATTAATAATTTCATTAAAGATAATATCAACAATGAGATAACATGCCAAAATTTGTGGGATGCAGCAAAAGCAATAATTAAAGGAAAAATATATCTCTAAATGCTTAAAGGAATAAAATACAAAAAGATGAGATTGACAAAAAAAAAAAAAACCCTAGAAAAAGAACAAATCAAAAATCTTCAATAAAACACCAAAATAAAAATTTGAAAATCAAAGGAAAGTCAATAAATTTTAATGAAAAAAAGTTAATAAGTAAAACTAGATGTTTTATGCAAAACTCAAAGCATTTTATAATTATAATTTAAAAAAGAAAGAAGAAAACAAAATTACCATAATAAAAATAAAAAAGGTAACTGCATCAACAGGGAGGATTAAATTAAAACCATTATTAAGAGCAATTTTGCTCAATTTAAGCCAACAAAACTGACAAATGAAATAGATATGTTTATCTAGAGAAACAATATTTTTAATATATAAGTGGAAATGGTATATTTATATGTCTCTTAGAAAAAAAAAGAAATTGAACAAACCACAAATAAATTGCCTCTCAGAGGAAAACCAGATCACATGGATTTTTAGATAAATTCTAACAAATTAATAGAGAATAATTCCAATAGTATGTATTCTGCAGGAAAAAGAGGTTAAAAATGAATCTAGCAAATTTGTTTTATGATACATGCATGCAATCCATATTTATACCAGTAAGGGCAAAAACATAAAAAGAAAACTATAAACAAAATTGATTGATGAACATACGTTTTGAAATATTAAATAAAATACTAGTAAAGAGACTATAGAAAAACATCACAAAAATAAGACACTATGACCAGGTGGAATTTATAAAAGAAATGCAGGGATAGCTCAATACTAGCAAAACTATAAATATAATTGACTACACCAATAAAAAGCAAAAATAAATAAATAAAAATCATATCATAACAACATAAATATTTAAAAAGCTCTTGACAATATTACATACATTCCTGTTTTAAAAAAATTGACAAAGCACAATAATAAAAGATACTTTTCTTAAAATAATTTGTAATATCTAAAGACAAGAATAAGTGCCACCTTTTATCTAGATAAACTAGAAGTTTTCACAATGAGATCAGGATTAAAGCAAGAATGTCCATTATCACCACTATTATTCAATATTTTACCAGAGATGCTAGCTATTGTATTAAAGCAAGGAGGAGGGGAGGAGGAAGAGAAATTGAAGGATTATTCTTTATAGGTGATAGGATGGTATTTTTACAGAACTCCAAAGAATTAACTGAAAACTAGTCCAAAAATTAACAATATTAACAATGTTGCAAGATAATAAAATAAATCCTTATAAATCATCATATCACAAGTTGTATGTATTACCAACAAAACCTAGCAAGAAAATGTAGGAAAAAGAAGTTTATTTAAAATAACTGCAGACAGTATAAAACATAGGGGAGTCTATTTGCCCAGACTCACAACTATAGGTTTTTTTTTTAATGTTTTAATGGGAAAATTTAATTGCTGATAGGCAGGTTAAGCCAATATGATAAAAAATGATAATACTACTTACATTAATTTACATAGTGTCATAACAATAAAGCAACCAATAGATTATTTTTAGAGTTAGAATATATAATATTTTAAAGAATAAAATGTCAAGAATATCAAGGGAGTAATTTTTTTAAGTGAAAGAAGGTAGCTAATATTATCAAATTCCAAACTATACAGCCAAGTGGTAATTATCAAAACAATCAGGTTCTGCATAAACTATAAAGTTGTAGATCAATGAAATAAATAAGGAACACAGTTATAAATGATCATACTATTCCAGGTATTGATAAATTCAAAGATCTAAGTTTTGTGGCAAGAGTTCAAAATTTAACAGCAACTGTTTTCAAAGTAGATAGAGAGTAACAGCTCACAATGTAGATCCAAGATAAGGGCAAAATCAATACCTTATTTAAAAATAAATTGTTACATAATAAGCAAATTAAGGAAGCTTGGAAAAAATTACCAATTATATCTATGAATAATGAAAGAGTTAATAAGAAAACAAAGGATTGAGAGGATCACAATAAGTCCAATGGATCATTTTCATTAAACTTTAACTTTAAAAGCTTTAAATTTTTAAACTTAAAAAAATATTTTCCACAAACAAAACAATGAATGCAAAATTAGAAAAAAATCAGAAAATTATGGGGGGAAGCAGAGAGGAGGTAGAGAAATTAGAATAACTTAGTGGGAGCTATTCCCCAGTTGATAAATTGTCCAAGAATATGAACAATCAATTTTAAGAAGAAATTAAAGCTATCAATAGTCACATGAAAAACTGCTCTAAATCTCTGTTATTTAAAGAAATGTAAATTAAAACAATTCTAAGGTACCACTTTAAACCTCCTGGATTGACCAGTGTAACACAAAAGAAAAAATGATAAAAGCTGGAGAGATAAGGAAAAATAATTACACTAATACATTATGATTGGAATTTTGAAGGGTTCAACAGTTCTAAAGAACAATTTGTAACTATGCCCAAAGGACTATAAAATTATGCAGAATCTTTTAACAATCAATAACACTCTTATGTCTGTATCCCAAAGAGGTCAAATAAAAAGAAAAATGAAAATGAATCATGCGCAAAAAATGTTTGCAACAGTTCTTTTTGTGGTGGCAATGAATTGGAAATTGAGGGGCTGCCCATCAATTGGGGAATGGCTGAACAAGTTATGGTATATAAATATGATGGAATATGATTATAAGAAATAATGGAACTAATGTAAACTGAAGTGAACCAGGAGAACACTGTATATAATAACAGTAATATCATAACAATTTGAAAGAATTAGGTAGTTTGATTAATATAATGATCCAAAAAGATTATGGAGGATTAATGTTGAAAAGTACTATCCACTTCCAGAGAGAGAGAACTGATAAAGTCTGAGTACATATTGAAGCATTATTTTTTACTTTCTTTTTCAACATGGCAAATAAGGAAATATATTTTACATGATTTCATAAGTACAATGGGTATCATAATTGCTTGCTTTCTCAATGAATGGGGGAGGGACAAAAAAGGAAAAGGATTTAGAACTTAATATGTTATAAAAGAATGAAAAAATTAAAAATGCACAATGTTATTCTCTATAATTAATATAATAATAAAAATTTCTATTGACTTGAAGATAATTAAAATAAAAATAAAGGTTTGCTTATTTAATTTATTGACTACTGCACAAATCATCAAAATTACAATTCATTTAGTTTTTTTGCCTAGTTCAAAAAAAAGTAATAAATTATTTTTAATGGGAAAACTGGGACATTGATACATTGTTGGTGGAATTGTGAATGGATTCAACCATTCTGGAGAGCAATTTGGAAATATGCTCAAAAAGTTATCAAACTGTGCACACCATTTGAAATAGCACTATTTCTACTGGGCCTAAAACCCAAAGAGATCTTAAAGGAAGGAAAGGGACCCACATGTGCAAAAATGTTTGTGGCAGCCCTTTTTGTAGTGGCTAGAAACTGGAAGCTGAATAGATGCCCATTAATTGGAGAATGGCTGAATAAATTATGGTATATGAATATTATGAAATATTATTGTTCTGTAAGAAAGGACCAGAGGGGGGGGGCGGAGCCAAGATGGCAGAGTGAAAATGTGACTCTCTGCGTCCTCCTCAGATCTTCTCTCAAATCAACAATAAAATAAGCCTCTCAACTGATCTTCAAGTCAACGAATCCAGAAATATTTGGGCACTGCTTGCAGATATCTCTGAAGAACTTCACATCAGCTTTGTTTAACTCGGGCAGAGGAATAAACAGTCTACTTTGGGCAGCCCAGAAGTGAGGGTGGGACTCAGCTCAGCGTGGCAGAAACTCCAAACTCCAAACTCCAAACACCTGGAGTTTATCTGAGGCACTTGGGACACTCTGTTTGGGGGCAGGTGTTCTGGCAGACTTGCCTTTTTTAAGGAGTAATTCAGACTTAGTCCTAGCCCCCACTGGCCCAGCACCTTAAGTTAATTCACCAAATTACCCCAGGGCAAAAAACTTCAGCCGCCATTTTTCCAAGCCTTAAAGAGACATCCACTCTTTCTAAAAAAAATGAAGAAGCAAAAGAGAGCTCTCACCGTAGACAGCTTCTATCAAGAGAAAGAAGGGCTGACACCAGATCCTGAGGTTCCTTTAGACAAAACTCTAGAGGAAGTTATTAAGGACCCTCGCTGGTCCCCTTTTCAAAAGGCCTTCCTGGAAGATTGCATAAAGAATCTAAAAAGAGAGCTGGAGGATAAATGGGAAAATAAACTGAAATCAGTGCAAGAAGCCCTCCAAAAGAGATATGATAAAAACACCAATTTATTGAAAAATAAAATTAGTGAAGTGGAAAAAGAGTGCAATGAACAAATTGGCCAGTTACAAAAGAAGCTTAAAAAGGTAACTGAAGAAAACAACACTTTAAAAATAAAAATTGAACAAATGCAAATGAATGACTCAATAAGACTTCAAGAATCAATCAACCAAAAAAAAAAAAAGAAAAATTAGAAGAAAATATGAAATATCTCCTAGGAAAAACAACTGACTTGGAAAATAGATCTAGGAGAGACAATCTAAGGATTATTGGACTTCCTGAAAGCCATGATGAAAAAAAGAATCTAAACAATATCTTCCAGGAAATCCTGAAAGAAAACTGCCCTGAGATTGTAGAATCAGAAGGCAAAATCACTACTGAAAGAATTCACTGATCACCTCCTGAAAGAAACCCCAAAATTAAAATCACAAGGAATATCGTGGCTAAATTTCAGGACTATCACATCAAGGAAAAGATTCTGCTAGCAGCCAGAAAGAAACAGTTCAAATACGAGGATCAATAATTAGAATCACAAATGATTTTTCAGCCTCCATACTGAAGGATCGAAGGGCCTCGAACCAGATATTCCAAAAGGCAAAGGAACTTGGATTACAGCCAAGAATAAGCTATCCAGCTAGAATGAGCATTATCCTCCAGGGAAGAAGATGGTCATTTAATGATATAGGTGAATTTCACCTATTTCTAATGGAAAGACCAGATCTGAACAAAATATTCGACCTCCAAACACAGAACTCAAGAGAAGCATAAAAAGGTAAAAAGGAAAGGACTCTTGAGAACTTTATTTCTACTATGGGGATACTTAAAGTTTGGGGCTATAATTAACTAGATATTACTTTGATAATATGAAAAAGAAAACTAGAGGGGAAAAATTTATCATACTGGGGAAAAGAGGGAAAAGGTGGTAAAATAAGATTTTAAAAAAAGGAGGTTAAAAACAAGGTAAAATCTCTTGAAGAGGCAAAGAAAACCTAATATAATTGAGAGAATGAGGAGAGGGAGATGAGCACGGTGTAAATCTTACTCTCATCAGGTTGGGCTCTGAAAGTGTATATCAGACATTTGATTTCACATAGAAACTTGTCTGTTGCTAGAGGGAAGTGGGAGGGAAAGGAGGAAAAGAAAGGGATAAACAAATAGAAGGGAAGATAGAAGAATCAGGGGAAAGAAGTAAAAAAGGGGGAGGGCATCTAAAGAGTCGTGGATTGTTTGGGGGAGGGGGTCATCAAAAGCAAAGCACTGAGGAGTGGGGAAAGGAAAGGGAAAACATAACTTGGATAAATAAGATGGCAGGAAATAAAGAATTAGTTATTTTAACTGTGAATGTGAATGAGATGAACTCTCCCATAAAGCTGAAGTGGATATCAGACTGGATTAAAAACCAGAATCCCACAATATGTTGTCTGCAAGAAACACATCTAAAACATAGTGAGACATACAGGATGAAAGTAAAAGGCTGGAGCAGAACCTATTATGCTTCAGGTGAACAAAAAAAGCAGGGGTAGCAATCTTTATCTCAGATAAAGTAAAAGCCAAGATAGATCTAATCAAAAGAGATAAGGAAGGAAACTATATTTTATTAAAGGGTACCATAGATAATGTAGCAATATCAATACTAAATATATAAGCACCAAGTGCAATAGCATACAAATTCCTAGGGGAGAAATTAAGAGAGATGCAAGAAGAAATAGATAGCCAAACTATACTAGTGGGGGATCTCAACCTTGCTCTCTCAAAATTAGATAAATCAAATCACACAATAAACAAGAAGGAAACTAGGGAGATAAACCAATTGTTAGAAAAGTTAAGTATCATGGATCTATGGAGAAAATTGAATGAAGACAGTAGGGAGTTTATTTTTTTTCTCAGCAGTCCATGGAACTTATACAAAAACTGACCATGTATTAGGGCATAAAAACCTCAAAATCAAATGCAGAAAGGCAGAAATATTAAATGCATCCTTTTCAGATCATGATGCAATAAAAATCACATGCAATATAAGGCCAGGAGAAAATAGACCAAAAGTTAATTGGAAATTAAATAATCTAATCCTGAAGAATGAATGGGTGAAAGAGCAAATCATAGACACAATCAATAATTTCATCCAGAAGAATGACAATAAGGAGACAACATACCAAAATTTGTGGGATATGGCCAAAGCGGTTATAAGGGGCAATTTTATATCTCTAGAAACTTACTTGCATAAAATAGAGAAAGAAAACATCAATGAATTGGGCTTATTATTAAAAAAAAAACTAGAAAAAGAACAAATTAAAAACCCTCAATTAAATACCAAATAGGAAATTCTAAAAATAAAAGGAAAAATTAATAAAATTGAAAATAAGAAAACTATTGAATTAATAAATAAAACTAAGAGTTGGTTTTATGAAAAAACCAACAAAATAGATAAGCCTTTAGTTAATTTGATAAGAAAAAGGAAATAGGAAAACCAAATTGTTAGTCTCAAGAATGATAAGGGAGAACTTTTCTCCAACGAAGAGGAAATTAGAGCAATAATTAGGAGTTACTTTGCCCAACTTTATGCCAGTAAGTTTGATAATCTAAATGAAATGGAGGAATATCTGCAAAAATATAGATTGCCCAGGTTAACAGAAGAGGATATAAATTATTTAAATAGCCCCATATTAGAAAAAGAAATAGAATAAGCTATTAACCAACTCCCTAAGAAAAAATCTCCAGGGCCAGATGGATTTACATGTGAATTCTACCAAACATTCAAAGAACAATTAATTCCAATACTATACAAACTATTTGAGAAAATAGGGACAGAAGGTATACTGCCAGAATCCTTCTATGAGACCGATATGGTGCTGATAGCTAAACCAGGTAGGGTGAAAACAGAGAAAGAAAACTATAGACCTATTTCCCCAATGAATATTGATACAAAAATTTTAAATAAGATATTAGCATTGAGATTACTTAAAGTCATCCCCAGAATAGTACACTATGACCAAGTAGGATTTATACCAGGGATGCAGGGCTGGTTCAATATTAGGAAAACTATTAACATAATTGACTATATCAATAACCAAATTAACAAAAACATATGATTATCTCAATAGATGCAGAAAAAGCATTTGATAAAATCCAACACCCTTTCCTATTAAAAACAATAGAGAGTATAGGAATAAATGGGCTTTTCCTTAAAATGATCAGTAGCATCTATTTAAAACCATCAGCAAGCATCATATGTAATGGAGACAAACTAAAACCATTCCCAAAAAGATCAGGAGTGAAACAAGGCTGCCCACTGTCACCATTACTATTTAATATTGTATTAGCAATGTTAGCTTTGGCAATAAGAGAAGAAAAAGAGATAAAAGGAATTAGAGTAGGTAATGAAGAAACCAAATTATCACTCTTTGCAGATGACATGATGGTATAGTTAGAGAACCCTAGAGACTCAACTAAAAATTATTAGAAACGATTCACAACTTTAGCAAAGTTGCAGGATTCAAAATTAATCCACATAAATCATCAGCATTTTTATATATTACCAACAAAATTCAGCAGCAAGAGATACAAAACGAAATCCCATTCCAAATAATGGATGATAGGATAAAATATTTGGGAATCTTATCTGCCAAGGAAAAGTCAGACACTATATGAACTAAACTACAAAACACTTTCCACACAAATAAAATCAGACCTAATCAATTGGAAAAATATTAAGTGCTCATGGGTAGGCAGAGCGAATATAAGAAAAATGACAATACTACCCAAAGTAATTTACTTATTTAGTGCCATACCAATCAAACTCCCAAGAAATTATTTTACAGACCTACAAAAAATGGTTGCAAAGCTCATTTGGAAGAACAAAAGGTCAAGGATTTCAAGGGGATTAATGAAAAAAAGGCAGATGAAGATGGCCTTGCTGTACCAGATCTAAAACTATATTATAAAGCAGCGGTCATCAAACCCATTTGGTACTGGCTAAGAAATAGAGCAGTAAATCAGTGGCATAAGATAGGATATCAGGACAATCTAGGCAATAACTTCAACAATTTAGTTTTTGATAAACCCAAAGACCCCAGCTTTTGGGATAAGAACTCACTATTCGGCAAAAACTGCTGGGAAAGTTGGAAATTAGTGTGGAAGAAATTAGTGCTTGACCCACACCTAATACCACATACCAAGATAAGATCTACATGGGTTCCAGATCTAGATATAAAGAGTGATTTTGTAAGCAAATTAGAGGAACGTAGTATAGTTTACCTCTCAGACCTGTGGAGATGGAATAAATTTATGTCCAAAGAAGATCTGGAACTAATAATTGAACACCAGATAGATAATTTTGATTATATTAAGTTAAAAATTTCTGTACAAATAAAACTAATGCAGACAAGATTAGGAGGAAAGCATCAAATTGGTAAATTACCTTACATTTAATGGTTCTGATAAAGGCCTCATTTCTAAAATATATAGAGACCTGTCTCATATATATAAGAATTCAAGCCACTCTTCAATAGATAAGTGGATAAGGGATATGAACAGACAATTTTCAGATGATGAAATTAAAACCATCTCTAGTCATATGAAAAGTTGCTCCAAATTACTATTGATCAGAGAAATGCAAATTAAGACAACTCTGAAGTACCACTACACACCTGTCAGATTGGCTAAAATGACAGGAAAAGATAACGACGAATTTTGGAGGGGATGTGAGAAAGCTGGGACTCTAATACATTGTTGGTGGAACTGTGAAGGGATCCAACCATTCTGGAGAGCAATTTGGAGCTATGCTCAAAAATGTATCAAACTGTGCATACCCTTTGACCCAGCAGTGTTTCTATTGGGCCTATATCTCAAAGAGATCTTAGAGGAGGGAAAGGGCCCCGTATGTGCAAGAATGTTTGTGGCAGCCCTTTTTGTAGTGGCTAGAAACTGGAAACTGAATGGATGCCCATCAACTGGAGAGTGGCTGAATAAATTATGGTATATGAATGTTATGGAATATTATTGCTATGTAAGAAACGACCAGCAGGACGATTTCAGAGAGGCCTGGAGAGACTTGCATGAACTGATGTTCAGTGAAGTGACCAGAACCAGGAGATCATTATACATGGCAACAACAATACTATATGATGATCAATCCTGAGGTCCATGGCTCTCTGCAACAAAGAATTTTCTTAAACCAGTTCCAATTGTTCAGTGAAGAAAACCATATACACCCAGAGAGAAGAATATGAAATATGGACCACAACATAACATTTTCATGCTCTCTATTGAGTTTGTTTGCATTATGTTTCCTTTCTCTGATTTTCTTTTTTTTCTTGTAGATAGGATTTTTCTTTCACAACTTGTCAAGCATTTCAACATTATTAACATGTAGTGGACTTCCTGCCATCTAGGGGAGGGGATGGGACTGGGGGTAAAATTTGTAATGGAAAGCTTTCTAAATATCAATGTTGAGGAACTACCCATACATATGTTATACAAAAAAAAAACCCTTAAAAAAAGAAAAAAGAAAGAAACAACCAGCAGGACGATTTCAGAGATTCCTGGAGAGACTTGCATGAACTGATGCTGAGTGAAAAGAGCAGAACAAGGAGATCATCATACACGGCAACAAGAAGACTATATGATGATCAATTCTTTTGGACATGGCTCTCTTCAACAATGATATGTTTCTGACGATTTTCCAATTGTTCAGCGATGAAGAAAGCCACCTACACCCAGAGAGAGACCTCTGGGATCTGGGTGTGGACGACAACATAGCATTTTCATACTTTCTGTTGATGTTTGCTTACATTATGTTTTCCTTCTCAGGTTTTTTTTTCCCCTATTGATTTTTCTTGTTCAGCAAGATAACTGTATAAATATGTATACATATATTGGATTTATCATATATTTAACATATTTATCATGTATTGGACAACCTGCCATCTAGGGAAGGGCGTTGGGGGAAGGGGAGAAAAATTTGGAACAGAAAGCTTTGCAAGGGTCAATGTTGAATAATATACTCATGCATATGTTTTGCAAATAAAAAGCTTTAAAAATAGATAAAAAATTAAATAAATAACAATAGCAAGAACAAAAAGAAATACATGCAAAGACAGTTTTCAATATTTACCCTTACAAAATCCTGTGCTCCAAACTTTTCTCCCTCCTTTTCCCACACTCCTTCCTCCATACACCAAGTAACCCAATGCGGATTAAACATATGCAATTCTTGTAAACATATTTCCTCATTTATCATGCTGCACAAGAAAAATCAGATCAAAAAGGGAAAAATGAGAAATAAAAAAACAAGCAAACAACAACAAAAAAGATAAAAATACTATGTTGTGATCCACATTCAGTCCCCTCAGTCTTCTTCCTGGATGCCAATGGATCTCTCCACCACAAGTCTATTGGAATTGGCCTGAATCACCTCATTTTTGAAAAGGGTCAAGTCTATCATGCTTCATCAGATATAATCTCATTTTATTTAATCTCACTAAAAACATCTTTTGAACCACTATATTCACAGAGGTGAAACAAGGTACTATGTGCTGCTCCTGACTCTTATAGTTCAATAGTTGTTCAGTTTTAATACTAGAACAAAACGAGAAACTTGTAGGTTACAAAATAGTTTAATAAAATAGAGATTTTCTTAGTTACATAAAGAGAAAAATGTTCAACAGGGATAGACACTAAGGGCACATTGAGTTGCTGCAACTAAAAGAAATTGGCTTTCCTGAGCTACATACTGTGATAAAATAGCCAAGTATCAGAGCACTCCTTTACATTTATGGAGCCTTTAGTCTTCTGAGCCAATCACATATTCATGAAAGTCTTAATACCTTTTAAGGAAAAATTAAGCTAAATTGGATTGGAGGAGGGATTAGGATACTGTCATTTTCAAAAAAACTGAAGATTTCTGAGCAAACACAAATAGAAATTTTAGAGGCTATTGAATTCAACTCTCATTTTACAAATGATGAAAATGAGGCACTGAGAGATAAAGTGTTGAACTAGGATCACATAGCTAGTGTCTGAAACAAAACTCAATTTCAGAAATTTCTGAATCCAAGCATTGTTCTCAGGCCACTGTGCAACTATTTCATTACCACATTATTTTTATTTATGTCAAATTTCTATATTTTCAGAATATTCTATTTCATTTACTTATAGGTAAGACTTTTGGTTAAAAATAATATGTGGATAACTAGCACTACATGAGTCACATGCTGTGACTCAAATCAGAATTAGTATACTAGATATTGAAACTTACAATGTATACATCAACTGATGCTAAGGGAAATGAGCAAAACCAGGAGATCATTGTACATGGCAATCAGATTATACAATGATCAATTCTGATGGATGTGACTCTTTTCAACAATGAAATGATTCAGGCCAGTTCCGATGATCTTGTGATGAAGGGAGCCATCTACACTAAGAGAGACAACTATGGGAACTAAATGGGGATCACAACATAGAATTGTCACTGTTTTTGTTGTTGTTTGCTCACATTTTATTTTCTTTTTCATTTTTTCTCCTTTTTTATCTAATTATTTTTGTGCAGCAAGATAATTGTATAAATATATATGCATATATTGGATTTAACATATATTTTACCATGTTTAACATATATTGGATTACTTGCCATCTATGGGAAGAGGTAAAGGGAGGGGGGGAATTGTAACATAAGGTTTTGCAATGGTCAGTGTCGAAAAATTATCCATGCATATATTTTGAAAATAAAAAGCTTTAATAAAAAAAGAAATTTATAATATGATTTTGAGGTAATTAAAATGCTTATGGAAATAACTAATATATATGTGTATATATACAAAGACACATACACATGTTTATATATAGATAGATAGATATAGATATATAGATATGCATTTCTGTTCACATCGCAGAATTTAAGGAATTATCTAGTATTTTGGACAATAAGCAGTTAAAAATAACTTGTTACAGTATCTCCATTAGTCAATCAGTTTGATATGTTCTTTCCAGCTCTGATTGAGACTTGAACAGAACCTCACAGCATGCATTCTTCGAGTTCCCTTACAATCAAAGGCATACTTTTGTAAGGCAGATAGGATCAGGGATGTTTTTTGAGCCACAAAACAATTTTCTACCCCAACTATAGAATTACTTATTATGCTTTATACAACCAAATAAGATAATTGATTTCTTTTTCACATTGAATAATGAAAATTCAGAAAATCTGTCCTTAAAACTAATACTTTTTTCTGCCTTGTCATTTTTTTTTGCACAATGAATAGCAATGAGTCACCTAATATGCACAATTATCAAATACAGCTGCATTACTAATCCTACTTAGGCTAAATGGAACTCCAAGAGAGTTAAACTTTGACCACTTGTATTCCCTCATCAATTCTGCAAAAACTTTTCCTGAGAACACCACTTTTTGTTAAGGTGAAAGAGAATTGGAATTGAAGATTAATGCCACTAGACTTTGATTTTTTCCAAGGCCTGTCATATATAAACGTGCTTTAATTTTGAGTTTTTGTATCATGAGAATTGGTGTTTAATAGTGCCATCCCTGAATATACTAGCTATAACATGAAAAGTTAAACCCACAGTGTGCAAATACTGAATCTGTTTCTGTGGCAGAAGTTATTAAAATTCAAGACAAAATGCATTAATGTATTTGAAGGGAATAAGCTGAAAGACTTTTTCTCATTCCTAAAATTCATATATTTCCTCTAGCAGAGATAGATCAAACATATTACTGCAGCCTGCCTAGAAACTATTCCATTCCAAATATTTATGCAGTATTGTTTGGTTTGGTTAATGATGAATGACTTTGAATGCTACCATTAACTGAAGAAGTAGTGTTATAACTCAACCACAGCAGACATAAATAGCAAAAAATAGTTTTGATAAGTTAAAAAAAAAAACAACCTTGCACTTTTTATAGTTGGAGTACTGTTGGTAGAGATAAATCTAGTAAATAAGAATTAAAATTAAAATTGATATATCAGATATCCTTCAATCTATTAAAAACCAGTTTAATGATAGCACTGATACTTTGAAGTGATTGGTCCCCTGTCCAGATGTTTATGCTCTTGGACTAATTTAGGTATGTCTCCTAACATGGACTACTAATCCTTCCTAATGATTTTGATGGTTCTGAAGCACTAATTAAAATCAATATTAATAAAAGTTTAAAATTGCATTATGGTTTTGGAGGGCAATAGAAAATTTGATCCATATCTTTCTAGTTCTTGGATTATTCCCCTGTTATTTTAGATACATGTGGAAAGATAGTATACATAGGCTGTGTCTACATAAGAATAGTAGATCAAGAGAATTGACTGAATTAACTATCATTTTTTTTAAATTTTTCATTATGTGCAAGGATAATGAGCAGCTTTTCCATATTTACATTTAAAACCCTGATAAATATATTAAATGGGACAAGCCAGAGGATGTAGCCCTGAGGCACAGTATTAAAGACCACCCTCAAGTTAACTTACATCAGTACTCTTTTGGGGAGAGTCATTCAATCAGTTACAACCTCAGCTAATTATATGATAATCCAGCACACATTTTTTCTTCTTATCCACAAGGTTACAACATTTAAATATCTTCCTAAAGGCAATGGAATTCTCTTGATTTTTAAGTCTACAACCCTTGAATTAAAAAATGAAACCAGATTACTTGGAATGATTTTTTTTATTAATTCATATGATCACTGCTTCCCATTATAAGTGATAATAATAATCTATTCTAAAATTTTACCAGAAATTGCTATCATTAGATATATCTTTTGCAGAACCTATCTTAAACCTTTCAAAAATATTGGAGCTCTTACATTCTTCAAAGGTTTCTTAAAGATAACAACAGTGATTCATTAATCATTTCTACAGAATATTTTTCTGTATCTATAATGATTTACTTGGATTGAAGTAATATGAGCTTATTTGTAGCAATTTAATGTTTCAATTACATCCTCAGTTATTATTTTACTTCAATTATCATTATGGTACAATAGTCTTTGATTTGGATTTAAAAGAACAAAATTCACATTCTAGTTCAAAAACTATCTGCATCACCTTGGAAAAGCCACTTGCGCTCTCTTTAATATCTTTTAATGGTTTCTAAAGTGGAAATGACAAAAGAGACATTACTATTGGGGAGTTTATACCTTAAAATAAGTAAGAAAAGGTAGAACCAACATGTTGGAGTAAAGCAAGACAGGAACTCGTTCCAACTCTCCTCAAAACCCCGCCAAATAATGACTTTAAATATATTTGTAGAGCTACCAGAAACATTGACTCTTCTCACAGTTCCAGGACAGAAAAGAGTGCTTGTGGTTACTCACAGAACAGAGCACAGACCAGAAGATAAGTAGTGAAATCATACCACCTTGGAGAAATTGAAAACTTACAAGTCCTTAGAAGTATCCATGAAAAACAGCTGCATAAAACCCCTGAAGTTTGGGACAGTGCACCTTCCATCATGAAAGCAGAGTTTTCTTTAACAAAGAGTTACAAGTCAAGGAACGTATTGGGAAAATGAGGAAACAACAGAAAAAAAGATTCTGATCATGCAAAATTACCATGGTGACAAGGAAGATCAAAACATATACTCAAAAATATAAATTGATCTTAGGTTCTAGGAGAGTTCAAAAAAGGATTTTGAAAATCCAGTAAGAAAGATAGAGAAAAATGTGGGAAGAGAAATGAATAATTCAAGAAAATAATGAAAAAAATAATTCAACAGCTTAATAAAAGAGACAACACCCCAAAATACTGAAAAAATAACACCTTAAAAACAGAGTAGATCAAATGGTAAATGAAATACAAGAAGCCAATGAGAACACTTACTTTAAAAAAGCAGAATTGGCCAAATGGAAAAAAAAATCCATTGAAAACTCCTACAAAAGTAGAATTGGAAAAATGAAGAGGTACTAAAAGTTCACTGAAGGAAATAATTCCTTAAAAATTAGAACTGATGAAATGAAAGTGAATAACTTTATGAGAAATGAAGAAACAATAAAACAGAACCAAAAGAATGAGAAAAAAGAAAACAGTGGAAATATTGCATTGGAAAAAGAAGTAATCTGGAAAATAGATACAGGAGAATTTAAAAATTATTGGATCACATGAAAGCCATTATTAAGAAAGAGAGAGAGAGACAGAGGAGAGAGCGTGCAAGAGAGAGAGTGCATTCCTAGAAATTATCTTTTAATAAATTGTCAAGGAAAACTGTCCAGATATTATAGCACCAAAGGGAACATAGGAATGAAAAGAATCCACCTATCACTTCCTGAAAAGATCCCTAAATGGAAACTTTCAGGACTCTTATAGCCAATTTACATAGTTCCTAGGTCAAGGAGAAAATATCATAAAAAGCCAGAAAGAAACACTTTAAGTATGGTGAAGCCACAGTCAAGACAACATAAAATTCAGCAGCTTTTACATTAAAAGATCAGAGATATGTGATGAAAGGTAGAAAAGCTAGAATTTTAACCAAGAATCACATAGTCTGCAAAATTGAATATAATCTCTCAGGTGAAAAGGTGAATATATGATAAAAGAGAGGACTTTCAAGGTATTTTTGATGAAAAATAGAAATTAAAAAATCATTTTAAAATGCAAGATTCTTGAAAAACAATAAAGAGGAAAGGGAAATCATAAATGCATTAATAGTGCTAAGCTATTTTTGTTTCTACATGGGCAGGTGATATTTTAAGTCATAAAAATTTTCTTTTTTCTTTCTTTCTATTTTTTATTTATTTATTTATTTTTGCTGAGGCAATTGGGGTTAAGTGACTTGCCCAGGGTCCCACAGATAGGAAGTGTTAAGTATCTGAGACCAGATTTGAATTCAGGTCCTCCCATAAAAACTTTTCAGAGAGCAGAAATGGGGGGAATACAATTAGCAATAGTAATTGTTAATTTTTTTTTGTAGCAACTGAAATATTATCGTTCTGTGGAAAACGATGAAGCAAGATGCTCTCTTGGAGAGCTGGGAAAGAAAAACAACTAGAAAATCCTCTCTGAACAAAGTGAAATATAGTGTATGCAAAGTAATAGTAATGTTCTGGGATGACCAGCTGTTAAATGACTTTATTATTCTCAGTAGTACAATCATCCACACCTAGGACTTATGATGAAAAATCATATCCATACCTAGAGAAGGAACTCCAGTTAGCAATAATAATTATGAAAAAAGAAGCAAGTTTCTCTGAAAAAGATGTCATCTATCAAACATATTAAGAACTAAGTGAAATGTATAAAAACGAGCCATTTTCCAATTGATAAAAGCTCAAAAAGGGAAGTCTTCAGATGAAGTAATCATAGCTATCTATTACCATATTAAAATTAAATGTTCTCAGTATTAATTGGAGAAATGCAAATTCAAATAATTAGAAAATATTACCTCATACTTATTAGATTGACTAATTGGACAGAAAAGGAAAATGACAAATGGTTAAGGGGTTGTGGGGAAAAAAATGAAACATTAATACACTGTGGGTGGAGTTGTGATTGAACACCTCTGTAGAGCCATTTAGAACTGGGTCCAAAAGAAGATAAATATGAACACTTAGCTATCCTTTATAAATTCAAGTTCACCCAGAAGAACTATAATCTTAGAGAACAAAAGCTGTAAACCATAGGCTAGTGAGCTTGAATTCTATTGCCAGGAAATTGTGTAGGTTAAATGATTAAAAAGATCATCTGGAAAGGAAAATTCTATAATTAAAAAGGTAGCATCACTTAATCAAGAAGAGGTCATGGTAGACTACTCTAATTTCTTTTTTTATATAGAAATATTAAAATTACCAATAAGAAGAATGCTGTCTCCATAGTTTGTCCAGATGATAGCAAAACCTTTAATAAAATATCCTTGTCTTAAGAAAAATTAATATGTGAATAAGAAGATAATGAAATTAGATGTATTTAGAGTGGTTGACTAGCTAGACTCAAGGAGTGGTTATAATAGTAGTTAACACTTATTTGGTGCATTCTTTACAACTCTGGATGCCATAGTTTAATGAGGGCACAACATTAATAATTTTGAGAGTTTCCAGAAGAAGGCAACCTCGAAGTGAAAGATCCATGTCATATGAAAATCAGTTCAAGGAATTGTGATGTTCAATCTGGGGAAGAAAAGCTTGGGATAGGGACCAGACAGAAGATGATTGTCTATAAATATTTAAAGAGGTAGCTATATAAAAAGGGATTAAAGTTGTCTACCTTGCACTAGCAGTAATTTATACAAGATACAAAAAGGCCCTGATAACAAGGAAAATAACAAATACCACAACAAAGAATCTTCCTCAAATTCTGAAATGCATGAAAGTGCAAAGCAAATGACACAATAATTTCTCCTCTTTGGTGATCTTTAAATAGAGATTAGATGATCACTTGTCTGAGGTAGTTGGTAGCAAAAAGGAGAAAGCATTGAGTGTGGAGTCAAGAATTTGAATTCAGCCTAAGATATTGCTCAGGAGATTTGCTCCTCCTGAGCAAATCATCAAACTTTCGTTTGCTTCAGTGTCCCCAATCATAAGGGAAAATAGCAATATCCATTTCACAAAATTGGTGTAAAGATCAAATGAGATGATATTACTACAAACTGCTTAGCATAATACCTAGAACATAATAGGTGTTATGTAATTCTTTATTCTCTTCCCTTATATGTTATATTGAAGATTTCTTTCATTTGTGGGTTAGACAAAAGTCAATTTATATGATTCTGTAATGCTTTAGACCTTCTTATGAGTTATGAGAAGTCTGTTTTATTCGGGAATTTTGACAAGTATCAGCAAGACTCTTGTCAAATTTAAGGTACACATGATAACATTTTCCACAAAATGAAATAAGAATCAATAGTCATGAAAACAGAACTGGTATGAAAATATTTGTAAAGTGATGAAGTTGGATTCCATTACCTTTATGGTCTTTTCTAGCTTTAAATCTTTGAATTATTTCGAACTGAAACCGATTCTCTATAAAGAATTCAAAAATTTAATAGATAATGATTTTATATTTCATTTCTGTAATCCATCCATCCAGCTACCCAGGTAGCCAGCCATCCAAATAGCAAACCTATTCCATTCACAACCTTTTTCTTGACTCCAATAGAATTTTAAAGTAAAAATGCTTATTGTGCCTACATTTGAATGTAAGTATGTGTTTGTTTCACCTCATAGTGGAATTTAGTCTTAAAGATACTATTGTAAAATACATTTAAATACATACCACTTATTTAACTTTGACTGTATGTCTCTGATATAATGTTATATACATATATAAATATGTATATAGATAGGTACAGATATGGATAGATATAGATATTTCTGTCTGTATCATCTATCTATATCTATCTATTCATTCATTTATCTAAACTTTCACTTAAGTTCTTTTTGTAGCCAGGATTATTTCTCTTGGTGTTCAACCTCAGCTAACTAATTTTATTATTGTGACCACATTTTTCATCATCTTTTGTTTTCCTCCTTTGTATTTTTCTTTTGTTGATATGGGATCAACTATATTTTTTTCCTTGATAGGCCTACCTATATCTAATCATGATAATCACCACCTTCTTTGGTTAATATGAATAAAGTAACATATTTCATTTCCTCATGATTTTCAATACTTCTAATTTTTTATCAAAATTCAATGATATTTCCTTTGGCATTTTACCTATTATCTGAAAGGTAAAATTGTAGGAAAATTCAAATAGGCAATTTATCAGCTGCTTTGCTTTCAGTGGAAAGTTCCCCAAAAGAGATTTCTGGCTAGGTGGAGATTCTCATGAAAAATGACCTTGACATTCTGCCATTATTCTTTAATCTACATCAGGAACTTGTCATCCATAACTTGCATCATGTAGTTTGTATAGAGGCATTATTTTTAACTTGCTTTTCTTTTTCCTAATATGAATCTTGCCTTAAGTTTGCAGATTTCCTTATATTCTTCAGATAATTTTCTTTATCGCTATCAGATTATTGTTTTGACTTTTTTCCCAACAAGAAAAGGTTTCCCCTCAAATATCAATTTTCAAGATTTGTTTATTTCCTTATCCTAAAATTCCATCTTAAAAAAATCTAAAGACACAAATATTGTCCCTGACCTCTTATCAGTGGTTTTCTCCTATGAATTTTTCATTCTAGTCTGCATTGGTTCTTTGTTTTATTTTATATCTGTTGCTAACTGTAATATTTAGATTAACAATTGTATTTAACTACTTTTATTCCTCTGCCTACATTTTCTGTTGAAAATATAAGCCTTTTTGATGATATCATTAAGTTTTCCACTATGACAATATTTTGGTATTTTTGTTTGTGTTCCATTAAATTAAATTCTGTACTAATATTTTCTCAAATTTCATTTTGTACATTCATATTTTCATATTACTTAGAAAATAACATTTTCTTTTCCCTCCTTCCTCTTTTTTCAACTTTGTACCAAAAACTCTCCAGCCCTTTCAAGTTTCATTAAAGTTATTATCGTTTATGAGTTATGAGTTATGAGAAGTCAGTTTTATTCAGGAAGTTTGACATGTATCAGCAAGACTCTTGTCAAATTTGAGGTACACATGATAACATTTTCCACAAAATGAAATAAGAATCAATAGTCGTGAAAACAGAACTGGTATGAAAATATAAGTTCAACAATTGAGATCAAAAAAGAATATAAAAAGCTTTCTCTCTGTAGGGGTAGATTCTAAATTTCATCTTATGTTTTTGATTTATACAGATAAACTGACATATAATATTAAGTGAAATTAACAGAGGCTTAAACAGAATAAAAGAATAGAATCATATAGGCACTATCTCATTGAATGAAATGGGAAATAATTATGTTCTTAAGGGTCATTTTTTTTCTGAAAGCCTCAAAGATCAAACTTATTCATGTGGTGATAATTATAGTGACTATTCACTAAAAAGGACAAGTTAAATCAATTATTTGCCTTTCAGGTATCTTTATATGAATAACAAAATGGAATTAAATTACTTTTGTATGGCAAAATTTTTGGAAATTTTGTAGAAATAATTCACTTTTAAAAGTTAGTCAATAAAAATTTATTAAGTTCCTACTAGTTGGCAAGTATTTTATTACATACAAGTAATTTATTATTATAATACATTTTATTGGATATAAAGACAGATGGAAGACAGTCCCTGTACTCAAAGAACTCATCATCGAATAAGAGAGACAGTTCATAAACAATAATGTACCAACAAAATATATTCAGAATAAATTTAGCATAATAAACAGGAAGAAGGCATAAAAATTAAGGGAATGGGGAAAGGCTCCCTGTAGAAGGCTGAATTTTAGCTGGGACCTGAAGAAAGTCAAGGCATCTCTGTTGTAGAAATGAGAGAAAGAAATGCCTGCCAGGAATGAGATGATGCAATGCTTTATGTGAGGAACAACATGGAGGCCAGGTCATTGAATCAAAGAGTGTGGGGGAAGATGTAAGATGTATAAAAAGATTGAAAGGAAAGAGAAGGGACAAGTTATGAAAAGTTTTGAACATCAGAGACTTGTATTTTAGAACCTGAACACTCTAATAGAAAAAATAACTTTTCTTTACTCAGCAGAAAACATGCTTTAGAGAGGTCATTTTGACAACTGAATGGAAGATGGACTGGAATGTGAGAAAGGGTTGTGACAGAGATCACAACCAATACTCTCTTGTAGTATCTAGGTATGAGATGTTGAGAATCCGCAAGGTAATGATAGTGTCATAGGAGAGAAGGAGACAAAGGTAAGGGACATTGGGAAAGTAAAATCTATATGCCTTAGTATCAGATTGGATTTGAGGTGAGAGAATGATATGCTGTATATAATGCTAGAGACATCTCCATTTAGAAATCTGAATAAAATTAATATATGTAATTATTTATACACATAAATCAATATCACCTAGCTGTTCTAACTATTGTTTTCACTATATCTTTTACAGTAATGAGAACTGCTCCCCTGGATCCTTCCATATAATAAATATATCCTTTATTTATTCCTGACACCTAAAACTATACTTTTTAGTTTGAAAGCATTACTTTTGTATCTCAATTGGTCAGCTTCCCTAAGCACCTCGTTCTGTTGACCAATGAATACTATAAGACCCTATCTAGCACAAACTTTTATTATTTGTCATTGTTTAATAAGATATAAAGGAAAGTATCATAATGATCATGAGACCAAGAAAGATAAAGTTTAGTGGATTCAGAAAGGAGAAGAGAGATTGACATTAATTGCAAAAATAAGGTGAGGCCTAAGGGAAATAAAAATTCCAATGACAGGGTTATTAGCAAGTGGCTAAAAATGGATTTTGATTTACTCTTTTCTTTATATTACTGTGCCAAGTGTTCTATTTAGTGCATAACCTTCCAATGAGCATGACCTTCATAGACTTATTCTTAATTTCTTTATTTAGCCTAGATATATGAGGAAAGAAGATCAATTAAACCCCCCTTTTCCCAATCGCCTTCTATTTATACACACTCAAATCATGCTTCTTAGTATTGTTGTTTCAAAATGGGCTTTAAAAACACCTAGACAAAATAGTTTCTTGCATTCCTTGGAGGTATGTATCTTTTTTTTTTCTGACTAGATTTAAGGTCCACAGAATCACTCCAAATACTACTAATGAAGTGGGTTTTAGGGGGCTCAGGTTTAAAAAACTGATTAATTTTTTGGGACCAGCTTCTTAGTATTCTGAATTTATTTTATAGCACAGGATTTCAATATCTTGGCTCTCTAGTTCATCCTAAGTCTTCTTATATTTCTTCTACTCAAGAACTTTCAACAGCTACTAAATCCAAACAATGTTATCCACAAAGGTGGACTCTGTCCACCTTTCCCAACTTATTCCCCTTTATATCTTTTACAATCCAGTCAAAGTTGACCTATTTGTAGTTCCTCAAATTGTTTTTAATATTCTCTGCCTCTCCACTTTTGCATAGGATTTCTCCTCAACTCAACTTACATCTTATCTGTGTTATCCATTCCCAAACCAGTTCAAGCAGACTTACTGCCATATTGTGTGTCTGCTTTTGGCTCCCCATTCTACACTCCATTGGCAGGAGTAATTAGGTAGACCTGCCCTTATTAAGGCTTTATTGTATATAATAAAATCACTGCTCAACTCCATATTAAAAAAAAACAAACTATCCAATAATCTTTTTAAATTAATAATTTATAGCATGTAGAAAAATGTCCTTGGAATTAGGAAAAGCTGAGATCAAGTCATACATACAAAATATGTGGCTTTGGGCAAGTTAGTAAACATTTTACTGCTCTGGAGTAATTTGCTATTTAGGAATATGAATTACAAAGAAATGATTTATTTTCATCAGAGACTGACCCATGCTAAGAAGTCTCAGAACACATACATTATATCATTGCTATCATCATTATTACAATATCAAGCTAAATTTAACTCTGGGGATTATCACTTGCAATTCTCTTTGCCTGATACTTATTATTAGTGTAATTTGACTAAGTCACTTAAATACTCTGGGTCTCATTTTCCTCATTTGCAAAATTATAATTTCGAACCAGATGACCTCTGAACCTTCTTTCTCTCTTAACTCTGTCATTATTCCATCTGTATATCTATAACATATGCCATCAAGAATAACAAAGAAAATATGCAAATGATTATGCCAAAGTACCTAGCAAGTATACCTGTATTTTTATCATCAATGTAATTATCATCAGAAAGGCATATGTTTAAAGCACTATTCATACTGTTATAACTAATGGTTTATTATGGCTTCTATATCTAATATGCCTATTTTTATGACATGTGAAAATATAGCTGCATCTTGTTAAATTAAATTAGGAACCACACACAGCAATTCATGTAATTGCTCTATAATTTTGAAAATGTGTATAATAAGAAGGCACAAATGACATAAATCTCATTTTTATGTAAACATAGTAATTAATACAGAAATCTCAAACTCTCCCAACTGTCAAAATCAATATGCTTATAAACTTAGGAATGTCCTGGCTTACTGCCTTGAAAGACTTAGAAGAAATTAGGTAATCAGCTTTCGGTACAATAAATATATTCATAAGGCATGCAAATGAGATTCAGGAGGTATTATATAACAAATGTTCAAGGATATGATACTATGAGTCGCCATTTATTTTTTTTCCCTCAGGATAATAAAGAAGACTAATTGTGAACATGTTCATTTAAAAAAGAGAAAAGGCAAATGATCTTAGTATAAAAGAATAAAAGTTGATATGGTTGTTCACATCTTGTCTATTCCCTTTTCCTTTGGGCATAATTCCATTCTTATGGATCTTCAAACTCAAATTGCACTGAGCATTTGACTGCTCTTTCAGATTCTTTGAAACTACTAGGTACCACTAGTGATGCCTAAGCAGTATTCAAACAAAACCTTTCCCTGCTTTTGAGTGAACTAATGTTGTAAATTACTGACTTAATTTAGCTTTTTCAGAGAATCTTTATTGAACCCTCTAAAGCTCTAAGAAATAAATTTATTTTCCTTATCTCTCTTTTCCAAGACATGCTGCTACTTACATTTTTATTTTTATATTGACATTATAATTAAGTATAATGTTAACTCACATTTATCAATTAAATTTATGCAATCGGGGTTAAGATTTTGGGAATTTTGCACTTAGGAAATTGTATGTGCTGAGAACAGACTTTTTTAATATTAGGCTAGGATTTAATTTCTAGTTCCATATCAAGCAAGACACCTATCTCTTTTTTTGAGCAGCTTCTAGCTTCCATTGTTCTCCCCTACCTTGATGTCACAAAGAAAGGGTACCAGGTAACTTGAAGATCAGACTTAACATCTATTATATGTCTGCCATTGTAATTAGCACAGGAAGGGGGATTTAAAAAAATGTACTGGTTCTTGCCCTCAAGGAGCTTCCAGTTGAATTTATAGCTCTTTGGATATAGATCATATCTTTTCATCACTTAACAATTGAGGCATGGATCTTATTTGTTTAATAAATTGAATCTTCCCTGTATCAGAAAAACTTGCTTAAAATTATTTTTTATAATTAGTTTTGCTAACTATATCCTCCCATTTATTCTAATCTCTCTCTTTTTATTCTGTCCCTCCTAAAAATTGTTTTGCTACAAACCACTCCTCCCAATATGCCTTCTCTTTTACCACCCTCCTCATTTCCCATATCTCATTCCTCTCCTACTTTCCTGCCAGGTTAGAAAGATTTCTATATCCATATTTAGTATGTCTGCTGTTTCTTCTATGAGTCAATAAGAATAAGGTTCATTCATTCCTCCTCTTCTCCCCATCTTTCCCTCTACAGTAAAAACTTCTTTCTTGCCTCTTTTTATGAGGCAGCTGAATTTCAAAGCACATGAAAGATCCTTCCTTGTGCAAATATTCTTTTTTCTACAAGGATAAATGCATTCATTCAAATTGCCAGGTAGTTATTTTATTAAAAAAAAGATCATTGATACTAGAGGGATAAAAGATGTAGAAAAAACATACACTTAGTATAACCTTTATGACTGCAAAGCTTCATTAGTCTCCCACTTTTTTAATGAAGCAACAGAAAAGTTCAAATCCCCTTAGTTACCCCTTCAAAATATGGCCCACAGTAATATTAGAAAACTTTCCTACTATAATGGTGGATAGGGGAGAAGTATAAATGTGAACCAGCACTCAATATTCACATTTCTCTCAACATGAACGAGTATCCCTTAATCTTGATCTTCATAATTGTGTGGGTCCCTGATCCCTCTCTCCCAAATTTGGTCTTCTTTGGCCTTGCCAAGAACTCCATAAAACAAAACAAACAAACAAAAAACTTATGCCTTGGGAGAGCTTAAGACCACCTGGAGCTCCAAAACCCTGCCCTATGTTTATTCTCCAATTCTCATGTAGTATTTCCCCTCAGTGAAGTTAATTAGTTCATATTGCTCCCATCTTACACTATTTTTCTCTTGTATCCCACCAAGCCAGTTTTTTTTTTCCTTCAACATGTAGGCTATTAACCAGGACTGGATTGTCCAATCTCCTAAGAATATCCAGATTGGATCTTTGGTGACCCAGAGGTGTGCTGGTTAATGTTGAATAACCATTTTTTTGGGGGGGAAGAAAAATGTACACCTACATACTTTTAAGTTTATCTGCATTGTTAACAATTTCTCTATTATTTTAGTAAGCTTAGACAAGCAAAGAAACATCAAATCAAGTTCTGATTTGCTATGGGTATTCATTTCCAAGGTAAATGATGACACTGACAATGTCACAGTTTGCTCTTGAGTTGGGCATCTCTTCTTATCCTCAATAGAAGGATTGTGACTAGAGTATGACTCAAACCAAGCCTTTATTAAAGCTAGTTATTACTTTTATAACTTATTTCTGCTACAAGAATCTCAGGTGTATTCTATTTTTGCCTTTATCAATTACTATTTTTTTATTTTTATTTTTTTTACTTTTATTTTTTTAATTTTATTTGCATAACATACGTGTGGGTAATTCTTCAACAATAACCCTTACATAGCTTTCCGTTACAAATTTTTCCCCCAACTCCCCACCCCTCCCCTAGATGGCAGGATATCCACTACATGTTAATTATGTTAAAATATTGGTAAATCGAATATATGTATACATATTTCCAAACTTGTCATTGTTGTGCAAGAAAAATCTTGTCTACACAAACAATATATCAGATAAAGGAAACACAATGTAAGCAAACATCAATCAAGGAGTATGAGAATGTTATGTTGTGGTCCACATTTCACAT
>JAJPUD010000806.1:0-69567 GCA_023553655.1 Myrmecobius fasciatus
CTGACATGTTAGGCCCTAAAATCATTTGTGTCTTCAGGTGAACTCTGATCTTCCAGGTTCTAAGACCCCTCCCATTTCTATGTTAAGAGCCCTCCCAGCTCTGACATCCTGTGCTCTAAGGACCCCAACTCTGACATCCTACGTTCTAAGGGTCCCCCTGCTCTAACATTCTACATTCTAAAGGTTCTCCCAGCTCTGACATTTTCTGTTCTAAGGGCCCTCGAAGCTCTGATATTCTGTGTACTAAGGCCCCTCCCAGCCTTGCCATTTTATGGTTCAAAGTTCTTTTCTCCTATGATTATTACATCTTTTAAAGTTTCTTTTAAGCCCTTGCATTTGATGATAGTTACTCTGAAAATGGATGGAAGTCCCCTGAGAGACTCCTTAGAGTGTTCCAAGTAGCCCCGTATGAACATTTTGCTTGGCAATCTCTATGTCTTTTTCTAAAATAAAAGAGAAAA
The DNA here is from genome assembly GCA_023553655.1 of Myrmecobius fasciatus. Lineage (NCBI taxonomy): Eukaryota > Metazoa > Chordata > Mammalia > Dasyuromorphia > Myrmecobiidae > Myrmecobius > Myrmecobius fasciatus. Next base: position 462 of record JAJPUD010000806.1, read on the forward strand.
AGCTTACTCTCAGCTGGGAGCTGTGGTTCAAGGTTAGCCAGGGCTCTGGATGACTTTCCTTCCTGGGATACAGGGACCTCTGAGATTAGAGGTGGCTTCCTGTGGCTCTGTGATACCAGATGCATAAAATGACCTTGGGGATGATTTCTTGAGATAGAATCCATCTAATTCAACTTATATCTGAAAAGGAATCCCCACTCCACCAAGTGTTCATTTGTTTCTGTTGGAAGACCTCCCTTAAGGGAGAAGCAATTAACTTCTTGGACAGCTTCAAACCTAAAAAATGCCCTTTGGCTATTCCCATAGATCTATCCTTCGGGGGAGAACACATTTGATCCCACTTTCACAGAGCACCATAAATCTAAACTGGAAAGGAGAACTTTCTTTTCCACATGAGGAACCAGGCCCAGAAAAGGCTTGGTCAAGGTCACACAAGTCTAATCCTGAATTAAAAACAGGATTTATATACCCAGGGCATTTGACAGCCTTCTATCTGCTCCCTTGTATTCCCTTGTTTTCAGAAATTGTCCAATCCAATCCCTTCAGTTTCGAGGAACAAAGATAAGAAGACTAGATTTGAGAATCTGGAGACAAGACTTGGATTCTGACTCTTGAAAAGTCACTGGCTTTGTATTCTGGGAGTTGTTTTATAATTTTGGCATTTTGACTTGTAAAGTGGGAATTACACTTACCCTAACCACCTCTCTAGATTGTTAGGAAATGTTATTGAAATGGGGCTCATTACAGATGAGGAAACTGAGGCTCTTTCCCACTTACCCCATCTTTCTACTTATCTATAAGGTAATTTAAAATTCACCTAGGGTCAGGGTACAAAATACTGACTCAGTGCTCTCCTTCAGGAAGGAGCCCTGGATCTCCTGAAGAAATTGAGTGGCTACAAGATGTCAATCCAGTTACTGCAGGTGGGCAGTTTTTGACAGGGTTAGACCCTGGTTTGGGGGACCTTGCAGGGGAGAGCCTGGGAGAAGTAGGCACCTTTCAAGAAAAAAAACTGGGGAGGGGGAAAAGAGAGGGGTAAGAGATCGACTTTGGGGACCCTGCATAAGAGACCCTGGGAGAGGACAGAGCCAGGAAAGGCCTGGGTAAGAGAGACCCTGCAAGATGTCATGTTTGGGGGTCCCTACAACAGACAGCCTGGGTAGAAAGGACCTTATATAGGAGAGAAGGGAAGGTGATTGCCATGAAATATTCTATTTGGATGGTCCTGTAGGAGGGATTCTGGGTAGAGAGAGCCCTTTAGAAGGTCCTGAACACCCTCTCTATATTGAAAAACTGGGTGGGATCCTGGGAACCTAGTCCCTAGGGAAAAATTAGCATCAGAACTAGGCTCTCCCAGGTCAGGCTCCTTTCCAGGGGAGGTCAGAGGCTGCATTTTTTTCTTTTTTAAACATTGCACCCTCTCCTTCCCCAGTCTGGTCCCACACAATGGGGGCCAGATTTGCCTGGGAAGCCCCTTTGTTCTCAGAGCCCTCCTTTCCAGGCCTACTCTTTAGCCCCAGGACAGTATTTCTAAAGGGATATTGTTCTTGCTATCAGCTCTGTCCTGTGGATGTCTGCAGACCGAGTCTTGGTTAGTGCTGGGGTCAGGCCTTCAGTTATTGTTGGGAGGTCAAGTCTTTAATCAGGGCTCATCAATTAGGAAGACTTTATTGATCACTTAGAAAGTAGTAGGCCTTGTGCTGAGTGCTAGGGATACAAAGCAAAAAAAGAAAAAAAAATCCTGTTATTTCTCCCAGGGAAATGTAGGCTCCTGATTTTCAAGAAACTTGAATTCTACTGAGAGAGAACATGTGTGTGTGTGTGTGTGTGTGTGTGTGTGTGTGTGTTGATTATAAGTTAAATTTAGGGGGAATAGAAGTAGAGCAATGGCAGAGATGCAGGAAATTGCCCTTAGCATCAGATTTGAAAAAAAATTAGGATTCTAATAGGCAACAATAAGAAGGGAGCTCATAGGGGATGTGGTGGGAACAGCCTGTGCAAGAGCTCGGAGGTGGGATGTTAAGGTCCAACATCTCAGTTATTGGTTACTTTTGGAAGTCAGAGTTTTAGTCAGTGTTCACACTTGGGAGATGGGCAGGTAGGGCAGCTATTGTAAATATATCTTCTCCAACCTTAGTGAGCATCCTTTGTCAGATAGTTGTTCCAGCCTCAGCCCAAGTAGGGCCCAGGATAGAGACTGGAGGCTATTCCTGAATTTCTTGTTCTTCCAGACCACCAGGATTGGGATTGCTGTCAATGGGGTCCGGAAGCACTGCTTGGATAAGGAGGTGGTGTCGTTGGCCAAAATTCTCATCAAGAACTGGAAGCGGCTCCTGGGTGAGGGAAGCTCTCTGTGCACCCAACATCTGGGGTCAGAACTCCTCGTCCCTGGCAGGGCTAGGAGGGCCCTCTGTCTCAGACTCTGTTAAGGGATCCTGTAAAGAGGTCACTGAGACTTAGGGAACAGAGCAATCTGTTTTATTTATTTTATTGGTTCAAAAGCTGGGATTAGTTCCCCCTTTTAGCCATGTAGGTACATACAAACATGGGCAGCTAGGTGGGGCAATGCATAAATTCCCAGGCCTGGAATGAGGAAAAATTATCAAATCTGGCCTCGGACACTGAACCCTGGCAAATCAGTTAATCCTGTCTGCCTCAGTCCCCTCATCTGTAAAATGGGAATAATATCCTTTAGAGGATTATTACGAGGATTAAATGAAATAATATTGCAAAGCACTGTATAAATGCTAATTGTTAACATTGTTTTATTCATTATGCTCTGGGGCCTCTCAGAAAACAACAAAGACCCCACCTCCCTGTATTTTCCATCTAAGTACTAACAGCCAGACATGATGAGATTGACCATATACTTATATATAGACACAAAAATCCATGTGTGCCTCGTATGACAAATATGCTCATAATCACCCACCAAGAACTGTAATTTGTTGTTATTTAGCCACTTTTCAGTTGTGTCTGATTCTTGGTGACCCCATTCGGGGCTTTCTTGGTAAAGACACTAAAGCAGTTTGCCATTTCCTTCTGCAGCTCATTTTACAGGTAGGGAAACTGAGGCAGGCAGGATTAAGTGACTTGTCGAGGATCACACAGCTAGGAAGTGTCTAAGTGTCAGGTCTTTCTGACTCCAGACACAGAGCTCTATCCACTGAAGGCCTCGAGCTGCCAGAGCCATAATTAGCAAAGGGAGAAGGGACTTTTGCTTCAGGTTGCTAATAGGATGTGGGGTGGGAGAAAGTTGTAAATTGTACTACATACATACACAGGACCATATAGTAATCTCTGACTCCCACTCCCCCCCAGGCTTGAGGGGAGGGGGCTGGACTGCGCAATACTTTTTTTTTTACTCCATTGAAAATATCCCCAGTTCTAATTCCGTGGGGTCCCTCAAGCATACAAGACAATTTTTTTCCAGGTTCCACAGAAGACAGATTATCAAGTTATCTACTTTGTGGACAAGCTATAACATTAACATTTTTATCACACAGCCTTCTGAGGTGATGAAAGTATATTTATTTCCATTTTAAAGATGGAGAAAATTGAGGCTCCAAGAAAAGAAAACTTGAGTCTTTTTGAGATGGAATGGTTTGCCAGAGGTCCGAAGGGCTTAGGTCCAGGCTTTTTATTGTCCTCTAATGGACTGCAGACCAGGAGCAGATTAAGAGCAGATGATGTCCTGTGGCAGCACATCCTTAAGTGACCTTCCCTGTCCCCCCTGAGCCATTATTTCCAGTGCTGTTTGTGATGCAAGATGGAGCCTTTGGGGTCCCTCCAACTTGCAGGCCCTGAACTGGGGAAGGGAGGCCCCTTCCTGCCCATGGCCTAATCTGCTCCTGGCTCTCTCTTGGTGTTCCTCCTAGTAATCCCTCCTTGAATTATTTCATTGTTTATTAGTACAAGAGAGTTTAGGCTATTGGGACAGAGTGTGTTAGTGTGGCTGCCCCGAAACCGCTCCAGTAACAGGTTAGGTGGACAAAGGGCTGACAATGAAGGAATATTAAGTTTTTGCAAATCCCGGGCTGTGGGTTAGAACCACAAAGATGAAGACAAAGCAGGTCCTGTCCTGGGAATGGGAGGGAATACGGGGGCAGACGGACAGTGGCGGGTTCTGTGGAGCTTAAGCCCCGACTCTGTCACCCTGGACAAGTCAGCCTCTGTTTCCTGATCTGTGAAATGGGAATGATAAATGTTACAGGGTTGTTGTGGGGACCCAATGAGACAATGTGTCAAGTCCTTGGCCAGCCCTCCAGTGCTATACAAATGCCAGCTGTTGTTTCCACAGGAGAAACTCACACAAACTGCTCCACAAAACTTGAGGGTGTATGTGAGTTTGAGAAAGGGGGAGTAAAATCAGGGAGATGGAAGGGAAAGTCAGCCTGGAAGGATTTTAACAGGGAGATGAAGATTTAGAGCAGTCATCTATTTTAACTGCCCCTCCATCTCCAGGTGGGAACTGATTAGAGCAGGAAGACGGGGGTCCCTCAGCAGACCTCCCAGGAGGTCCCTTCCTTACCCAGCTCCCCACTCCCCTCCAGGGCACCCTTTTCAGACAGACCAGGCTTTGCCCTGGCCTGCTGACTCACCCACTCTGAACATAGAGGATCTGCCTCAACTTTGCCAGCTGTTGATCAGCACAGTGCCTGACACATAGTAGGCACCTTAATAAACACTTGTTTCCTTCTTTTCTTAGCACAGTGCCTGGCATAGAGTAGGAACTTAATAAACACTGTTTCCTTCCTTAGAACAGTGCTTGGCACATAGTAGATACTTAATAAATACTTGTTTCCTTTTTTCCTTAGCACAGTGCTTAGCACATAGTAGGCATTTAATAAACACTTGTTTCCTTCTTTCCTTAGCACAGTGCCTGGCACATAGTAGGCACTTAATAAACACTTGTTTCCTTCTTTCCTTAGCACAGTGGCTAGCACATAGTAGGCACTTAATAAACACTTGTTTCCTTTTTTCCTTAGCATAGTGCCTAGCACATAGTAGGCACTTAATAAATGCTTATTTCCTTCTTTCCTTAACACAGTGCCTAGTACATAGTAGACACTTAATAAATTTTATTTCCTTCCTTAGCACAGTGCCTGGTACATAGTAGGCACTTAATAAATGCTTGTTTCCCTTTTTTTTTTTCTTAGCACAGTGCCTGGCACATAGGAAGCACTTAATAAATACTTTTTTTTTTCTTTTCTTCCTATACCACTTTTCCCATCTATTTCCTCCCCATAATGACCTCTCTCCTTTTCTTCTCCTGAGGTCCATAGTTCTTAATTGGGCCAGCTTGGTATATAATGATAGCTAAAATGTATAGAGTGCTTTACAATTTACAAAAGGACTTTCCAAATATCTGGTCCTCCAGACCACGCTGGGCTGTTATCCCCATTTTACAGATGAGGATATTGAGGCAGACTTGCCTGAACTCATAAGCGTCTGAGGTGAGGTTTGAATTCAAATCTTCCTGACTCCAGCCCCAGAGCCAATTAACTGCTTCCCTATCAGGCCTTTCAGGCTCCCAGAATCGTGTGGCTAGCCTGCCTTGTGATCCTTTCATTGCCTCGGGCTCCCCACCTCATTTTGGACAGCTTCAGAGGGAGGCCTGATGACCTCGGGCATCACAGGACTAAGGATTTAGGGCCAGAAGGGCCTTCGTTTACTGAGGGGGACACTGAGGCACATGAATCCAACTGAGATTTTCTGGATGTCTTGGCCCTTCAGCTTCTGCTTTGGAAAGGAATGGGTACATTTCTAGTAAAATCAGATCAGCTCTTGGGTGATTTTTGAGTGTCAGGACTGGTGTTTATTTATCCCCTTAGAAAGGGACCTGAAATTCATCTCTTCCTGTCTCCTTACCCTCCAGCTCTGGTCCTCAGGACTCTCAGGCCCATAGTGGGCCCTGACTTCAGCTAGGATAACCGATGCTTGTTCCAGGCAGCTCCTCTACCCACGACCCAGGCCAGTTTTTAGGCCCCCTGACTTAGCCCCATGAACTTGGGGAGTCTACTACATGCATCCCGCCATGGTGACCGCTAGGGGGTGCTTTCTGTCTGCTGAGCAGTTCCATCCCTAGCTAGGTCTGATTTCCCCTGACCGTTGCGTCCCCATTCTTATTGCCTGGGTAGGAAAACTGAGGCAGTGAATTCATTCAACAAATATTCATCAAGTGCCTCCTGTGAAGACGGCTGTTTGAGACGCAGCCGGGATTACAGCGAGGTGATCCTGCAGTCTGTTTCCTTCCAGATGCCCCTGAGACCCCCAAAAAGGAGAAATCGGTGGAAAGAGAAAAAGAGAAGAAGAAAGAGCAAGGGGTTGATTTATCTGACTGGAAACCACTGGGGGCTTTCTCCCCCCAGAACAAAAGTCCAAGGGAAGAAGGAAAGGACAGGTATGTTGCCAGGAGGAGTTCCATGAGACCACTGTCGGTGGCTCAGTAATTTGTGTGCCCCCCATCACTTCTGATACCGATCTATACTTCTCTTTCTCTGTTTTGACTTTCCCTGATGGAAGTATCGAGACCATATTTGCATCCCATCACTGTCCGCATTGGACCAGCACAGTATGGGGAGAAACCTACTAGATTTGGAAGCAAGAGATCTATATTTGAGTTCTAATCTTTACTTCCTTTGTGGCTGCTTTGTGGCTCAGTTTCCTTCTCTGCACAATCAGATAATAACACCTATACTGCCCAATTCACTGACTTATTATGAGTTTTTGCTATTATTATTATCTACACATCTTATATTGGTCCCTTCAGTTTCAGGGAATGGATCAGTTTCTTTCTCTGCAAAATTGGATAATAATACCTATACTGCTCAATTCATTGACTTATTATGAGTTTTTGCTATTATTATCTCTAAAGAACCCTCAGCCACTTATCTACACATCTTCTCCTGGTCACTTCAGCTTCAGGGAATGGGTCAGTTTCCTTCTCTGCACAATCAGATAATTACACTAATACTAAGCGATTCATTGATTTATTATGAGCTTTTGCTATTATTATCTACACATCTTCTCCTGATCGCTTCATCTTCAGGAAATGGGTCAGTTTCTTTCTCTGCAAAATAGGATAATAACACCTATACTGCCCCATTCATTGACTTATTATGAGTTTCTGCTATTATTATCTCTCAGCCCCCAGCCACTTATCTACACATCACTTCCTGGTCACTTCAGCTTCAGGGACTGGGTTAATTTCTTTTTCTGCAAAATAGGATGATAATACCTATACTGCCTGATTCGTTGACTTATGAGTTTTTGTGTTATCTCTCAGAGCTCCTAGCCATTTAACTTCAGCTTTAGGGAATGGGTCAGTTTCCTTCTCTGTACAATCAGATAACACCTATACTGCTCAATTCATGGACTTATTATGAGTTTTTGCTGTTCTTATCTACACATCTTCTCCTGGTCACTTCAGCTTTAGGGAATGGGTCTGTTTCCTTCTCTGACAAATCAAATAATACCTATACTGCCTGATTCACTGACTTATTATGAGTTTTTGCTATTCTTATCTCCACATCTTCTCCTGGTCACTTCAGCTTCAGGGAATGGGTCTTCCCAGAGGTAAAACCCCCTAGCATTCAAGGAGGTAGGATCTAAGGGATGGGGATTGGACCTGTGATCTATGAATAGAGAGGGATGTCCCAAGTGAGAAGTTCCCCCACCAGTACAGGTTGGTGCCTTCCCTACTATCTTATAGTACTAGATGGGCATCTAGAACTCTTATGGGGTATGTGATTTGTCCAGGGTCCTAGAGCCAGTGTGTCTCAGAGGTGAAACTTGAACCCAGGGCAGCAATCTCCCCACCATCTGAGGCTGGGGTCATCCTATAAAGTGCCTCACCCCAAATTTCTTGGTTCTTCCAGGAGAGACTCTTCAGAGTCAGGGTCTTCCTCCACAGTCTCCTCCCCATCTTTCTCCTCCTCCTCGTCTCCTCAGAAGAAACCAGTAGAAAGGTAGGTACCATACCCCCCAGTGCCAGGTCCCTCATCAGCCCTTTTCTGTTCCTTTGGGGGGTGATGGAGGCATTTGGAGCTGGGCAGCTCAAGACTGGGTGCCCCATTGGAGATCTGCCCAATGAGGGCTGTGGGAATTGGACCCAGACCCCCCTGAGCTCTGCAGAGGGTGCCCCTCTGGAGAAGTGCCGGCTATTACTGTGTTGTATCGCAGCTGTTTTTCAGTCTCTTCATAATCCCATTTGGGGTTTTCTGGTCAAAGGTTCTGGAGCGGTTTGCCATTGCCTTCTCCAATAGATTTAAGGCAGACCAGGTAAAGTGACTGGGCCAGGGTCACACAGCTCCTGTCTGAGGCTGGATCTGAACTCTTGAAATTGAGTCTCCCTGTCTCCAGGCCTGGGGTCTGTGCACTGTGGTGCTCCTAGCAGCCCAGAGATGTGTTACCCATTCCACTTTGGACAGCCTTTGCCTTGAATCCCCAGTACTGAGCTCAGAGCAGGTATTTCCTTGTGGCCTCTAGTATCAGGTACAAGCTCCTCTGTTTACCCCTTAAAGCCCTTTACAATCTAGCTCCGACGATCCTCTTTCTTCCTTTCTTTTTTCTTTCTTTCTTCTTTTCTATTTCTCTCACCCTTTTTTCTTTTCCTTCCTTTCTTTTTTCTTTCTTTCTATTTCTCTCTTCCTTTTTTCTCTCTATTTTTCTCTCCTTTCTTTCTCTTTCTTCCTTCCCTTCTCCTTCTATCCCTTTTTCCTTCCGGCCTTCCTCCCTTGTTTCCTCCTTTCTCTTCCTTCCATCCTTCTCTAGTCCGTAGCACAGCACTCAGCCCTTAATAAGTACCTAGCAAATTGAATTCAGTTCACTTGGCTCTCTGGCCCTGAGTTTCTTCCTTTGTAAAATGAGGGTGAAGCAGATGATCTCTGAGCTCCCTTCTAGCTCCAAGTCCACAGAGAAGCCTTAATTCCCTCAGTCATCCCTCAGCATCCCTCTTTTTATCTTCCCATTCCATGCTTCTCTTCTGGACTTGGCTTTGGTCATGGGAGAGCCAAGGCAGCAGAACTCAGGACCACATGCGAGCAGGGACATGTCCTGTGTCTAGGTGGCCTCCCTCTCTTGGTGGCTGTAGATGGGGTTTGAACCCACTGAAGGGTGGATGGTTTCTTTGCAGGGGCTTCGTCTCTAGTCTCGCCCCCTCCCCTCTCTCCTGGACATCCGATCTGGATGGAAATGTAATTAGGAAATATTTAACAAAATAAATTAAAATACTATAAATCATGGATAATGTCAATATGTGGTTTTCTGCGCCACTCTGTGGACAGCTAGGCCTGGAGTCAGGAAGATCTCAGTTCAAATCCAGCCTCAGACACCAGCTGTGTGACCCTGGGCAAGTCACTTCACCCTGTTTTCCTCAGTTTCCTCTTCTGTAAAATGAACTGGAGAAGGAAATGGCCAACCCCTCCAAGGTCCGAACCAAGAAAACTCCACGACTGAACAACCAGTCAATATGTGATCACTGGTATGATTTTATAAAATTTGATTCCACCACTTTATAATAGTGCCAAAATGATTTTCCTGAGTCCCAGGACAGAGCCAGGATGGTGGAGAAAAGCAACTTACCTGAACTCTCCCTTCAAACACCTTTAAATAATTCCATAAAACAATTTCTGGAGCAGCGGAACCCCCAAAAAGGAGAGGTTGAATTAATTTTGCAGCCAGAGACAACTTAGAAGGTCAGCAGGAATGGTTTGTCACATCTGAGTAAGAATGGAGCATGGTCCAGTGCAAGCCGAGTCAGCCCAGACCCAGAGCCAGCCCCAGAAAATCCTGGGAGCCACTGAATCAGCAGCAGCAGTGGCTACTTCCAGAGCTAATCGGCCCACAGAGGATAAGGGGGTCAAAAAATTGGTTAGGAGGAGATTGTGGGGGTCTCCTTATTAGCACAGAGGCAGGACTCTTTTGTCCATACATGGATCCAGATCTCAGTCCTGAGAGGCAGTCCCAGGATGAGGAAGGGTACTACCTCACCAGAGCTTGCAGCCATATTGGAGCAGAGATCCTAGTCACAGTTTCAGGGCCAAAAAGAGTGTTTGTGGTCACCCACAGACTAGAGCACAAGCCAGGAGAATATAAACACACATCCCCTTAGATCACACCATTTTGGAAAAACTGAAAACTTCTATAGGTGGCTGGAAGCGTCTCTGAAAACAGCTGCACAAAATCCCTGAAGCTTGGGACAGTGCATTCTCCAAGCTTGGGACAGTGCATTCTCCATGCTGGAAGCAGACTCCTACTTTAACAAAGAGTTAAAAGTCAAGAAATAACCTGAGAAATTGAACCAAAATTAGAATTCAGCAAGTGGAAGCTAATGATGATGAGACTCAAGAAACAATAATAATTAATAATAATAATGGGAAGATAGGAGACAATGTGAAATATCTCATTGGAAAAGCAATAGAAAAAATCTGACTACAGAAAGGAAGATCAAAATACAGATTCATGAGAAGATAAAATCAAAGCTCTTATGTTCATAGCATCTAAGAAAAAATAAATTTGTCTCAGGCCATGAAAAAGCTCAAAAAAGATGCTGAGGATTCAGTAAGAAGTAAAGGGAAAACTGGGTAGAGAAATGAGAGTGATGAAAGAAAATCATGAAAAAATGAGTCAACAGCCCAAAGAAGACACAAAAAAATACTGAAAAAAATAACACCTTAAAAAACAGATTAGGCCAAATGGTAAAAGAGGTATAAAAAGCCAATGAGGTGAAAAATGCCTTAAAAAGCAGAATTGGGCAAATGGAAAAAGTACAAAAGCTCACTGAAGAAAATAATTCCTCAAAGATTAAAATGGAGCAAGTAGAAGCTAATAACTCTGAGAGATCAAGAAAGAATAATGATAATAAAAAAGAATGGTAAAGTAGAAGACAATGTAAAATATCTCATTGGAGAAACAACTGACCTAGAAAATTGATCCAGGAAAGATAATTTTAAAATTAATGAATTACCTGAAAGCCATGATCATAAAGAGAGCCCAGATATCATCTTTCAAGGAATTATCAAGGAAAACTGCCCTGATATTCTAGAACCAGAGGGTAAAGTAGTAATTGAAAGAATCCACCAATCACCTCCTGAAAGAAATCCCAAAATGAAAACTCCCAGGAATATTATAGCCAAATTCCAGACCCTCAGGTTAAGGACAGTATATCACAAGCTGCCAGAAAGAAACAGTTCAAAGAAACAAGTATTGTAAAGCTACAGTCAGAATAACACAAGATTTAGCAGCTTCTTTATTAAAGTATCAGAGGGCTTGAATTATGATATTCTGGAGGATAATGAAGCTAGGATTATAAGCAAGAATCACCTACCCAGCAAAATGGAATATAATTCTTCAGGGGGAAAAATGGATATTCAAAGAAAAGAACTTTCTTGATACCCGAGAGCTGAATAGAATATTTGACTTGAAAATACAAGATTTAAGAGAAGCATAAAAAGGTAAACAGGAAAGAGAATTCATAAAGGACTCAATAAGGTTAAACTGTCTGCATGGGAAGATGACATTTTTAACTCAGAACTTTCTCATTATTAGGACAATTAGAAAAAGTATAGATAGAGGACACAGATGTGAGTTAAATATGAAGGGATGATATATTAAAAATCAAATTAAGGGGGAAGAGAGGAATGTACTGGGAAAAGGGGAAAGGGAGAAGTAGAATGGGGTAAATTATATCACAAAAAAAGAGGCAGGAAGAAAACTTTAATGGTGGAGGAGAAGAAGGGAGAGAGAAGGAGAGTGAGTGAACCTTAGGATCATCAGAATTGGCTCAAAGACACTCAATTGAGTATAGACATCTATCTTACCCTACTGGAATATGAGAAGGGCAGCAGTGTGGGTGATAATAGATGGGACAGCAGATTAGGGAGGGGGTAGTCAAAAGCAAAACATTTTTGAGGAAGGACAAGGTAAAAGGAGAGAGAAATAGAATAAATGGAGGAGATATGATGGAGGGAAATACGGTTAGCAATAGTAATTATGAAAAAAATTTGAAACAAGTTTCTCCAATAAAGGCCTTTTTTCTCAAACGTATAGAGAACTGAGTACACTTATAACAAAGTAAGAGCCATTCTTCAATTAATAAATGATCAAAAGATATGAACAGTTTTCAGATGAAGTAATCAAAACTAGGTATAGCCATATTTTTAAAAATGCTCTAACTCACTATTGATTGGAGAAATGCAAATTAAAACAATTCTGAAATCACATTTATTAGATTGGTTAATAGGACAGAAAAGGAAAATGATGGAGGGAATGTGGGGAAAATGAGGCATTAATGCATCGTCAGTGGAGTTGTGAACTGATTCAACTATTCTGTAGAACAATTTAGAATTGTATCCAAATTGCTATAAAACTATGCATTCTCTTTGACCTAGCGATACCAATACTAGATCATTATCTCCAAAGGGATGAAAAAACAAAAAGGAAAAAACTCTCTATATAAAAAAATTATAGCAATTCTTTATTAGTAGCAAAGAACTGAAAATTGAGGGGAACAAATCGTGATGTATGATTTTGATGGAATACTAAATGATGAGCAGGATAGTTTCAGAAAAAAACAGAAAATTTCTGTAAGCTGCTGCAAAGTGAAATGGATTGTATACAACATAAATAGCAATATTGTAAGATGATCAACTGTGATCCACTTGGCTATTCTCAGCTATACAATGATTCAAGACAGCTCTGAACTTTGGGTGAAAAATGCTATTTACCGCCAGAGAAAGAACTAATGGTGTCCAAAAACAGATGGAAATATACTTTTTTTTAAACTTTATTTTTCTTGAGGTTTTTTTGGAGAGGAAGGTTTATGTTTTATTTCACAATATGTCTAAAATGGAAATGTTTTGCATGACTATATGTATAACATATTGAATCGCTTGCTTTCTCAATGAAGGGGGATGGGGAAGGAGGAAAGGAGAGAATTTGGAATTTAAAAGTTTTGAAAATCAATGTTAAAAATTGTTTTTATATATAAATGGAGGAAAATAAAATACTAAATAAGTTCAAAAATAAAAATAAAAGTCCCCTTCCCCCACTAAACAAACTCCAATGGCTCTCTATTGCCTCCAGGATTAAAAATGTAAACCCTTTATTTGGCATTCTAAACTCTTCACCACTTGGTCTCTTCCTGCTTTCCCAAGCTGCTTCTGTGATTCTCCCTTCCATTTATCAGTTACTGCTATGCTGACCCACCATCTGCCCTACTGCCTGCATTTGCATCAGCTGTCCCCATCCCTGGAGTATCCTTCCTCATCTCCCAGGCTCCCTTTAATACCACTTTCTCATAGATCCCCTCAGCTGCTAATAGCTTCCTCTCGGGTGGTAGATTGGAAGGGAGTGGGACTACTGGCAAAGCTCCTGTTAAAAAACCATCCATCTTTTGATGGGATCAAACCCCCTTTCCCTAGAGCCACCAAGAGTGGGCAAGCCACCTGAATGCAGAGGAGCTCTCCCTACAGCAAAACTCAAATCCAGAAGAGAAACATGGAACAGGAGGACAAAATTAAGGGATAGCTGAGGGAATTAAGGCAGCTCTGTGACTTAGCACTGGAAGGGACCATCTAGTCCATCCTCATCCTTCTACTTTGTAGATAACATTTAATGTCTTATCTCCCCATTAGACTGGAAGCTCCTTGAGGGCAAGAAAACTGCCATTGGCCCTTTTTGGGTCCCCAGTGCCCAACTTTTAGGAGTGCTTCATAAATGTTCCTGACTGGCAGATGTTCCTGTCCAGTAGAACCTGATTCCTTCCTCTTCCCCATCCTCCTGCCATTTGGTTCTCACTCAAGCATCCATTCGGATGTGGCCAGTGACTGTGGCCATTTTCCTCAGCCAGAGAGAGCTCTCCTGAGGGGGGCTGCTGCCGGTCTGATTTCTTAGCCCTCCCACCTTGCTTATGAGGCAGGTTGGCCAGAGTCTGGTAGCCAACCGTGGCATTGTGTCCATTAGAATAGAAGTTTTGTTTCAAACAATTGAATGATCTTAGGGAGGAAGTGTGGAACAATGGCTCTGGGTTTGGGAATCAGAGGACTGGCCTTTGGATCCTAGCTCTGCCAGGTATTAACAGGAATCATAATAATGAGGAGGGTCTGTACCAGAGGGGAAGCAGTGTTGGAGGAGAGAAAGGGACTCAGGAGGACGCCTCTGTTGGGATTCTGAGGGTCCGGGAGGCTGCGGTCCCCTTTCCAGTTACCAGGAAGGGTTAGGGGGAAAGATGATGAGTTCTGCATTGGACATAGGGATTTTAAAGTGTCTATTGGACGTCCAGGCTGAGATATCTGAAAGGCACTTGCAGAGGCAAGATTGGAGAGATGACTGGACAGGTAGATCTGAGAATGAAGGATGGAGTTCTGTTGGGCGACTAAACACTCTGATACCTGTGCCAGAAGAGGAGCCTGCTGTTCTGGAGAAGGACTAAGCAGCCCTGATTTGTGGAGAAGATCAAATGAGAGATTAGCTGTAAAACACTTAGCACGGGGCCTGACAGACGCATAGTAGGTACTTAAAGGCTTTCTGAGTATGACTGTAGTTGTTGACTTAATGAATTCTATTTTTTGCCTTAGTGTTGATATGTTTGTGTGTTAGCCTTTCATTTGTGTGTCAAAAATAAATCTCTCTCCTTTAGTGCTCAGGAAAAGTCAGGCACCTGAGTCCCAGGTGCCCAAATGGTGGTACTAGGAAAAATCTAGATTTCAAGTGGCTGGAGTTGCCACAGGTTGATTAGGGCAGGCCAGGGGCCTTAGATGTCATCTGATCTGACTTTTTAATTTTAAATGAAAAGATGGAGGCCCAGAGACTTGCCAGGGCTCCCACAGCGGTGCTGGAGCAGCACGAGATGGGATTAAGGGGGTCAGCAAAGCAGGGTCAGCATGCCTTCAAACAAGAAGGCCAGGTCCATGGGCAAAGAAGGCTCCATTTAATTAAAGTTTTTTATTTTCAAAATATATACATGGATACTTTTCGACATTCACCCCTCCAAAACCCAGTGTTGTAATTTTTTCCCTCCCTTCTCCTACCCCTTCCCCTAGGCAAGTAATCCAATATACTAAACATGTGCAATTCCTCTATATGTATTTCCACAAATATCATGAGTTGATTTCATTTCAATTCAGTTCAATCTGACAAGCATTTATTAAGGACCTACTGTGGTCAAGGCTTAAGGAGCAGTAAGTACTCTGTGACTGGATAAAGAACTTACTCAGGGTCAGCAGGTCAAGCCCTGGGTTCAAGTCCCTCTTCCAAGAATTTGTTAAGCAGAGGTCTATCTGTATCAGTAGAGGGAATTTCCCTGCTAGAAGCTCCTTGTGCCAACGAAAACTGAGACTCCATTTAAAAATTGCTCAAGGTATTATATTGTGGTTAAGGAATAGTCTCCTGGAGACAGGTGACCTGAACATGAGTAAGTACTAGGTAACATGACAATGAATGGGATCCGGGAAGGAGGAGGAAGAGAGATAGGGATTCTGAGCCAGGTGGGAGTGAGCTCAGAGCTCCCCGGTCCTACAAGTTAGCCAATAAGCATTTATTGTGGTTCAGTTGTTTCTGGCTCCTTATGTCCTCTATTTGGAGTTTTCCTGGCAGAACTACTAGTTTGACTATTTCCTTCTCCAGTTTACTTTTATTTCTATTTCTATTTTTTTATTTTTTTGCAGAGGCAATTGAGGTTAAGTGACTTGCCCAGGGTCACACAGCTAGGGAATGTTAAGTGTCTGAGACAAAATTTGAACTCAGGTCCTCCTGACTTCAGGGCTGGTGCTCTATCCACTGCGGTACCTACCTGCCCCTCCAGTTTATTTTTACAGATGAAGAAACTGAGGCAATAGGGAAAATAACTTGGCCAGGGTCACGCAACTAGTAAGCATCTGAGGTTGGATTTGAACTCACAGATTACTGACTCCAGGCCCAGTGCTCTATCCTCTGCAATACTTACCTCCAAATTAATCTCATTAACAAGGAAGTGATCAGAGGATATTTCATTGAGACAGACTGAATGAGGGAACTGATTTAATTACCATTCAAGAGGCAATAAGTTGGTGAAATGGTTAGAGCACTGGCGTTGAAGTTCAGAGGACCCAAGTTTAAATGCAGCCTGAGACGCTTAATACTTCCTAATTCCAATTGCTTCACCAAAAAGAAAAAAGAAAACAAAATTATAATTCCAATCAGGGACAAGGTGATGGTGGGCAGGGAGGGAGAGGACATATTCTTGGAAAATGGGAGAATGAATCATGGATTGGATCCCCCAACTATGGAGCAGCTAGATGGTACATTGGACAGAGTCCAGCTTCTTAAACTGGTTTATAGCCCTAAATGGGGTCTCATTACTGAATGTGGGGGTCGTGAAATTATGATTTATTAGAAATAAATGTTTGTGTATTACCTGCCACTTAGGGGAGGAGGTAGGAGGAAATTGGAACACAAGGTTTTGCAAGGGTTAATATTGAAAAATTATTTGTTCATATGTTTTGAAAATAAAAGGCCTTAATTTAAAAAAAAAGAAAAGAAAATATTTTGTTCAATTATGTGCCAATAAATATGACAGTCTAAGCTAAAAAAAGAAAGAAATGTTTGACTTGTATATACCTATTTTATATACCTATATACCCAGAGTCACATAATAATTTCTTGAGCAGAGAGTGGAATAAGAAGCCCTGGAGAGCACCAGCCTCAAGGCAGGATGACCTGAGTTCAAATATGGCCTCAGATACTTGAGATGGAGAAGAAATAACAAATCACTCCAAGATCTTTCCCAAGGAAACCCCCAATGGGGTCACGTGATTGAAAAATGACTGAACTGAACTGATTTAAGGTTTAATAAGTGCTTTCCAAATATATTTGATCCTTGCAGCAACCCTGGGAGGTGAGTGTGATTATTATCCCCATTTTACAGATGGGGAAGCTGAGGACAATAAAAGGTTAAGTGACTTGTTCGAGGACTGGAACTCCGGGGTTCCTGACTCCAGGCTCAGCATCCTTACCCCCTCGGGGTGGAGGCAGCCCAGGAAGAGCAGAGAGGGAAGCATGAAATATGGTTCTGGGGAGACATAGCCAGCTGTGACCATTCCTGTTCCTCTGTCCTCAGATCTAACAGCAGCAAAGGGAAAGGGGAGACCCCAAAGACACCCACCAGCCCCTCTTCCCCTACATTTTCTCCATCGAGCTGCTTCCTAGCCCCTTGCTACCTCACGGGAGACTCCGTCCGGGATAAGTGCGTGGAGATGCTGTCAGCTGCCCTGAAGATGGATGGTGAGGGGGTCTGGGGCGTCATGATGGGGAAAGGGGATCGGCCTTGTTCTGCTTGGCCCTAGGGCAAAGATACACTGGTATGGAAGTTACAGAGAGGCAGACTTAAGTCCTGGGGAGAGAGAAACTTCCTCACAAGGTGCAAACTGGGCTGCCTTGCAAGGTAGTGAGCTCCCCATCATTGGAGGTCTTCAAGAGAAGCTGTAACCTCTAGAGGTCCCTTCAGACTTGGGTATTCTGTAGGAAAAAGAGAAGAGAACAGGAGCCAGCTTTTCCCAAGGCTTGGGGAGAAAATCCCCCTTTTTTCTGGTTCTTGGCTCCTCTGCTGGAGCTGGGAGGGAGGAGCAGGAGCTGGAACCTTCCCTCATGTTGGTCCTCCAGGTTATACTTGGCTTTTTTGCCAATACAGATAAAACATGAATTTTGCTTATTTTTTTAGGTGATTACAAAGAATATGGAGTCAACTGTGACAAGATGGCATCAGAAATTGAAGATCATATCCTTTGGTTCCTCCGTTCTGGGGGCACGGCCTGGTATTGCCAGGGAACACCATAGCTGCTTATCTGCTTGAGCAGAGCAGCATGGAGGTCAGCTAGCCAAAATCAGGCCAGTTGTAGGCGGTCTGGTCGTGTGGGGGAGATGGGGCCCAGGTGACAAGCCCCCAGAAGTCGTGGCTCAGGGACGGTCCTACCATGGGGCTCCATGGACCAGGAATGGACTGTAATGTAATCTCTCTAGGGAGTGATAGCCAAGGGGGTCTGGAATCATGAAAGTCCAGCCTCAGACACTTACTAGCAGTGTGACCTTGGACAAGTCACTCACTCTGTCTGCCTCAGTTTCCTCATCTGTAAAATGAGAATAATAATAGCATTCACTTCCCAAGTTGTTGTGAGGATCAGGTGACATAATAATTGTAAATATGATCATTATTCAAGTGACACAATTATAAATATGATCATTATTCAAGTGATATAATACTTGTAACTATGATCATCATTATTATTCAAGTGACATAATTATAAATATGATCATCATTATTCAAGTGACATAATAATTGTAAATATGATCATAATTATTGAAGTGACAACATAATTATAAATATGATCATTATTATTCAAGTGACATAATTATAAATATGATTGTCATTATTTCAAGTGACATAATAGTTGTAAATATGGTCATCATTATTATTCAAGTGACATAGTAATTGAAAATCACTTAGCACAGTGTCTGGCATGTAGTAAATGCTCTAGAGCTGTGACATATGAGCTGCCATGATCACCATTATTATTATCACAGATCTAGGGCTGTAAGAGACTCTTGGCAAAGAAGTATAGATGAGGAAACAGACCATGGGGGCCGTGACTCACCCCGGGCTCACACCTACTAAGGCACCGTTCTTCCCTGTGCCGTGCTCCTCCACGGATGTCACCTCCCCGGGACAAAGCACCCTGGGTCTCATGGGAGTGCCAGTCCTGGGTCTGGGCCACTCAGCAGCACGGCAGGGAAGGACAGCCACCCAAGGGTCGTCACGCCTGCCCTGGGAGCAGCCTTCTCCACTCACATCCTTCCTTCCCCTCCAGAGCATGGAGAGGGGATGGCATGAGGATGAATGCCCACATCACTCCCTGAATGAGAGAGTCAGAGAAGGGGAGGATTTCCTGACTCTCCGACCCGTCCCCCACTCTTGGTCAGCTCCTTTTAGCTCTTCCTCTTTCCTTCCTGCAGGACAAGGAGCAGACTTCTTGGAATCCCCCTTGTCCCTGTCCCCAGGGACAGATGACCCTAATCTCTTCTGGAAATGCCAGACAAGGGCCCCACAGTTCTGACATCATAGGTTCTCAGGGCCCTCCCAGCTCTGACTTCCTGGGTTCTAAGGGCCCTCCCAGCTCTGACATTCTGGGTTCTAAGCTTCCTCCCAACTCTTTTGTGTTCTGACATTCTCTGGTCTATGACCCCTTCTGGCCTGAACATTCTATGTGTCTATGATACCTAAGGTTCCTTTGGCTTGTGACCAGGCCTTTTATTCTACAATCAGCCATAAGGCTCAGAATATTTCTGATATAAGGGATTAAATGTACATCACGGCATACATGACGGATGTCAGAACCTACCCTGAAATTTGGAAAGGAGAGAGAAGGGGGGGCAAGTCTTAGGGGGAGGGAAGCCAACGGGTGCCCAGAAGGGGGTACAGAAGATGGGCTTGGCTGCTCCAAGATGTCACTGAGGGCCGAGACTGGCTCCAAGCCTTTCCTGGGTTGATACTCATTGTTTTCTCCATTTAATTACTGCCAGATGGATCATAGACTGTGAGCCCCCATTCAGAGCCCACTTCCTACCAGCACAATGCCTTCCATCCCTGCGTTATCACAAGCTTCATCTCGGATCGCAGAGGGTCAGCAGTTCCTTTCCTTCTGTCTCTTGGCCTTCTCCCACAGCTGGACTCCAAACAATAGCTGGAAGGATTTTGTAATCATTTTCATTCATTATCTCATTTTCCCATCCCCCCTCCCCACTCTGGCCCCCAGCCTCCCAGCCCCCTCCTCCTCCTGTCCTGAGGTATCTTCCCAGAGGCTCTGGGTAAGATGATGAAATCCACATTGATCATTCTTCAGGTGACAGAATCTGTGTTATTTGTTCGGCTGTTTTAGTCATATCTGACCCATTTAAAATTTTCTTGGCAAAGATACTGGAGTGGTTTGCCATTCCCTTCTCCAGCTCATTTTACATAGGGGGAAACTGAGGCAAACAGGGTTAAGTGACTTGCCCAAGGTCACATAGCTAGTAAATATCTGAGACTCCGGTCTTAAAGATTTGAAGCCCAGTGCTACATTACCTAATTGCTCAGGAATAGGAGGTGGGAGCTGTTTTGTTTGGTCCACCAACCCCTAAGGGGATTATGGATAGATTTTCTAACATTCGATTTTATTTTATTTTCAGCTCCAAATTTTCTCCTTTTTGCCTCCAGCTCACACTCCATCTGCCCCCATTCATCCTGTGAAGTTCTTGACCCTTTCCTTCCATAGAAAAATAATGTAACAGTTCAGCCTTGTTTGCCTCCCAGCAGTCCTGGGAAGGAAGCTGAGCTGGTATAATTAGGATCATAGATTTCTTTAGAACTTGAAGGAACCTTTGAGGTCTCCTTGTCCAGAGGTGTTCAGTAGGGTCTAGTATGACCAGAAGCAGATTAAAATGCAATCTGCTGGTATTTAACAATTTTAAAAAAATATAATAGAATGTGGGTAATGTTAACAAGTGGTTTTTCTAAGTCACCATGCAGCCAGGAGGGATCCTTCTGTACCATTTATTGACCCTCCATTTCTATTTGGGGGTGACATCACTTCTGTAGGCTGACTCCCTCACTGTACAGATGAGGAAACAGATTGGGAAAGTGGAAGTTATTTACTCAAAATAGCCTGTGGAAAATGAAGATTTGAACTCATTTCTAAGTCATCATGTAGCCAGCTAGGATCTTTCTGTACCATTTACTGACCCTCCATTTCTATTTGAGCGATATTACTTATTTTTTTAAAGCTTTTTATTTGCATAACGTATATATGCGTAATTCTTCAACATTGACCCTTACAAAGCTTTCCATTAAAATTTTTCCCCCTACTCCCCACTCTCCCCTAGATGGCAGGAAGTCCACTACATGTTAATTATGTTAAAATACTTGACAAGTCGAATGTATGTATACATATTTCCACACTTATCTTGCTGTGCAAGAACAATCGTATCTACATGAACAAAAAGTATCTGAGAAAGGAAACCCAGTGCAAACAAACATCAATAGAGATCATGAAAATGGATATCACTTATTTTTTTATGACATCACTTATTTAGTCTAACTCCTTCATTGTACAGATGAGGAAACAGACTGGGAAAGAGAAAGTTATTGACTCAAAATAGCTGTAGAAAATGGAGATGTGAACTCAGGTCCTGGGTGACCCTGAGAAAGCTGAGGTTACATTCCTTATCTGTTAAATGAGGGGGTGAGACTCAATGATTTCTAGGGACCTTACAACCCTTGGAGGCAGTGAGGTTCAATGGAACAGTGTCAGAAGTCAGAGGCAAAGTACCCAGTTTTGATTCCTGCTTCTGCTCCTTTGGATCTCATCGATAAGATGGAAGAGAATGGACTAAATGGCCTCAAAAGTCCCTTCCAGCTGTAAAGCAATGATCGTTCATGTCATCAGGCTGCTACGTATGGCAGCTGGCAGGGGAAGTGGCATGGCCTTATTCACAAGTGGCAGGCATGAAACTTGGACCCCATCCTCCTAACTCCAAGTCCAGTACTCTTTCTGATACACCAGACTGCCTCTCTTAAAACAAAACCAATCCCTGTTTGCCTCAGTTTCCCCATCTGTAAAATGGGGCTATTGTTAGCAGCAGTACCTCTCAGAGTTGTTGGGAGAATCCAATGAGATCATATTTGTAAAATGCTCCAAATGCTATGTAAAGCCCAGCTATTGTTATTATTAAAAGAAGAATACAGTCAGCTCTCTGTTCATACTAATGGAGGGGGTCCCTCCAGAGGATAGTATTTCAGATAGAGTTCCTCCTGGTTGGGATGACACTATTGACGATCCTCACAGCAGGCCCTGTAGGCAGACCTTTCACATTAAGCCTTCCTGAATGGACACCACATCCATGGGGGGAGGGAGGGGTTTACAGATCAAATCAAGGGCTCAGCAGAATAAACTCTCTCCCAGCAGAAACAAAACCTCCAAGGCTGAACCCATCATCCAATTTAACTTAGAAGGAATTTTAGCAATCACCCAGTTCAGGGTTTCATGGACTCCCAAGGGGTCATTGGATAGATAGATTTAGATGGAAAAAAAATTACATCTTTATTTTCACTAACCTTAGTTTTCTTTGTAATCCCATGTATTTTATTTTATGCATTGAAAGGTATTCATTTTTTTTATTGTTGCAGAGGCAATTGCCCAGGATCACACAGCTAATAAGAGTGTGAGGCTAAATTTGAACTTCTCCTGACTCCCCCTCTATCCATTGTACTGCTACTTAGCTGCCCCTGAAAAATATTCTTTGAGAAAGGGTCCCTAGGCTCCATCAGACAGCTAGAAGGGTTCAGGTCGCAAAAAGGTGCACAGCCTCTGGTCTGGTCCAGCTTTCTCATTTTACATGTGAAGTTCCATGTAGAGATGTGAGGGCTTAAGAAGCAGGATCGGGACCATGGGTTCCAAAGCCAGTTTATTTTTATTAGACGGCGGGGCTGTGTTTGTGGGAGGCAGAGGGGCTTCCTCGCCACTACCTCCAGAGTGACTCCTTGACGGTTTCACATATCTATCAAGAACTGAAGGGCACAGACATGAAGTATCGGAATCGGGTTCGCAGCCGAATCAGTAACCTCAAGGACCCCAGGAACCCCAGCTTGAGGCGGAACGTGCTCTGTGGGGCCATTTCCACCAGCCTCATTGCCAGGATGACGGCCGAGGTGAGGCGCTCCATGGGGGAGCCGTTTCTGAAGCTGGTGCTTTTGGGTCGGAGTTAGTCAGGCTCACTGTGGGAGGCAGAGATCCTGAGCTGGCACCCCCAGAAGTGGGCACAGGGAAGGCTATACAACTTTTACAGCTGCAGAGAGGACGCTCTGACTTTTTCTCAGCCCTGGGTTTCCCCCCAGAGCTACTGATGCCAACTTGTTATTTAGAAATCTCACTCGACACAAGAACGTATTCCTCAACCATGTGGATCCACCTACATTTTTCACTTTCCCCTAGCCCAAGGATGGGAAACTGGGGTCAACTGCTTAAAATCAAAGCCTTAGGACTCCTCAAAGTTTGGGGTTCAAAGAATACTGATGGCTGTCCACGAAAGCAAAACCCAAGAGACACAAAGCCCGTGACTGCATCGGCCCCAGTAGCACAGGCCAGAGTGAAGAGGACATGATGCAGGCCCCTTATCTGGGGACACCTGCTTATAATGATAGCCTTAGGGAAGTTATGGAAGGGAGTGCCTAACAATTTGTTGTTCTGTCCTGTTTGTGACCCCATTTGGGGTTTCCTTGACAGAGACACTGCTGTGGTTTGCTGTTTCCTTCTGCTTGTATTACAGAGGAGGAAACTGAGGCAGACAGAGTAAAGTGATGTAGCCACAGTTGTACAGCTAGTCAGTGTCAGGCAGGATCTGAATATGGGTAGTCAGTGTCAGGCAGGATTTGAATTAGTGTAGTCAGTGTCAGGCAGGATAGAATATGGATAGTCAATGTCAGGCAGAATTTGAGTATAAAAAGTCACTGTCAGGTAGGATCTGAATACAGGTTGTCAGTGTGAGACAGGATTTGAAAATGGGTAATCAATGTCAGGCTGAATTTGAATATAGTCAGTGCCAGGCAGAATTTGAGTATAAGTAGTCAGTATCAGGCAGGATTTGATTATGGGTAGTCAATGTCAGGCAGGATTTGAGTACAGATAGTGTCGGGCAGGATAGAATATGGATAATCAGTGTCAGGCAGGATTTGAATTAGTGTAGTCAGTGTCGGGCAGGATTTGAGTACAGGAACATGTGTCTTCCTCAAAGGAAGCCAGGCACTCCCCAGGGCTCCCTCGCCTTCCCACTATGCTACCAGAATACCACGACAATACCAGAATTCCACCGATGCAGGTGACCACCCAGGCTGAAGAGCACATCTTGTGCCCCGAATGGTGCCAGTCCCTTTCACGATCATCTCCTGAGAGCATCTATGGCACTCTCTAGTTTCCTTTTACAAAGCTGCTCTGCGGGCCCTTGGTCCTGCCCTCGAGTGACCTGGGAGGGAAAGATCTCTGTAGAGAGCTTCTGCTTGTCTCTGACCGGGATGGCGAGGGCACCCAGAATTTGTCTGCAGCAAGGGCATAGGGGGCACTGTGGCAGGGGGGGTGGCGCCTCCAGGACATGGCCCTGCCACAAGGCCTGGCCGCTCCGTGGCAGAAGCTGGGTTCTGGGACAGGCCACCGACTCGGGTCTGCGGTTGTTAGCTCCAGCTTTTCCCGGTTTGGGCGCCCCTGCCGGAACGGGCAGTGTGGGAAATAGCGTCTCTTCAGATAACTTAGAAGGTTGTTGACTGGTCCACCTAGGAAATGGCGAGTGATGAGCTGAAGGAGTTGAGGAGCGCCATGACGCTGGAGGCCATTCGGGAGCACCAGATGGCCAAGACCGGGGGCACCACGACCGATCTCTTCCAGTGCAGCAAGTGTAAAAAGAAGAATTGTACTTACAACCAGGTGGGTACCAGAGTGAGGCTGCGGGCAGGGGCTTAGGAGGGATGCAGACCAGGGAGGGGCCACGCAGATCTGGGAGACAAGGAGTGGGGGAGGGGAAAGAGCATGGCCCGCTGGGGCTCTGGGACTGTGGGCACAGGGAGAGCATGAGATGGCTTAGTGACATTCTGTAGGGGTCAGAGGGCATCTGTGAGGAAAGGAGTTTCCTCGGGACCTCTGGGATTGGGTCCCATTTTTTTATAATGAGGGTGGGGCTTCTAGAGAAGTTACTGACCAGATGGTACTTGTTTTCCTGCAGGGATGGACAAGGGAAAATTGGAAATAAGACATGGAGACCAGTTATTGTCATAGATTGTCAAAGCTACAAGGAGGCTTAGAACCCAGGAGGTCAGAGCTGGGAGAGCCTTAGAACCCAGGATGTCAGAGCTGGGAGGGCCCTTAGAACCCAGGAGGTCAGAGCTGGGAGGGCCCTTAGAACCCAGGATGTCAGAGCTGGGAGAGCCTTAGAACCCAGGAGGTCAGAGCTGGGAGGGCCCTTAGAACCCAGGAGGTCAGAGCTGGGAGGGAACTTAGAACCCAGGAGGTCAGAGCTGGGAGGGCCCTTAGCCCATAAGAGGCAGATCAAAGGGTCCTGATAGGAAAACTTGTTTTAAACTTTGTTTTAAACATGTCATAGATCACAGTTTTATAGCGCTTTACACTTTATAAACTTTCTTCACAAAAACCCTGTGAAGTAAGTAGTGCAAGTATTTTTATAACCATTTTACAGACAAGGAAACTGAGCCCCATAGAGGTTAAGTGATTTGCCTAAGGCCTCACAGTAAGTAAGTTGCAGAGTCAAGACTGGAACCAACATCTTCACGTCCAGCGAAGGATATAAAACCCAGAATTGGTGGAAAGGAAGGGAGAGGGCATTCCAGGTGAGGGCAAAAGCATTAGGAAAGGTCCTAAGGTCAGAAAAAAAAAAAAAAAGAACCGTTCTTTCTTTCAATTTAATTCAGCAGACATTTAATAACTTCCTCCTATGCATCAGGCACAGGACTGAGAGGGTGGGTGGTCAAGGGAATGGCCTCCCTGGAGTGATGGGGCCATGGTGGAAGAGGTCTGTGTAGGGAGGGAAGTGAGGGGTTTGGCCTTGTTCCAGCAGGAAGCAGGAGCCATGGGAGATTCTAGAGCAGGGGAGTGACTCCATGAATCTGCTTTCTCAGGTGCAGACCCGAAGTGCTGATGAGCCCATGACCACTTTTGTCTTATGTAATGAGTGTGGCAACCGCTGGAAGGTCTGTATTTCTTTTACTTCCTTAGCCCTCCGAGGCAGCCGATGGCCTTGCTTGAAGCCTATCCCAGTCAGGCCGTGGGGTCCACTGAACTGGGCCCAATTCACATCTCATGGGGTCCCAGGATTTGGAGTTAGGGAACTTCAGAGATGCTCTGGCTCCTCTCCCTTGCAGAGGAGGACATTGCTGCCCAAAGAATGAAAAGAAGAGCTAGGGTTCAAAGCCGCCCCCATCCGGGGCCGCCTCCATCTTGTCCTCCTTCCTTTCCTCTCCCTGGCTCATGAGCACCAAGTTTACGTTCCTGACTCCTCTGAGCCCCCCACTGACCCAGAAGGGAGGAGGCTCTGAAGGAACCCCGATCCCCTTGTTAGTTTGACCACACAGCTGGCGGCAGAGCGTCCGCCTCATCCCAAGCTCTCCGCTGGTACCTTTCACTCACAAGGGACGCTTCTGTCCCTGCAGACCCACATGGAGAGGAACCTTTTCTCTTAGAAGGGTCCCTTGTGAGACCCCGGGGCTCAGGGGAGAGGTAGCTCCATCCTTGTTACCATAGATTGACTTTTTTCCCCAGTTGATTCCAGTAGGTCATGTCCCAATTGATGGATGAGAAAACTGAGACTGAGCAGTTGGGAAAGACGCTTCCTGTTCCATTTTGTTCAGACCAGTACCACAGAGGGAAGAAAGGGAGGGAAGGAAAAAAAGGAAGAATGGGAGAAAAAGGGAGAAAGAAAGGAAGGGGGAGAAAGCAAGAAAGAAGGAATAGGAGAAAGGATATAGAAGGGAAGAGGGGAGAAAGGGAAAGAGGGAGAAAGGGAGGTTGATGTACTGGATATACTTTATAAAAACTGATCCTCACAATAATCCTGGGAGGAAGATGTCCACTTTGTAGTGGAGGCAGACAGAGTACAAGTGACTGCCCAGGGATACGCAGCTAGTTAAGTAGCTGGGGCAGGATTTGAACTTGGGACTGTAAGGACAAAGCGTCTTGAGTGGAACCAGGAGAGCACCACAAACTCCGATGGCCCATTTTGTCTCTTTCAGTTCTGCTGAGTGGTTGCCGGCCGGGCCTGTGGTAGTTGGAGAAACCCGAAGGAGAAGGCGCTTGGCTCCCTGCCTGGAGCTTAGCCAGAGGTGCCCAGATAGGAAGGGGATTGTGCCGAGGACCCTCCCCAGAATCCACAGCCAGCTCCGGCCTCAGCTTTCCCCTGCGGTTAGAAAGGGTATTTTTACTAGGAAAGTCCAAAATGGCTGAGCTCTGACCTGTGCTTGGGCCTTCCCAAATCCCACAGCAGAGTAGAAATACAGACTTATTTAAGGGCTCACACAAACTATCAGAGAAATTACAATCTAGGCTCTCCGAAATGAGAGGCATTTTTGGACATGGACTATCAAAGGATATGGGGAGGGAGCTCAGAGCTGGGACGGTTTTTGAGACCCTCTGTCCACCTCCTCATTTGTTAGAAGGAAAAGCTGAGTCCAAAGAAAAGATACTTGCCCTAAGTAGCAGAGACAGCTTGTGTTGGGCACTGGTACCCCAGATGCCCACAGTGGAGCTCAGTCCCTGTACCATCTTCTAGATGGCAGAGACAGCTCATGACCCAGACATTCACATTGGAGCTCAGCCCCCTGTATCATCCCCTAGATGGCAGAGACAGCTCATGTTAGACACTGGTGCCCCAGATGCCCACAGTGGAGCTCAGCCCTCCGTACCATCCCCTAGGTGGCAGGGACAGCTCATGGTAGGCACTGGTACTCCAGACATCCACGTCTGGGCTCTGCCCCCTGTACCTTCCTGCTCCTGGGGAAATCCTGTGCAAAGACACGGGCATTTGAATCCTTCCCCAGTGACTAATTCTCAAGGTTTTCTCCATGAAAAATACCAGGCTGACAAACGTGACATCTCTGTCTGTCCCATCATTTCCCTCACCTAGCAACCAGTACATCATTTGGTCTAATATTAGCTTTGATACAGTAGAATGGAAAGATCCCAATCTTTGGATTCAGGGGTTGTCATTAAGTAGTTTTCAGACCCTTTGGGGGTTTTCTTGGGAATGGTTTGCCGTTCCCTTTTCCAGATCATTTTACAGATGAGGAAACTGAAGCAGGCAAAGTGAAGTGACTTGTCCAGCTGGGGAGTATCTGAGACTGGATTTGAGCTCAGGCCCTTCTGCCTCTAGGCCCGGCAGCGCTCTATCCCCTGCACCATCTTAAATCTCATCTCTGCTGCTGGATGACATTGGGCCAAATCCCTTCCCCTCCACG
The DNA here is from genome assembly GCA_023553655.1 of Myrmecobius fasciatus. Lineage (NCBI taxonomy): Eukaryota > Metazoa > Chordata > Mammalia > Dasyuromorphia > Myrmecobiidae > Myrmecobius > Myrmecobius fasciatus. The sequence goes on from JAJPUD010000806.1 coordinate 28,480, forward strand.
GGCCTCAGTATCACCAAGTATAAAATGGGAAAACTGGATTAATTAGTTTCTGATATTCCTTCCAGATCAAAGTCTGGGATCCCATGAGGTTCTGTTTATATATCACATTAGCATTACAAAATCCTCTCACTCAGGTCTTCCTATTTGGCCTTCTTGGCAATCCTGTGAGATTGGAAGTGTGAATACTATGGCCATTTCACAGATGAGAAAACTGAGATTTAAAGAAATGAGTGGACTCCCAGGCCACTGTGTGTACCCACGGCCTCCTGATTCTTAGACTCATTTATTCTGTTAGACTCAGCCCATCTAGGCTTATGTGACAACTGGGTATCCTCCTCCATGAATCACAAAGAGTCTTCCCTCTCCTGGTCTTCATGTCCCCTTATTCCCATTTGGTTTGGGTGAGGACCTTTGGGAGGCTCCTCGAATCAGAAACCATCCCTGGCTTCCTAAGCGTGATCGTGTCCGCTGCCCCTGGGCCACAGCCTGGCAAGGGGCTCTCCCTGACCACTACACAGGGGACAGGGCCCCTGACAGTCGGAGCTGCTGTAGGATGCCCTTCCTTCCAAGCGTTCCCCTTGACTGCATTTGCTAATTGGTGCAATGATTTGGGCAGTGGTGCCCCAGGAAGCAGCCTTCTGATGATCTCCCTCATCTATGCCTTCTTCTGGTCACCCCCATGGAGAGCTGCCCTGTTCTCTCCTCCCTGCCCACAGCTGAAAAGCAGAAGCATTGGCCAGCCCTCTGCCCCTCTGGGGCTCAGGTTGATGAGCTTGATCCCTTGGGGATCAGACAAAGGAACGCACCCAAAGCCAAACAGCTAGTGAATTATGCAAGAGATCATAGTGACCCCTGTCATCCCCCCCAAAATGCACTAAGTACCACCTTCCCTTGAAAGGGAGACCCCAGGCATCTTCTCCTATCTGTAAATAAACTCTGTACAGAAATCTGGCTCCAATTTCTATTATTATACAATAGTATTTGGAATGGGGTTGCGAGAGGCGGGATTCTGCTGTGTTTGTCTGCATGGGGAAAGAGAACAAATCAATATTCTTAGTAGTATGGAGCAGTGGGTAGATACCAGCCCTGGAATCAGGAGGACTAAATTTCAGATTTGACCTCAGACACTTACTAGCCAGATGACTTTGAGCAAGCCATTTAATTACCCAGTTACCAAATATATATATATATATATATATATATATATATATATATATATATATATATTTTCTTTCAACATTCATTTTTTATAAGATTTTAAGTTCCCAGCTTTTCTCCCTGCCTCCTTCTCCAAGATGTTATACATGTGCAATCATGTTAGTCATGTTGTAAAAAAAAGAAACAGAACAAGGGGAACACCAAGGGGAAAGTGAAAAAGTACGCTTCAATCTGCATTCAGACTCCATCGCTCTTTCTCTGGATGCGGATGGCATTTTCCATCAGGAGTCTTTTGGAATTGTCTCGGATCCTTGCATGGCTGGGAAGAGCCAAGTTTGTCACAATTGATCATTGTACAATGTTGTTAAAATCATTGCACAATGTTCCGGTTCTGTTCGCTTCACTCAGCATCAGTTCATGTAAGTCTTTCCAGGTTTTTCTGAAACCTTTCTTACAGCACAATAGTGTTCCATTCCATCCATTCACCACAATTTGTTCAATCATTCCCCAATTGATGGGCATCCCCTCAATTTCCAATTCTTTGCTGCCACAAAAAAGCTGCTATTTAATATTTCTGTACCTGTAGGTTTTTTCCCCTTTTTATGGCCTGTTTGAGACACAGACCCAGTAGAGACACAGCTGGGTCTGCCGTTCGATGGTCCTTTGGTCATAGTTCCAAATTATTCTCCAGAATGGTTGGATCAGCTCACAACTCCAGCAATAATACATTAGTGTACCAATTTTCCCACCTCTTCTCCAGCATTTATTATTTTCCTTTTCTGCCATATTAGCCAATCTGATTGATAGGTGTGAGTGGTAGCTCAGAGTTGTTTTAATTTGCACTTCTCTAATCAATAATGATTTAAAATATTAAAAAATATCTTCTTAGTAGCATATTCCAGTTCACAAATCACAATCCATCTCCTTTGTCTCATGTGTACTAATGTTGGAAGTGAAAGGCAGGTATCATCACTCCCATTTAGAGAGTATAATAGCTTCCCTATTTTAAGGTAGTATCCCTTATCTCATTTGTTTTTCTTCCCCCCTCTCCAGGCAATTGGGATTAAGTGACTTGCCCAGGGTCACACAGCTAGGAATTATCAAGTGTCTGAGACCAAATTTGAACTCAGGTCCTCCCGACTTCAGGGCTGGTGCTGTATCCACTGCACCACCTAGCTGCCCCTCATTTGTTATTCTTAATAGCCCCATGACATCGATGGCTGTGATAGCCCCCATTTTATGAATTGGAAAACAGATTCAGAAAGGTTAGTTCATTACCCCAGGGTCACACAGCAAATAGGTGTGTCAAAGTAATACTTGAACCTGGTTCTTGACTCCCAAATTCAGTACTCTTACCTACTCTACCATCCTAAGGCAGAAAGCTGAAGGAACTGGTAGACAGAAGGAAAATGACTTGTTTAGAGTCACACAATAAATAAGGAAATACATATACACACACACACATATATATACAGAGAGAGAGAGAGAAGAAAAAGAGAGAGAGACCTGAACCTGTTTCAGGCCCAGGATTTTTAACACTTAAAGGTCTGTCAACAATAGTACAAAAATAGGCCTATTGTAACCTATTTTAGTGTGTTCTATCAATATCTTTTGCCCTGACATTATAGTCATCTCCTACCCACTCCTACCACACTTGTGACCAAAAAACAGGAAGACCCTGTTGAGCGATATAATCTACCCCTGTGCCATGAGATATGTTTCACTATCTGTTCTGGGTCTACATTGATTTTCCAATTACTTGAGAATTCAATTTCCTTTCTTTTAAAAATTATTTCTGTCTTTTGTTTGTTTCCCAGTATATCCCTTCCTCCCCTCCAGAAAAGCCATCCCTTAAATTGAATAATAAAAAAAGAAAGAAGGGGAGAGGAGAGGAACAGTTCAAGAAAACTAACAGGCACATTAACAAAAATCTGATACTATATGTAGTGTCATATATATAATATAATGCTATATCTATTATATCATATTATATTAGTTTTTATCTAATATATATAATTATCCCTTCCACAATGCCCTCTGATATCTGTAAAATCCATGTGAAACTTTCATACTAGAGACAAAGTCTGAATTTTACAATACATTATTGCAAAATTTGGGTTGATATTATATATTGCAGGGCAGCTAGGTGGTGCAGTGGATAGAGCACCAGCCCTGAAGTCAGGAGGACCTGAGTTTAAATTTGACCTCAGGCACTTAACACTTCCTAGCTGTGTGACCCTGGGCAAGTCACTTAACCTCAATTGCCTCAGGAAAAATTAATAAATAAACTTACTGCAATAAAAAAGACTAGTACAAAAATAAAAAGATATTGCACATTGATATATATATATATGTATACGCATACATATATATGTATTTTATGCATTTCTGAGATTCTACACTGTTTCTATGTTGTCTCCTGGCCTTTGCTTGCTGCCCCTGGCTTCTGCAAAACTGAAAAGTATCCCATTTAATTTCTTATGGCTTCCTGCAATATATCAAAACCACAATGGAGAATCATAATGGGGAATGGATAACTGTAATATTATACCAATTATATTACATTATTTTACTAATAGATATTTTTAATATATATAGTATGTGTGTTTGCAGTCCCACTTCCACAGACAAAAAAAAAGGAGGTGCCTTCACAAATCTCTTTTTTGGAGCCAACCTTGGTCATTGCAATTTATACAACATTCAGTTCAATTTCTTTTGTTTCTGTGCTTTTACACTGTTGTGTCAGGTGTTCTGTGTTTCTACTTCTGACTTTTTGACCTCACATCAGTTCATAAATCTTCTCATTTTTCTCTATAATTTTTCATCATTACCAATTTCTTTTTGTGATCAAAATTATACTGTGTTTTTTTTTCTTCTGACTTAGTTTGTATCAGTAGTCTCATATTTTTCAGAATTCCTCATATTTGTCATTTCTTAGGGCATGATAATATTCTTTTGTATTCACATATCATAACATTCTCAGCCATTCTCCAATCTGCTTCATTTCTAGTTCTTGCTATTCAGTGATCAATTGTATCCTACTCTCTGTGAAGCCATTTGGGGTTTTCTTGGCAAAGATACTGGAATGGTTTATCATTTTCTTCTTTAGCTCATTTTACAGATGAGGAAACTGAGGCAAATGGGGTAAGTGACTGACCTAAGGTCACACAGCTAGTAAGTGACAGATTTGGAGGTGGATTTTAACTCAAGAAGATGAGTCTTCCTGATTCTAGGCCCAGCACTCTATCCATTGTGTCACCTAACTATCCTTTTTAATTCTGAGCTATCACAAAGAATGCTTACACCATTCTTTTTTTTAATTATTTTTATTTATTTTTAACACACATTGCTTTATGAATCATATTGGGAGAGAAAAATTGGAGCAAAAGGGAAAGATCATGTGAGAGATAAAATAAAGAAGTGAGCGTGAGCATAGCATGTGTTGATTTACATTAAGTCTCCTTAGATCTTTCTCTGGATGCAGAGGGAGTTTTCTATCCACAGTCTATTGGGATTGCATCAGATCACTGAACCACTGAGAAGAACCAAACCTTTTATAGTTGATCAGCGCACAATTTTGCTGTTACTGAACCACTGAGAAGAACCAAGCTTTTTATAGTTGATCATCACACAATTTTGATATTATTGCAGTTTTGCTTGTTTTGCTCAGGATCAGTTCATGTAAATTTTTCCCCTTTTTAAAATCCGCTTGTTCATTTTTTAAAGAACAATAATATTCCATTATCTTGTTCACTTGTTCGGTCATTCCCCAGTTGAGGGGCATCTATTCGTTTTCCATTTTTTTTGCTACCACAAAAAGAGCTGCTACAAACATTGTTGCCCTTGTAGGTCCTTTTCCCTCCTTTATGATTTCCTTGGGATATAGATCCAGTAATGACGCTGCTGGACCAAAGAGTAAGCACAGTTTTATAGCCCTTTGGATGTAGTTCTATAATGCTCTCCAGAATGGTTGGATCATTTCACAACTCTACCAACAATGTATTAGTGTCCCAGTTTTCCCATATCCTCCAATATTTATCATTATCTTTTCCTGTGCTTGGATTATTCTTTCTATATCGGACTCAGTAATAGAATCACTGGCTCAAAGGGTTTGGCTATTTTACTTTTCTTACACAATTCCAAATTGAAACCCAGAGTAGTCGGACCATTCCATGGCTCTACTAACAGTTTTTCAGTGTGCCTGTCTTCTCACAGCCCCTTCGTCATTAGCTCTTTCCATATTTTGTCATCTTGCCAATTTGGACAGTTTAATGTGAAATTCCAGAGTCATTTTTTTATTTTGCAAGTTGCCTTAAAGGCCATTTGCCATAGACATTTAGCCATTGCTTTCATCCGGTACATCTGTTCACATGGCTTTATCAATTAATTCTACAAGGATGATTCCCAAATTTGTAACTTTAGCCCTTCCTTCTTCTAGGATTTAGACCTACATTTCCCAGAATCTGAAGTAGAAAGAGTCTCCTTAGAGGGCACATGTCTCTAGAGGAATTCCCTCAACAATATACCCAACAATTAGTGATGCAATTTTTACTCAAAGATCTCCACTGAGTAACAATTATCTCTGAGTAACTATTATCTCTTGAGGTGAACCACGTTTGTATGTCTCTTGTTAGAAACTTTTTTCTGACAGCAAACCGAAGTCTATCTCCCTACAATATCTACCCATTGCTCTATGAAGCCAAACAGAACCAGTTCAATCCCTTTTCCACAAGTCATAGTTTTAAATAGTTGAAGAAAGCTACTAATCAATCAATCCTCAAAAGTCAAGCCTTTCTAGAGCACCAGCCCTGAAATCAGAGAACCTAAGTTCAAATCTGGCCTCAGATACTTAACACTTCCTAACTGTGTGACTCTGGACAAGTCACTTAACTCCAATTGCCTCAGCAAAAAAAAAAGAAAAAGAAAAAAAATTTTTTAAAGTTAGGCCTTTCTTGATCTTACTAAATAGAAATGAGCTTTATCTCTTCATATCTCTGATACTTTTGTGCTTTTTTTTATACATTTCTTATGCTGCATTATGGTTACAATTATGTTTTTCAAACTTAGAAGTGATCTTCCCCTTTCATCCTTTTACCAAGAGACATATCAGGTGGTTCCAAAGCTATACCATTAGGATCTTATTAATCAATCAACAAGCATTTATTAAACACTTACTATATATCAAGTATTATATTAAGCACAAAGACAAAAAAAATTACCTCCCCTCAAAAAGCTTATATTCTAATATCAAAGACAACATGGAAATAACTAGGTCCAGTAAAGTATGAGCTTCTTGGAAGGATTTTGGGAGAAAGGTAATGAGCTGTTTGGACATGTTGGGTTTGTCCAAGAGCTAGTTGGACTTACCTAACTGTAGCTCAGGAGGGACACTAGGCAGAATGATCTACCTGGAGGTGATAGAACCCAAGGGAATTGATGTTATCGCCAGGTGAGATAGTATAAAATGTTAAAGAAGAGGATCCAGGGCAGAAGCTTTGGGGAAACCCATGGTGAGTATGATGAAGACCCAGCAAAAATACACTGAGAATAGATCAGGTAAAAAGAAGAGCTTGGAGAGCTCTCAGAACCACCCAGAGAGAAGGCTGCAAAGAGAACAGGAGGATCAGGATTGAGAGAAGGCTGTTGGTTTGGCAATGGGTTTTTTGTTTGTTTTGTGATAAAATTGGAGTTAAGTGACTTGCTCAGGGTCACACAGCTAGGAAGGGTTAAGTGTCTGAGGCTGGATTTGAACTCCTGACTCCAGAGCAGGTGTGCTATCTACCCTGAGCCCTGGAAACTTTGGAGAGTGCAACGTCAACTGAACGATGAGATTGGAAGCCAGAGTGTACAGTATTTAGAAGAGAATAAGAGAAAAGGAAGAAAAAGCATCAAATGGGGAAAACTTTGTCATGGAGCTGAGCCATGAAAGGGAGGAGAGATCTTGAAGGATAACTGATGGGGATGGCAAGAGGAAGAAGGCTGTCTTCCCTTTTCACAGCCTGCATTCCACCCTGTTCTTCAGACATGATATCCTATCTCCTGGCCCAGTGCCTTGGAATACATTCTGTCCTGCATGTGCCTGAACATCCTCCCTTCTCACTCCATGATTGCCCAGCTTCCTCCAGTGCTCAGGCTTACTTCATGTCATCTCCTACTTGCAGCCTTTCCTGATCCTCCTGGTTATAAGTACTCTCTGGAATTACTTTGAATATGTTATCTATTTTCTTATATATGTGTCTGCTAATTTATTATTTCTATGTAATCCCCTTGGGGGAAGGGGCTGTTTAATATTTTTTTGTCCCTATATCCTAGGTATTTAACACAGTGCTTTGCACCAGCAAGTATTTAATAAAACAAAACAGCAAATATTTTAATTAAAAAACAAATGTATAGAGTGTTTGCTTCAATTGCACATGCAGTAAGTGATGAATAAATGAACAAATTAATAGAATACAAACTCTGACAGGTTCTTATCCAACAATGCAGAAAACTAGTCACAAGAAACTGATAAGCATGGAAGACTTTTAAAAGAAATGATGAGCAGGCTGATTTCAGAAAAACCTGGAAAGATTTATATGAACTGATGCTGAGTAAAATGAGCAGAACCAGAAGAACATTGCATGCAGTAACATCAAGATTATATGATGATCAATTATGATGACCTTAGCTCTTCTTAACAATACAGTGATCCAAGACAGTTCCAATAAATTTGGGATGGAAAATACCATTCCCATCTAGAAAGAGAACTATGGAGAATGAATGTGGATCAAAATATGCTATTGTCACTTTTTTTTCTTTCTCAAGTTTTTTCCCTTTTGTTTTGCTTTTCCTTTCTTAACATGTGGAAATCTGTTTAAAATGATAGTATATGTAGAACCTCTATCGGATCACTTGCTGTCTTGGGGTGGAAGAGGTGAGGGAGGAAGAAAGAAAATTTAGAATTCAAAATCTTAGATAAATGTTGAAAACGATCTTTACATGCAATTGGAAAAGAATACTATTAAGTTAAAAAAAGAAACTGAAGGGTTTTTGGGGACGCTTATGTAAGGTGGATATTTCTGTCATCTTACATGGTTTCTTACTGAAATTTTACATATAAATTATAAAATGTTTCCCCCCAAAAAAGAAAGAAAGAATAACCATGGAAATAAATATTTTTCAACCACAGCAATTTACAAAGAAAGTCTATTAGGGCAAAGGAGTGGGTGGAAGGACCTATAATTAATAGTAATGTTAGTAATAATAGCTAGCAATTACATATCACTTTTAAGTCTGTAAAACACATTTCAAATATTGTTTCATTTGATCCTCAACATCACTCTGGGAAGTATTATCCCCATTTTATTGATGAAGAGTCTGAGGTTGGCAGTTTGTTAAATAACTTCCCCAGGATCACAGAGCTTCTAAGTGTCAGATACCGGATTTGAATTCAGGGCTTCCTGATCCTAGCCCCGAAGATATTTATAAAGTATTTTAATGTTTGTCAAGAACTTTACAAGTGGTTTTTTTTTTTTTTGATCCTTAAAACACTTGACAGAGATACTATGGATAAAGTAAGAGTAATTGACTTTCTATAGTTATCCAGCTACTAATCAGCTAATCAAAAAAGCATTTATTAAGCACCTGTTGTATGCCAGGCACAGTTCTAGGTCCTAGAGATACAAAAAAGAAAAATGAAGCCTTGTTGTGTTCTTAAAGGGTCCTATCAGGGGAAAATAACAAGTCCATGTGATAGTAACTGGACCAGGTATTCCTATGTCAGATCCAGTGCTCTAGCTGCTGTCACTGTAAGCACAGGGTGAAATTTAGATTTTTGAAGTATTGATGTCAAAAGGGGTTATGACTGAGGCCAGTTCCAATGATCTTGTGATGGAGAGATCCATCTGCACCCAGAGAGAGGACTGTGGGAACTGAGTGTGGATCACAACATAACATTTTCATTTATTTTGTTGTTGTTTGCTTGAATTTTGTTTTTTTCTCATTTTTTTCTTTTTGATCTTATTTTTCTTGTGCAGCATGGTAATTGTATAAATATGTATACATATATTGTATTTACCATATATTTTAACATGTTCAATATATATTGGATTATTTGCCATCTAGAGGAGAGGGTGGGAGAAAGGAGGGGGATTGGAGCACAAGGTTTTGCAAGAGTCAATGCTGAAAGATTATCCTTGCATATGTTTTGAAAACAAAAATCTTAAATAATAAAAAAGGGTTAGAGTCAGGGGATATGACTTCCCTCCACCATCACCTTTCCACATACCCCTCAGCTGGGGAAGCCATGGGATGTAGTCTTGCAGGCTGAGGCTTTAATGTGTTAGCAAGATGTAACATGTCTTTTTTTTAATGAGGTGCAAATACTTGGCAGATTATGTCAAGAAGGGAACACTATGGCTGCATGCAAAAACTAACCATGGCTTGGGGGGCTTTAAATAGCTAAGCTCTAGTCAAACTGCAGCAGTTCTAGAGTGAAAAAGATTTAAAACTGAGAATTTCCAGGGGAAGAAACCCCCAAGGAGGGGGAGGTAATAGAAGGAAGTTCTCACTTCCTTCCAATTTAATCATATAGCTTTGAAGGGGAATTATTAGGCAACAGGGCCCACTAATTATGTCTGGTGGGAGAGCAGAAATACTCATTCTACGCAGATATGGATACAGAAACAGATCTCCAAGCATGATTAAATAGCCTCAAGGAGAATGGCCCCTGGCAGCAGAAAAGAGAGTTGGTCTGTGAAAAAGAGCAGACCCTTGGAAACCAGCTAATGAAGTAAAGATGGAGCTCTCAGGAAGAGTTGTGAGTTGCCTTTGTCACAAATGTGTCTCATATCTTTGAATCCATTTTCCCCCTAGATATTACGTGTATTCGTGGGGCACTGTGCCCCAAGACTATAAGACAGACATTTTTAGCTACTGTTTTTACTTCATTATCTTAGTAAATGCCTTTACCAAGAACTAAATATTGCTTTCTGGCTGATATTATTGAAAAATATATCCCCAGAAGTCTGTGAGCTATAGTGTCAGTAGTAAGAACCCACAGGGCTACCCACAGAATCCAAAAATAGTCATTTTACCTAGGAATGTAACACAGATTGAAGGAGTAATACTGAGTGGATGCTACAGAAATATTATGGGTGTTGAGAATACTTCAACTGGTATTGTTGTTGTTTATTCTAATTATATATTTTCTTGGCATATTACTGGAATTGTCATTTCCTTCTTCCATTTTACAGTTGAGAAACTGAAGCAAATAGTGATTAAGTGACTTGCCAAGGGTCACACAACTGGTAGGTGTCTGAGGCTGGATTTGAATTCAGATCTTTCTGATTCCAGGCCTGGTGCATTATTCACTCTATCACTTAATTTCTCAGTGCGTACTAGTGGGAATGATGTAAGAAAAATCATGAAAAGAGAGTTAACAGCTTGATAAAATAGGCAGAAAAATCCACTGAAGGGAAGAACCCCCTAAAAAAGCAAAATAGGCCAAATGGTTGGGAAGGTACAAAAGCTTGCTGAAAAAAAATGCTTCTTTAAAAATTATAATTGGATAAGACAACTCTGAGGTACCACTATACACTCTTAGATTGGCTAAGATGATAGGAAAAAATAATGACAAATATTGGAGAGGATATGGGAAAACTGGGACACTAATACATTGGTGGAGTTGTGAACTGATCTAAGCATTCTGGAAAGCATTTGGAACTACATCCAAAGGGCTATCAAACTATGCATACCCTTTGATCCAGCAGTGTTTCTACTGGGCCTATATCCCAAAAAGATCATAAAGGAGGGAAAAGGACCCACATGTGCAAGAATGTTTGTGGCAGCCCTTTTTGTAGTGGCTAGGAACTGGAAACTGAATGGATGCCCGTCAATTGGAGAATGGCTGAATAAGTTATTATATATAAATGTTATGGAATATTATTGTTCTATAAGAAATGATCAGCAGAATGATTTCAGAGACTTGCATGAACTGATTCTAAGTGAAGGGAGCAGAACCAGGAGGTCATTATACATGGCAACAGCAAAGTTGTATGATGATCAATTCTGATGGACGTGGTTCTCTTCAACAGTGAAGTGACTAAGATCAGTTCAAATGATTTTGTGATGAAGAGAGTCATTTACAGCCAGAAAGAGGACTGTGGAAACTGAGTGTGGATCACAACATAGCATTTTCACTCTTTTTATTATTATTTGCTTGTGTTTTGTTTTCTTTCTCATTTTTTTTCCTTTTTGATCCGATTTTTCTTGTGCAGCAAGATAATTGTATAAATATTTATGCATATATTGGATTTAACATATTTTTACCATGTTTAATATATATTGGATTGCTGACTGTCTAGGAGAAAGGAGGGAAAAAAATTGGAACACAAGGTTTTGCAAGGGTCAATGTTGAAAAATTGTTCATGCATATGTTTTGAAAATAAAAAGTTTTAATAAAAAATAAATGAATAATCATCTCAGAAAAAATAATTATAATTGGAAATGGAAGCTAACGAAGAAACAATAAAAGAAAAACATTAGAATAAAAAATAGAAGAAAATATTTTCCAATGTTTTTCCAAAACAATCAAACTAGAAATTAATTTGAGGAGAGATAATTTATGAATTATTGGACTACCTTAAAGCCATGATCAAAAATATAATGATAAATGTTGGAGGGGATGTGGGAAAACTGGGACACAATACATTGTTGGTGGAATTGTGAAATTATCCAACCATTCTGGAGAACAATTTGAAACTATGCCCAAAGGGTGTTCTATCCACTGTACCACCTAGCTGCCCCAAAGCATAGAATTTTCACTTTTTTGTTATTATTGTTTGTCTGCTTGGTTTTTTTTTCCTCTTGATTTGATTTTTCTTGTGCAGCATGAAAAATATGGAAATATGTTTAGAAGAATTGCATGTGTTGGATTGCTTGCCATCTAGGGGAGGGGAGTGAGGAAAAGGGAAAGAGAAAATTTTAGATCACAAGGTTTTGCAAAAGTGAATATTGAAAACTATCTTTGTATATATTTGGAACAATAAAAAGCTATTATTAAAAAAAAATCCCAAGTTACTAAAAACCATAAGACTTGTCACAAAGGTCAAATGAAAGATAACAAAGCAGAAAACTGTGCACCATGTACACAAAAGGTTTTTTTCTATATATTAAAAAAGAAAACTATATTTGCATGTATTTGAAAAAATAAAAGCTATTTTAAAAAACGAAAGTTTTTTTTTTTAATTTTTTTTTATTTAATTTGAATAACATATGTGTGGGTAATTCTTCAACAATAACCCTTACATAGCTTTCCGTTACAAATTTTTCCCCCCAACTCCCCACCCCTCCCCTAGATGGCAGGATATCCACTACATGTTAATTATGTTAAAATATTGGCAAATCGAATATATGTGTACATATTTCCAAACTTATCATTGGTGTGCAAGAAAAATCTTATCTACACGAACGATATATCAGATAAAGGAAACACAATGTAAGCAAACATCAATCAAGGAGTATGAGAATGTTATGTTGTGGTCCACATTTCGCATCCCTCTCTCTGGGTGTATATGGCTTTCTTCAGTGAACAATTGGAGGTGGTTTGAAACATTTCATTGTTGAAGAGAGTCATGTCCATCAGAATTGATCGTCATATAGTACTGTTGTTGCTGTGTATAATGATCTCCTGGTTCTGCTCATTTCACTCAGCATCAGTTCATGCAAGTCTCTCCAGGCCTCTCCGAAATCATCTTGCTGGTCATTTCTTACAGAACAATAATATTCCATAACATTCATATACCATAATTTATTCAGCCATTCTCCAATTGAAGGGCATCTATTCAATTTCCAGAAAAAACGAAAGTTTTAAGGTAAAATTGCCCTGATACCCTGGAACCAGAAGATAAAAATAGAAACTAAAAGAATCTACTGATCACCTCCTGATAGAGAAATCTCAAAATGAAAACTCCCAGGAATATTATAGCTAAATTCCAGAGCTTCCAGGTCAGGGTGGGGAGAAGACTATATCTCATTTATATTCTTTCTATTTCTTTTCCTAAGTTCCAAGAACAGTACATTATATAAATAAAGATTTGTTGAAAGGCTAATATGGAAATATCTTTTGCTTGATTTCATTTGTGTAATTGATATCATATTGCTTGCTTTTTTTTTTCAATGGGTGAAGAAGGAGGGAGAGAGAGAGAAAATTTGGAACTCAAATTTTTAAAAAAGAAGAATGTTAAACAATAAGGAATTTCCAAAAGAAGGTTTATTGAATTTAAATGAATTGTTGAGACATATCACCTTAGAAGAAGGAACTACACAGCAATAGAGGCATAAACAATATCATCAGAGAAACAAAGGGGATAAAGACCTAACCGGTGATTCTCCAGGATGGGGAACTCCAGGATGAGGAAACTCCCTATCCCAGCCCAAGTTGTTCCCTTGCCTACAATGTATAGTCTTAGAGAATCACCAAGAAGATTAAAAAGATAGGTGACTAGTCCAGGGTCATCCAGCTAGTATATATTAGAGATGGGACTTGAACCCTGGCCTTCCTACTCCCTGAAGTCAACTCTCTAGCTCAAGAGTTATCAAATGTTTTTATGTTGGGGACCCCGTTTCAAAATAATGTCTTTAAGTAATCAAAGGAAATGCTAAATTTATTACTGGTTTAGCAAAAATAAAGACATAAACATTTTCCCCATCCAAATTCACAGATCCCTGGGGAATCCCAGATTAAGAACTTCTGCTCTCCAGATATTGCCACATCTGGAGAAAAAAGTTGGGCCAATACTCGGAAGATGATGAAGAGCTGTGTACCGGTGGCCACAGACCCATTGGAGTGTAGAGGCAGATAAATGGGAAGGAAAAAAGAATCATCTCCATTTTATAGAGCAACAAGCTAAGAGTCAGAGAGGGAAAAGAAAGCTGATTCCTTTTCCAGGAGGCCTCTCTAAGGAATCATTGAATGTGGTGTAGGACCTGTTTCTGCCTCCTCTGACCTGCTCTATCTGCATTTTAGTTCTTTTCTGCCCTAGAGGGATGTAAGCTGGGTCCTGATAGTATCTTCCTTTCCTTAGGAGAGGTGCTTAATGAAGTCTTATCCCTCTGGTGGGAGTGCTTGCCAAGCCCTTTTCAGGGCTGCTCATCCACCTTTGGTGTTCACCTGTCACTCACCTCTCACCTGTGGCTCCAAGATGTAGCATGTGCATGGGTCACCTCCTGGTAAACCATCACAGTAAGCAAGCTAAACCAGGAAGGTAACCAACAGGCTTCAAACCATTCAATGAATTAGGGGGAGTCTACCCCAAGGATGTGAAGACTTCCCCTGCAGAAAGGGGGAATGAGAACAATTTCTTCCAATGGTCATGAAGCAAGAAGAGCTCAGAGCTTAGTCAGATGCCAAGGTCTTCATCCATTGCATCAGGTGCCTTCCAACTCCAACATGCTGCATTCTGATGTCTCTTCCAACTCCAACTTTTTATGTTCTAAGATCTATTCCATTTCCAAGATCCTATTTCCTTTCTTTTTTGGTAGTAGTAATTTTTTTTTGCTTTTTGCTGAGACACTTGGGTTAAGTGACTTGCCCACGGTCACACAGCTAGGGAATGTCAAGTGTCTGAGATCAGATTTGAACTCAGGTCCTCCTGACTTCAGGGGGTAGTAGTATTTTTTTATTGAAGCTTTTTGTTTTCAAAACATATGCAAGGATAATTTTTTAACATTGACTCTTGTAAAACCTTGTGCTCCAATTTTTCTACCCTTCCCCTGAAACCCTTCCCTAGATGGCAAGTAATCCAATATATGTTAAATATGGTAAAAATATATGTTAAATTCAATATAGGCATACATATTTGTACAATTATCTTGCTGCACAAGAAGAATCAGATCAAAAAGGAAAAAAAAATGAGAAAGAAAATAAAATGCAAGCAAACAACAACAAATAGAATGAAAATGCTATGTTGTGATTCACACAGTCCTCCCTCTGGATGTAGATGGCTCTTTTCATCACAAGACAATTGGAACTGGCCTGAATCATCTCATTGTTGAAAAGAGCCATACCCATCAGAATTGATCATCACATAGTATTGCTGTTTCCGTGTATAATGATCTCTGGTTCTGCTCGTTTCACTCAGCATCAGTTCATGCAAGTCTCTCCAGGCCTCTCTGGAATCATCCTGCTGGTCGTTTCTCACAGAACAATAATATTCCATGACATTCATAAACCATAATTTATTCAGCCATTCTCCAACTGATGGGTATCCATTGTTTCCAGTTTCCAAGATCTTATTTCCTTTAGGCTTTAACATTCTGTGTTTTAAGAGCCCTTCCAATCTTGACATTTCATGCTAAATGAATGCATGAAAAAACATTTGTGAATGCTTTCTACGTGCTAAGCACTTGAGAATACAAATAGAAAAGTAAGACCGTCCTTATGGAGCTCACATGCTAATGGAACTCTACATATATGGAGAGTTTCAGCTCCAAGTCAGATGGAACAGTCCCACAATCCTGAGGTTACAAGATGGTGACTCTTCTTCTTTAATATCATTTCCACTGATAAAATCACATTGGTTTTGACAATGAATCATTTGAGAAGGCCAAAGACTTCTTTTCTGGGTCTTTAGTGGCCGTGGCAACAGCAGCTGCAGGAGCAGCAACCAGGCTGCATCTCCATCCGTGTTTCCCAGGATGATGGCTGAGGGCACTGGGCTGAAGGCACTGATGTTCCCAAGGCTCTTAGCTTCAAAGTCTTGGGCTGTCTTCACTGGGATCTGAGAGGACATGGTGGTCAAGGTAGTTGTGTTGGTTTGACTTGTCTGGCACATGCTGCCTTCTGACTCTCTCTCAGGGTGCCCTGCTGTTTCAGCTAGGCTAGTTTGCCTACCTCTATATGGTAGCCATTTGGCACCTGATGGGACTGACTGGTCCCTTCTCCACAAGAATTACTTCCCCAGATGATGGCAGTAAGGGCAATGATCCTGTTGGTAACAGGGTCCCTCCCAGCCTTAATATTTCATGTTTTAACATTATATGTTTGAAAATCCTTTCCAAAGTTAAATCCTCTTCAACAATTTTTTCTAAAATTTTATCTTTTTTGACTGAACATTTATTATTTTCATTTCAGATAAAATGCTTAAGATTCAACATTAATAAGCACTTAATACATGAAACAGTAACCTCAATATCACTATTACGCTCTGAGTAGGTAAAAACTCCCAGGATTTTTATAAGATGGCTGAATGGATAAAAAATTTCTAAAATTTTCTAAAACAGAAATTATAAAATTTCTAAAATTCTCTAAAATTTCTGAAATTGATATCTGTTGTTTTTACATTACCTTCATGGCTGAACACATCCTGCTTATTTCTTCTACCCAGCAAGCCTTCTCTTGTATCAAAGAAATAAAAAGAAAGAGGAAAAAAGTTTAGTAAAATCAACCGATACATTCGTTAATTGAACCTGAAGATATATTTGGTGTTTCTCCTGTGTCCCACCAGTTTCCCACCACTTCAGTGAAGAGAAAGTGCTGTTTCTCATCCCATCTCTGGGACCAAGCTTGGTCATGATATTCACACAGTTCAGCATGTTTTAAGCCTCTCCTGTGTATAAACATTTATACGACTTCAGTCTCAATTATTGATCTCATGAAATATACAAATAAGTCACAAACATGAAATATAAGGACAAATGCAATGGACAGTACAACTGCTTATGAAGTCAGAGGAGAAAAGTCCTTAAGAAAGGATGGAGGGCAGATCATGGATCGTAGATCATAAATTTAGGACTGGAAAAGACCCAGAGCAACTTTCTCGTTTTATAGATGAGGAAGGCTCAGATAAATTAGGTCTTGTCCAGTGGGGTTTTCGAAGATTTCCTGGTGGAGGTAGCTTCTGAAATAGACTTTAGGGGATGGGCAGGAATTCAACAGGCAAAGGGGGAAGGGGAAGGGAGCACATTCCAGGCAAAGGGAATGTAAGTGGGTGGGCACATGGCACATTCTGACTGGAGCACAGAATGTATAGGAGAGGAGTAATATGAGATGACTGGAAAGGGGTGGGGGTAATGCCAGATTTTAAAGGGCTTTGGATGTTAGGCAAAGGAATCTGAACTTTACTTCAGAGGCAGCAAAAAAGCTGTAGAAGATTTTAAAGCCAAAAATTGATATACATTTTTTATTAAAGCTTTTTTTATTTTTAAAATATATACATGAATAATTTTCAACATTCACCGTTGCAAAATCTTGTGTTCCAAATCTTTTCCCTCCCTTCCCCCACTCCCTCCCCTAGACAGCAAGTAATCCAATATATGTTAAACATGTGCAATTCTTCCATACATATTTCCACAATTATCATACACAAGAAAATCAGATTTAAAAGGGAAAGAAATGAAAGAAAACAAAATGCAGACAACAAAAAAGTGAAAATGCTGTGTTGTGATCCACACTCAGTTCTCACAGTCTCTCTCTGGATGTAGGTGGTTCTCTCCATCCCAAGTCTATTGGAACTGTCTGAATCATCTCATTGTTGAAAAGAGTCCTTCAGAATTGATCATTGTATAGTCTTATTGTTGCCATGTACAATGTTCTGGTTCTACTCACTTCACTCAGCATCAGTTCATGCAAGTCTCTCCAGGCCTCTCTGAAATCATCCCTTTTTTATAATATTCTATAACATTCATATACCATAACTTGTTCAGCCATTCTCCAGCTGATGGGCATCCATTCATATATTTACACACACACACACACACACACACAGAGACAGGGTTCAGCCAGTTAAAGGCCTGCTACATAACAAGCACTACTATGCTATAAACTAGGGAAACAAAGAAAGGTAAAAGTCTGTTTAATGATTGATAGGGGAGAAAACACCCAAACAACCATGGATAAACAAGGATGCGCTGGAGGTAATCAACAGGAGGAAGGGACTAGGAATAAGAGGGATGGAAAAAGGTTTCCTAGAGAGGATGGAATTGTAGTTGGACCTTGAAGGAAGTCAAGAGAAGCCAGGAGGGGCTGAAGAGGGAAGAGATTTCCAGGCACTGGGAACAGGGAGTGAAAGTATCCAATGGGGAGATGGCTCAGCTTGTTGGAGGAACAAGGAGGCCAGTGTTAATACCTTGCCAAGGCTGTGTGGGGTGTAAGGTGTGAAAGGCTGGAAAGTTCGGGGAGGGGAGGGGAGATGATGCAAGGCTATGAAGGCTTTGAAAGTCACACAGGTGATTTTAGAGGCTGCTGGAGTTTGAGCAGACGCAGGGTCAGACTTTTTTTTTTTTTTTACTATTTTTATTTTTATCTTTTTTTTTTAATTTTTTATTTTATTTGCATAACATATGTGTGGGTAATTCTTCAACAATAACCCTTACATAGCTTTCCGTTACAAATTTTTCCCCCAACTCCCCACCCCTCCCCTAGATGGCAGGATATCCACTACATGTTAATTATGTTAAAATATTGGCAAATCGAATATATGTATACATATTTCCAAACTTATCATTGGTGTGCAAGAAAAATCTTATCTACACAAACGATATATCAGATAAAGGAAACACAATGTAAGCAAACATCAATCAAGGAGTATGAGAATGTTATGTTGTGGTCCACATTTCGCATCCCTCTCTCTGGGTGTATATGGCTTACTTCAGTGAACAATTGGAGGTGGTTTGAAACATTTCATTGTTGAAGAGAGCCATGTCCATCAGAATTGATCGTCATATAGTACTGTTGTTGCCGTGTATAATGATCTCCTGGTTCTGCTCATTTCACTCAGCATCAGTTCAAGCAAGTCTCTCCAGGCCTCTCTGAAATCATCTTGCTGGTTATTTCTTACAGAACAATAATATTCCATAGTATTCATATACCATAATTTATTCAGCCATTCTCCAATTGAAGGGCATCTATTCAATTTCCAGTTTCTAGCCACTACACAAAGGGCTGCCACAAACATTCTTGCACATGTGGGGCCCTTTCCTTCCTTTATGATTTCTTTGGGATATAAGCCCAATAGAAATGCTGCTGGGTCAAAGGGTATGCACAGTTTGATAACTTTTTGAGCATAGCTCCAAATTGTTCTCCAGAATGGCTGTATCCGTTCACAGCTCCACCAACAATGCATCAGTGTCCCAGCCCTCCCACAACCCCTCCAACATTCATCATTAACTTTTCCTGTCATTTTAGCCAATCTGACAGGTGTGAAGTGGTATCTCAGGGTTGTCTTGATTTGCATTTCTCTGATCAATAGTGATTTGGAGCACCTTTTCATATGACTATAAATAGTTTTAATTTCATCCTCTGAAAATTGTCTGTTCATATCCTTTGACCATTTATTGATTGGAGAATGGCTTGAATTTTTATAAATATGAGACAATTCTCTATATATTTTAGAGATGAGACCTTTATCAGAACCCTTAAATGTAAAGATGATTTCCCAATTTATTGCTTCCCTCCTAATCTTGTCTGCATTGATTTTGTTTGTACAAAAACTTTTTAACTTAATATAGTCAAAGTTATCTATCTGGTTTTCAATTAAGAGTTCCAGTTCTTCTTTGGACATAAATTTATTCCATCTCCAAAGGTCTGAGAGGAGAACTATATTACATTCCTCTAATTTACTTATAGTATCACTCTTTATATCCAGATCATGAACCCATTTAGATCTTATCTTGGTATGTGGTGTTAGATGTGGGTCAAGCCCTAATTTCTTCCACACTAGTTTCCAGTTTTCCCAGCAGTTTTTGTCAAATAGTGAATACTTATCCCAAAAGCTGGGGTCTTTGGGTTTATCAAAAACCAAATTGCTATAGTTATTGCCTAGTTTGTCTTGTGATTCTATCCTATTCCACTGATCGACTACTCTATTTCTTAGCCATTACCAAATGGTTTTGATGACCGCTGCTTTATAATATAGTTTTAGATCTGGTACAGCAAGTCCACCATCTTCAGCCTTTTTTTTCATTAATCCCCTTGAAATTCTAGACCTTTTGTTTTTCCAAATGAACTTTGCTACTATTTTTTCTAGATCTGTAAGATAATTTCTTGGGAGTTTGATTGGTATGGCACTAAATAAGTAAATTAGTTTGGGTAGTATTGTCATTTTTATTATATTCGCTCGTCCTACCCATGAGCATTTTAAGTTTTTCCAATTGACTAGGTCTGATTTGATTTGTGTGGAAAGTGTTTTGTAATTTAGTTCATATAGTTCCTGACTATAGCAGGGTCAGACTTTTGATTAAGGAAAATCACTGACAGCTGAATGATGGCTGGATAGGAGTGGGGAGAGGCAGGCAGATCCACCAGCAAGTCACTGCAATAATCAAGGCATGTGGTACCGTGTCAGAGAAGAGAAGGGGACGTATTTGAGAGATGTTGCAAAGGTAAAATCAGCAGTCTTGGCAACAGGAGTTGGTGAGAGTGAAGAGTCCTAGATAACTCCTCGATTGCAAATCTGGGAGACTGAGAGGAGGTTGGTGGTGCCCTCAGCAGTCATAGGGAACCCAGAAAGAGAGGAGGACTTGGGGGGGGGGAAGGGAATTAGTTCAATTTTGGATATGTTGAGTTTAAAATGTGTAAGGGATATCCCACTAGGAAGCTGGGATGTGTGCCTGGAAAGTCAGCAGGGAGGTTGGAATCAGATAGGGAGTTATGAAGGGGGTCTAAGGGCAATGAAGGGTGAAGCAGACCAGTGGAGAAGTTCTTGCAATAATGCAGGTACTGCGTGTCTAAAATGGTGACAGAACAGAGAAAGGGAAATTCATTGTCAGAGATACGAGATATTCTCTAAGGCTCCTCTCAGCTCTGAGATTCTGGGTTCTTAAGTTTTCTAGCTCTGAGGTTAGTAATAACTGACATTTGTGAATTGGGCTAAGGTTTCTAAAATAGGTTACAAACATTATTTTATTTGATTGTCATAAAAACCTAGCACACAATATTTTTATACTCATTTCACACATAAGAAAAATGAGGCTCATCTTGCCTATGTGGGTTGTGAAATCTTGTCAGAGATGGACTTTGAGCCCAGGTTTTTGCCGTGGTGATGTCCTTTGGCCTTTCTGCCAAATTATCCTGTATTTTGTGATTTCTGTGTTAAGGTCCCTTTTGATCATAACATGCTATGTTCTAACTTCCCCCTTAACTCTGGGTTTGTGTGTATAGCAGGGTCCCTCCAGCCCCACTTTGTTTTCAGTTTGTCAAATCTCTTTCCCTCTCTAAGCCTTGAGGCGGTTGGATTAGAGGGCCTGGAACACAAAATTTCAGCTTTTATCACAAAGAGCACAAAAGAGGGAAAGGATCTTACAACTAAAAATAAAGTTTAGTTTGAAGGTTTGCAAAGTGCTTTATATATTTAATTTCCTTCAATAACCCTGTGAGGTGAGTGCTATTATTATCCTCGTTTTACAGAAGATGAAACTGAGACTGAGAGGTTTAGTGACTGAATCACCCAGCTACTAAATATCCAAGGCTGACTTTGAACTCGGGTCTTCGGATTCTGGCCTGGTGTTCTCTCCACTGTCCCACCAAGTCTGGTCAGTAAATCCAGGCTTTAACATCATTGCTGTTACTAACCAGTTGTGTAACTAGAGAAAAATTTCTTTTCTGGCTTTGTTTCCTCCTTTATAAAACTAAGAGACTGGGCAAGGTGCTCTTATCTAAAGGCAGACATAAATGTTGGGCCCTGAGAATAGGACACTAATACCAGCCTGGCCTCAAGGCAGATTTCGGAAAAAAAAAAAAAAATCAAGTTACCCAATTGATCAGAGTGTCTGCAAACAAAAGAAAACCCCTTTTTCCCAGCTCAGAGAATCCCCTGTACAGTTAGAAACAATAGGCATCCGGGCACCTAGCCAAGGATCTGGAGATATTTATAACATGGAGAGGGTGGGAGTCCCTAATAAGCTGGTGTATGCCTTTTCCCACCTCTTCCCTCTCTCCCACCCTGGCTGCAGGCCTGAGAGGTTCCCACTCAGGAGGCCAGGCTGACTTGTGCTGGGCCTGGCTCCTCCTCAGCTGCTCAGAGGGAAGGCCTTGTTGGAGCCCCTGGTCAGGGGAAGGACAGCTGCAAGGAGCCAAGGTGGTGGAATTCCTGGGCGGCTCCCCTTTCCCCTCGAGCTGATGCAATCTCTGGGTTCTGTCAGCCTTGGAAGCTGCGATCTGGTGGACCGAATCGCTCCCCGACTCTGCTCCTGGGCCAAGGAGGTAAGTGGCCCCTTCCCAGCCTGATTTGCTGGCCTTTAAAGGGGTTCCTCCAGGGAAATGGGGATGCTGAGGGGTGCCAGCCCCCTAGAGCTCTGCTCTGAGGCTTGCTTCAGGCGATCCCCTTCCCTCTGCCCCCTTGACTGGCAGGCCCCTCTCCTCCCTCCCGTTTTGTGGGTCTCCTCTGTGCTCTGCTTTAGAAGGGCTCAGTCCTTCTTTCCCTTGTTCCCTTCCTCCTGTGCTCACCTCTTTTCCCCTCTCTGCCCACCTTCCCTAGGATTCTTTCTTCCCCTTCCCCCATAGGGCTGTCCCTGCCTGGGATTCCCTTTCTTCCCAGTAACCTTTCTCTCTGTAGGGCTCTCCCTGGCCACCCACTCCACTGTGGAGCTCTTTCCCACTGTATGTGTGTGTGTGTGTGTGTGTGTGGATTCTCCTCTTCCCAATCTACGGGACTGCCCCCACCCTAGCACTGCAGCCCCCTCTCTCCCCTCCTCCACAGGTCTCTCTCCCCACTCTTCTGCCGGCTTTTCTCTCCCCTCATTTTAAGACTCTTCCACTCAAGAACTTGAAGACTGAGAGATCTTTCTGGAGTAGTCAGGGAAGGCTCCATGGAGAAAGTGGAATACGTTAGGCTTTGAAGGAAAGGGCGGAACTGGGGAGGGGAAGCAGCATGAAAAATGGGGAGGGGGCAATCTGAGAAAGGGGATCGTTCCGGGTGGCCAGGATTCAAAAACCATGAAGGGGAAAAGTAGGAAATAAGGCTTGAAAGGTAGGTTGCAGCAAGATTGGGAAGTACTTTGAATGTCACCCAGAAATACACATTTTGGTTTTTGGTAAGTAATGAAACACTGAAAGTTTTGTTAGTAATGGAATAACACAAATGGAAGATTATTTGGAAATTAAGTCTTGGGGAGTTTGGATTGGAGATGGGAGAGATGGAAGATGAGACCAATTAGTAGACCTGATAATTTACTGGAGAAAGATGGGGGGCTGGAGGGAAAAGGAGGGACCAGAGACAGGAGAGCAGAGCAGAAAGGACATTATTGGGCAACTGATTGGGATGTGAGGGGCAAAGGAATCAGATGACTTAGAAATGGCAAGCCTGGGCCACTGGGGATGGGGAAGCAGGTCTCAGCAACAGAGAGGGTCTAAGTGGGAGGTCAGGCCCCAGGGGAGGGGGTATACAAACAAAGAACAGAGTGGGGGACCTCAGTGTGGTCTAGGAGGGCTCCCTCATTTTATAGATTAAAAAAGAGACTTAAGGAACCAGAGGCAGCCTAGCGACCCCAGAGCAGGGGGAGACTGGGTTTGACTTTGAGGTGCTGGAGAAAGAACTCAGTGGTTCTTTGTCTCTTTCCCCACATGTCTTTATCTCTCTCCTTTCCTTTATCTGTCTGACTCTGTATCTCTCTCTCCCTGGGAATCTCCACCTCTTCTCTCTGTGTCTCCACCTCTGTCTCTCTCCAACACTCTGGGGGATGGGGAGGGGGGGGAGAGAAGAGGGGTCTCTCCATCTCTGTGCCGTTCTCTTCCCTTCTCTGTCTCTCCATCTCTTTCTTTCTCTCTCCTCTGTCTCATCTTTCTGTGTCTCTCTCTTCCCTTCTGTCTGTCTCTCCATCTCTTTCTCCCCATTTCTGTCTCTCTCATCTCTCTCTTCCTATCTATCTCTGTGTCTCTCTCTCCATCTCTGTCTCTCATCTCTCTTCCTCTCTGTCTCTCCATCACTGGGTCTCTTTCCATTTCTCTCTCATCTCTCTCCCTATCTGTCTCCCCATCACTGTCTCCCTGTGTCTCTTTTTCCAATCTCTTTTTCTCTGTCTTTCCATCACTCTCTCATCTCTCTCTTCCTCTGTCTCTCCATCACTGTGTCTCTCCATTTCTGTCTCTCTCATTCTCTCTTCCTCTGTTTCTATGTCTCTCCATCACTGTCTCCCTTTGTCTCTCTCTCTCCATCTCTCTCTCATCTTTTTCTCTCTCCATCTCTCTCATTTCTCTCTTCCTCTATCTCTCCATCATGTCTCTCTTTCCATCTCTCTCTCCTTCTGTCTCTCTCACTCTCTCTCTCCATCTGTGTCTCCCTGTCTGTCTGTCTGTCTGTCTCCATCTCTCCATCACCCTCACTCTCTAATCTCTCACTCCCTCTTCTCTCCATCTCCCCTTTCTGGCCCCTCCCCCCCGCCCCGCCCCGCCCCTCCTAAGGCCGCCAAGAAGATTTAAGGCTTCGGGCAGGTTAAGGCCTTCTCGGTACTTGGGGACTTGGGGCACTCAGGCTGTTATTGTTTCTCCGGCGCCGCCCCAGTGGCCCCCACCACTCCCGGAGGCCTCTCCCTTCCGGCCGGGCTCCGCCTCCTCAGGTCAGTCGCCCTCCTCCTCGACACGCCTCCGGCGCTCAATCTCCGGGGGATCTCCTGGGATGTGTAGTCCGGGGGAGGGTATCGTAGGGACAGCCGGGATCTGTAGTACGTGGGCGGAGCTTCTAGCCCCAGCAAGTGGCCTCGGGCTTGGCGGAGCGGGTGAGTGGGCGTTGGCCCGACAAGCTGTCCCTCTTTCCTGCTGTCCCTTAGCCGGGCCGGTGGCCGAGAAGCTGGGTCTGGCTTGGGTAGACTAGGGTGCCCGCCGTAGTGCTGTAGGCATATACCTAGGGCGGCTAAGCCTGGGAAGAACGAGAGGAAAGCCTCGGCGCAGTGGGGCTGAAGCATCTGAAACGAGAAGCTATCCAGCTAGAACCTATCCTTTAGGGGCGCTTGGCCTCGAGTCGGCCTTGCCTTATCGCCGAACTACCTTTCCCAGCAGGCCCCGGGACTCAGCGCAGGCGCAGGTTTCTTTTAAACTGCACTAGCCGAGGGGGAAATGGAAAAGACCTTTGATCCAGGATTGGTCAAAATTTCCTGAGTCTCTGTCTATGATTAGCTGAATTTGGAAGCCGGAAGGGGCCGAGCCCTGTGGGACAGCGACCGGGCGGAGGCTTGGGGAGCTGCCGGGGCGGGGACTACTTTGAGACTGTGCTAGTTAGACGCCCTGTGCGAGCCTGAGCCTCCTCCACCTAGGAGGACTAACCTCCGGTACGTGTCTCTGGACGCCCGGGGCGGGGCTGGCTGTGCTGGATTCTCTGGGGCGGAGATGTTTAGGCGCTGCCCCCGCCCCGCCCGGCCGCGTCACCCCAGGGAGTGGGCAGGGCCTGCTTTTCTGTAGCTCCCAGCTGTCTCCTTGTTTCTCCTAGAGCGCTGCCTGTGTCTGCTCGCTCGGAACGGCCCAGAGTCCAGGCCGCCGCCATGGCGGCCACCCTCCTCATGGCTGGCTCCCAGGTAAGCTTCGAGGTAATGACTCTGAGCCCGGTCAAACCCAGAGGCCCAACTGGGAGGGCCTGGAACCGGGGGCCCGTGGGGAGGGGTGAGAACCGAGGATGGCCAGGCGGGGGAGGGGGTGTGTGTCCTAGAACCCGGGATGTCAGAGCTGGGAGGGCCCTTAGAACCCAGGAGGTCAGAGCTGGGAGGGCCCTTAGAACCCGGGATGTCAGAGCTGGGAGGGCCCTTAGAACCCGGGAGGTCAGAGCTGGGAGGGCCCTTAGAACCCGGGAGGTCAGAGCTGGGAGGGCCCTTAGAACCTGGGATGTCAGGGATGATGGGGCCCTTAGAACACAAAGTGTCAGACCTGGGAGGAATATTAGATAGGAAATGTAAGAACACAAAGAAAGCAGATCTGGAAAGGTCTTAGAACTTATTACAACTTGGAGGGACTTTTCAACCTAAGTTGTCCGTACATTCTCAAAGGGCTTCTTTGGGCTCCAGAATGTCAAGACTAGACTGAGCCATTTGATTTAGCTGTTATTTGTCCTTCGTTCTCAAAGAGGACCTTTACATTAGGGAGATGATGCCATGACAAACAAGTAAATTGGATTTAAGTGAGGGAGAGCTTTGCAGGGTCACCTCCTTTCCTCTCCCCTCCAGAGCCACCTGGGTACAGTGGCCAGATAAAGATCAGAATGACTGGAGATAGCCCTGATTGCAATGGGAGACCTTGGACTTTTTAAACTAAGATCTTCAACAGGTCTCAATTTGACTGAGGTCACACCTATTCAGTGATTAAGGCTAGGTAAGAATTGAGACAAAGAATCTCTTTCACCAAATAGGGCAAGTTTTGAATATTGGCCCGGCAAAGTATTGTGCCTGTAATTCATCAACCTAGCCAAGAATTTGAGGCTTTTCATCAGAAGTTTGTGCCTGAGTGATTGGTAGAAAGACGAAAACAAAACAGTCCTTCTTTTTAAAGAGCTTACAGTTTATTGGGGGTGTATGTGCAAATTATGCACAAATTATAAATAAGTGCAAACTAATTTCAAGACGAAAGTATCTGGGGAAGCTGGGGACAGCTCCACAGAAAAGTGGCACCTATTCAGCTCATGAAACCAATCCTACTAAGGCTTGGAGAGGTCTTTATGTGTCAGGGGGACTGGAGGTAGGGAGAATGACAACAAAAATCAAAGTTCTTTTCAAGTCATAGAAACAAGACACCTTTTACACTACTCAGTAAATATAGCAGCCACACTAGATCTCTAATAGATAAATCATTTTGATAGCTTTAGAGTTTTTCTTTTTAATAAATCCACTATTTCTGACCTAGAAGTATATAACAGAGAGGAGAAGAAAGAAGGAAAGATTAAACATTTTTTACTTATTTCTCATATAATTTGCAAAGTTATAAAATACATCAGTGCAAATTACCTCAGTAGCTTTATGAACAAAGTGATATTTAGAATAAACCAAAAGCGGGGCAGCTAGGTGGTGCAGTGGTTAGAGCACCAGCCCTGAAGTCAGGAAGACCTGAGTTCAAATCTGGTCTCAGACACTTCCTAGCTGTGTGACCCTGGGCAAGTCACTTAACCCCAATTGCCTCAGCAAAAAAAAAAAGAATAAACCAAAAGCTAAGAATTAATCCTCATTAGGTTTCTGTTTCTCAGAAAAGCTGAATCAAAGCAGAAGTATCTTGTTTATTATTTTAAAATAGCAAACTCAACTCTGTTGGCAAGCATACAAGCCCCCCAACCCTATCAGTTTTCCAGCATCCATTGTCTTCTTGAGCCTCTGGCCCAGGTCTGAGCTGGAAGCTATCATAACTCTCAGCATGTCCCCTGTAGCCAAATGGCCACAGCTCAGGAAACCATCCCAGCATAGGAAAGTGACTTGCTTATACTCTAGGAGTAAGTAAGTGACTCAACAGGCTGAAATCTACATCTTCTGCCTCCACATGTCATGGTTCTTTTTCCCACATTAGGCTGCTTCCTTTCCTGTTCTGGATTGTACCATTTTGTCCATCAAGGGCATTTATTGACTGGTAATCTCTAGGACATTGGTTATCAATCTGTGGGCAATGATGATTTCCTCACAAGTTATTTCCAGTTTTACTTGTATCATTCTTCTTGGCTTTAGCTGTACTGTACACGTCCTATCTCATTATTGATTATTTTCTACATATAACATGGTATTGTCCTTCAGATAGCAGGTAACAGTAGAGTGTGTTTCATTTCAGGGGCCTATGACATTTGAAGATATGGCTATGTATCTCACTCGGGAAGAATGGAGGCCTCTGGACCCAACACAAAGGGACCTTTATCGGGATGTTATGCAGGAGAACTATGGAAATGTAGTTTCCTTAGGTAAGAATTCTGACTTGGTTCCATTTCCAGATTTGTAGTTTAGATCTTTTGAGCTGCAAGGGACTCTGGAACTCACCTAATCTACCCTATCATTATCATGAGAGTTAAGGAGAACAAATGACCCACATTGGTGATCACAGCTGGGCTCTCCCCAGATTCCCTATCCCAGCTACTTCTTTGATGATTCCATCTCCACTCTTAGTACGTGGTAAGTGTCCCCAGATTCCCTATCCCAGCTACTTCTTTGATGATTCCATCTCCACTCTTAGTACGTGGTAAGTGTGTGACCAATGGAGTCTCCCTGTGACTTTGGCTCTTGTGGACTCACAAAGCTTTGAGTGCTGCATTTCAGCACAAGAGAAGGAACTGCTTCTGTAGATTCCAAAATTTATTCAGATTTTTGTATCATTCCCTTCCTCTTTTACAGACTGCAGACCAACTACAACCCTAATCATTTAAATGAATGTAGCACTTTAAAGTTTTCAGAATGTTTTCTTTTTTCTTGTTCTTGTGAGTACAATTGAGTTTGTCCCCATTTACACATGTAGATACTAAGAATCTAAGGAAAGGTGACTTATCCAAGATCCCATATTTAGTAAATAATTTGTTAATGCCAAAACATGAATCTTGGTTTTCTGACTCCAAATCAGAGGCTTTTTCCATGAGAGTAGAATGTTTCAGAGTTTATTTTACATAGTGATTAGGGCCACAGTATTAAATATTCTAGCAAATGGTTTCTCTTTTTTTGTTTGTTTGTTTTATACTAGAATGTAAATGTCTTTTTCTACAAGGAAACCTGTGGTCGGAGCCATGTCACTAAGGTATAAATCTGGAAAGATTCACAATATTCACTTTCTACTTGCTGCTGTTCCAAGGATTCAGAAGGCCCCCAGTATGCTTCCTATTAGAGCATCTCTGGGATTGGAAATTTATAGAATCTTTTATTTATAAGCAGGGGCAGGGAAGGGTTAGGAAAGATTTTTCAGTGGAATCCTGAACTAAACTACTTGAGAAAGAGGAATTGTGTAATGTGAAGTTCACTGGGCTATTTGTTTCACAGGATGTCTACATATGGAAAGCACCCTTTTTACTTGGATGCTTAAGTTATGGCCTTTTGGTAGTTATTTGTTCCATAAATCACTCCCTCATAAAATCATTCTTGATTAAATGGAGACAGGGTCATCAACTCTTAGTGATGTAAAGGCCTTTAGAGATCATTTGGTCCAGTCTTTTCCTTTTTGCAGATGAGAATATTGAGACCCAGAGAGGGAAAATTATTTAATTGAGGTTGCAAAGAGTCATCAGAGTGTTGACTGGAACACAGATTTCCTAGCTCCCTGGTTCATCAATCCTTTCACTATATTTTGCTCTTCCCCAATGATAATAATTGACATAGAGTATTAGATTTTTTTTTCAAGTGCTCTGTGTATTATTATTTCATTTGAGTCTCATAACAGCTCTATGAGGAAAGTACAAGCATTTCTTCCATTTTATAAATACATAAATTGAGTCAGTGAGGTAATGACTTCTCCAGAGTCACACGAATTTATGTCGGTTGTTTGATTTGAAACCCAGTGCATTTTTCATGAGATCACTTGGTCTTCATGAAGACCCTCCAGGAGAAAGTGTGGAGAGATATAAAAGTAGAGATTCTTGGGCCAGTTTTAGGAGCTAATCAGATGATTGGTATGAGAACAAGAAAAAGACCTAGTAAAGTCAATGAAATCTTTCAGAAAGGTCATCAGTCTCTTCAGACTCTAGAAGAGTCTTGGGATAGTGATTATGTATTTGGTATAATCTTTATGGCTGCTTGGCATTGAATAGGCCAGTATTGTGAGAGATGCCATACTGTGTGTCTTCCCTGCTTTCCTCTCCTTTTCATGAACTTAATTTTTTAAAAAAGATAAGAAAAGAAACTGAGAAGGAATAGGTAATCTTTGACAACTATTTTTCATGGCCTTAGCATTGATTGACTTGTAAGAGAAGTTAACTGACAATAAAAAATTTACTTTCTTCCTTGCATGGCTAGGAACTTGATGAGAATGGTCTAGACTCAAAACTTAAAATATATATTATATTAAATATTAACCATTATGTTTTGAATTCTAAGAATTTTATCTTTTTCTTTAACTCTTTCCTTCCTTCCTAGCATGGAGCCTGTATGATATCTACATTTACCTTTTATTTCAGATTTTGATATCAGAAGTGAGAATGAGACGAATCCAAAGGTGATATCTGAAGATATAGAATTTGGAGACATATCAGGAAGGCCGATTGAGAGTGTTCACCAGAATCCTGAATGTGAAGAAGGCTTTGAAAGTGGGGACAAGTCAGAAGGACAGTGGGGAGATTTAACTGGAGATGAGTGGGTAAATTATCCTCTTCAACAAGTTACAGATCTCCTAGTCCACAAAGAAGTCCATGGAGATATAAGATTTCATATATGCTCTCAGTGTGGAAAGGCTTTCAATCAAATCTCAGACCTGAATCGACATCAGAGAACTCATACTGGAGAAAGACCCTATAAATGTTATGATTGTGGAAAGAGCTTCAGCCGAAGCTCCCATCTCATTCAGCATCAGAGAACACACACTGGGGAGAAACCCTATGATTGCAGTGAATGTGGGAAAAGCTTTGGCCGAAGTTCACATCTCATTCAGCATCAGACAATTCATACAGGAGAGAAACCCCACAAATGTAATGAATGTGGCAAAAGTTTCTGTCGGGTCTCACACCTTATTCAGCACCAGAGGACCCACAGTGGAGAGAAGCCTTATGAGTGTGAGGAGTGTGGGAAAAGCTTCAGTCGGAGCTCTCACCTGGCTCAACACCAGAGGACACATACTGGTGAGAAACCCTATGAATGTAATGAATGTGGGAGAAGCTTCAGTGAAAGATCAGATCTTATCAAGCACTACAGAGTCCACACGGGAGAAAGACCCTACAAATGTGATGAATGTGGAAAAAACTTTAGTCAGAATTCAGATCTCATTCGCCATCGCAGAGCCCATACAGGGGAGAAACCATATAGATGTAATGAATGTGGAGAAAATTTCAGCCGGATCTCGCACTTGGTTCAACATCAGAGAACCCACACTGGTGAAAAGCCTTATGAATGCAATGAGTGTGGTAAAAGCTTTAGCCGGAGTTCCCATCTTATTACGCATCAGAAAATTCACACTGGAGAGAAGCCCTATGAATGTAATGAATGTTGGAGAAGCTTTGGTGAGAGATCAGATCTTATTAAACACCAGAGAACACATACTGGAGAAAAGCCCTATGAATGTGTGGAATGTGGAAAAGGTTTTACCCAGAGCTCAAACCTTATCACACATCAGCGAGTTCATACTGGAGAGAAACCATATGAATGCACCGAATGTGACAAAAGTTTCAGTCGGAGTTCAGCTCTTATTAAACATAAGAGAGTTCATACAGACTGAGTCCCTTACTTGAGATTACATGGGATTGATTTTGGCAAAGAACAGAAAATTGGAAAGTAGTGAGCTCCCTTTGAGTCAAGCTCCTTTCATTATATTGAATTTTCTAGTTGTGAGTCATAGTTTAAATTTCTAAGAAGATGAAGTCATTTGGAGCTCTGATCTAAGGCTTTGGAATCTTGATTTCTTCTTCCATAGAAATGACCAATCATAATCCTTTTAAATTCAACGTTAATGAATTGCTCAGTTAAAAGTACAAGCCAAGTGACTAAAGATCTGCAGTCCCAGGAAGAAACACTAGCTACCGTGGTTATTGAGACCAGGGACTGCAATGACAGTGTTCCAGCAGCTCTTTGTCTCACTCCCCTGGCTTACACTTATGCCCCCCAAAAAGCATGGGATTTTAATAGGTGTTGAACTGCCTTAGAAGAAAGCATCAGGAACTCTTCCCTGAATAACCATGCCTATACAAGCCTTGTTAATGCAACATGCTCATCCTCTCCTATCAAGGGCCTTGTTCTTGAGTTGCTCGTATAGCCATACATACGGAGTTTTTCTTCTGCTTTCCCGAGAGCAGGACTCTGCACAATAGATGCAATCATTGCAGCATTTGTCTTTTCTGTTTTCATTTCTATTTATTCATTGTAATATTTTAACTTTTGTTAAAACACTTTTAAGGGAAAAAAAAGATCAAAAGGGAAAGTGAGCAATGGGGTTTGGGAAGGATGATCTCTTTCCTGCTCCCAGTAAGTGACTCTGCCAAAATTTGCTCTGTGTTATTATCATCATTAATCACAATTTACTAATTATCTTTTGGGATGACTTTAGGGTATAGTTATGGGGGCACCATCCCCAAGGAAGACAGGGCAGTGGAATCTAACCACAGCCACCGTAAGAGGTGAAAAAATGGACCCTTGAGGAAAAAGGAAGGAAGATGTCTGCCTTCTCCTGTGAAGTACTAGTGTTTTGTGCTTTATCTCCTCCACCCTTTCAGATTCCTGACTGTTGATTGATCTAAGAAGTAAAGACCCTGGATTCCCAGTGTCCTCAGTATAACTAATCCTTGAGAAGGGATGGTTTTCAGTACTTCTTACATAAGGCCTTATAGGCATACCATCAACCCCCTATGTGTGTATGGTTCTATAAGACAATTAAGACTGTCAGGATCACACAGTGTCAGCATGGTTTGAAACCAACATGCTTTCATGTGATGGATGACTGAATTTAACCCACAGGGGTGAGAAATTTTATGGATTTTTTTTTAAACACTGGTGCCCTAGGACTCACTCTCATGTAAGAGGCTAGCATATACTTGTTTATGTAGCTAGATTGTTGGGGGGATGACTACCTGAACAGATTGATACAGTACTGTAATTGAAAACAGAACCTGAAGCTGGACATATCGTTCTAGTAGAGAAGAACAGGTAAATCAAGGCAGGTCTTTTTTATCTGTTACTATCTTTTAAATGAAAAGCAAATACAGATGGATAGAAGAATTCTACAACAGGTGGTTTGAGTTCACCTTCTCTCAGGGTAAGATTTTAGAGCCATTCCTAAATCTCAGGCATGGCACTGGGGGAGAGGTAGGAACTGAGGAAAGGAGAGCTTTGGATTCTTTCTAGGAATCCCCCTAACTTTTTATATTCTGTATTGTGACCGTTGTACTGTTTTTAAAAATTCTTTCTCTTCTTTCTGTTGGAAGTATTCTGGGGACAAGTAAGCCCTTTAGAAATGAAATGCTCAACTGAATCATTGTGACCTTAAGCTTTATGGGCCTGGGGATTCTGTTGCTGTCTATGAAACTTAACCCCTAAACCAAACCACAAGGACTAACAGCCACATACATAACACATGTTCTTTTAGGTTTCCTAGCTTCATTAAGCATAAGTTCCTAAAAGGTCAGGAATGCCATTTTATGGATTGGTTTTGTGGTTTGGTTTGGTTTTGTTTTGTTTTTCAAGAAACACCTAGGTTGTTTGGGGTGCCACTCAAGTATTTTAATTACTCTGGGAGATCTCTGTTTCTGACACTAAAGCTAATACATTTTGTCCCATATCAGTGTTCCTGATAATTGTAATGAAAATCAAGAGTTCTACCCCACCCCAGATCATTTTGGGGGTGGTCAGAATCCCCACTTCTATATCTTTCCCTCCTCTTGCTGTTGCTGCTGGCTTTTTGCTGGAGGTGAGGGGCTCGAAAGGCTCCAGTCATTTCCCATAGTTTGTGCATGCCTGCTGGTGAGGTTTTGGTTTGGGGGGAAGGGGTAGGGCAAGGAATGAAGAGGACAGGCTACTCAAACTCTGTCCCCTACCACACCTCCCTCTGCCAGGTGCTGCTCCCACCATTGTCATCTGCTTTCTTGAGTCGAAGTTTTGCATTGAAATTCTTCTGTGGTGACTTCTGCATGCCCTGTGCCCCCTAAGCTCCTGACTGCCTCTGCCCACACTCTGAACACTTTGTGCCTGTTTTCTCTAGTTGTGGAGAATAAGTGAGCCAGTAAGTAGGGCAGTTTTTGCTTTTAAGGTATTGGTAAAAAGTTATCCTAGTGTTTATCTACATTTGTATTATTCTAACAATACTCTATAATGGAAATTATACTTTTTAAATGCGGAAGATGTTGAAAATCATTTTAGTAATTCAGCCCTGGTTAGTATTATCTGCTTCAAATACATTAAAACTCAGCATGAACACATTTAGATGCTAGGAACTTCAAAGATTAGAGATGGAAGAACCTTAGAGGCTGTGGTCCAAACCCTATATTCTGCATAAGAGGAAACGACTAAGAAGGTGAAATCATTTGTTCAAATTCACACAGCCAGTAAGTAGCCAAGTCCAGGATTTGGCTTAAGGACCTTTGATTTCCTGATCTGCTGCTCTTAATAATACACTAAGTGGTTGGCTGTTCTACAAAGGTGCAATAGGGACACCAATTTTGTGGAGATTTCCAGAGAATACTATCTTTGGATGAATTAATTTTTAAACTTTGAAAATTCTATTGCCTTTTCTCAGGCAGCTGCAAAACCTGATAAGATTCTGTGAAGGCTGTGCTGGTGGCAAAATCAACTGGAAGAATTGGGTATAGGTGATTCACCATTTTTTTTGGGGGGGGGATCAAATTTGCAAAAGAAAGGTTGCTGCTTCAGGAAGATGCCTTGGAATACCACCTTCCAGCACTAAAACCAAGAATGTATACAACTAGGACCCTTGAGCACTAAGACTGAGATAGTTCATGCAAGTGGGAAGGGCACTGCACACCCAGAGATATGCAGGCATAAGGTAATGCCCATCCCCAGCTGTGCAGCACCAGAGGCTTGACATTTTCAAAGTATTTTTAAAAATTAAAATTGTATATGAAACTTCTCTGTTCTCTTGCTTTTTTTTTTCCCTTCTTTTTGATAGGGGTGGGAAACAAAAGATAATGTTCAACTCTCAGATTGACAGTGTGATTTGGTTCTTTCAAAAAAGGCTTAAGGAGCACAGAATCTATCAACACAGGGGCCTCATCTAATCCAACCTTCTCATTTTGTCCATGCAGCAAATGAGACCTATGGAAATGATGTGTCTAGGTTTAAATGTGATTCAAACCCAGTTCTTCCCTCCCTTCCCCCTCCCCCATCTCCAAATACTGATCCAGAGAATTTGTAGGCATAGACCTTCAAGTCAAGGGGAAATCAAGTTTTATTATGCCACAAAAGAGCGGGGCTAAATCCATAATAGTCTTTAATAAAGAAAAGGTATTTTAGCAATTAACATAGGAAAAGACAAATTCCCTAGAGGAACTCACAATTAAGCTAGAGGAATATCCTATTAAATCATGCCAAGTGAGGGATTATGGGTAACCCCAAAAGGAATTAGGGGTTAGCTATTATCAGGAGTATTAACCCCTAAATGAAGTTAGCTTTGGCCAGAGGAAAAGCCCTAAGGTGGAGTATGCCATTGACTATCCATCTAGCCCTAGAAAGGAATTAACAACCAAGTAAGGTACAGTCAAGTCCTTTTATAAGAGAAATATAACCTGGGGGAGGAGGGGTGTTGAATTGACTTTCTGATTGTAGTAAAGGTAGAAGTTTCCAGTGACCTCCACCTGGGCTGGGACTAACCAAAAGGCCCATTTAAGACGGAGGAGTCCCTATCTGAACACCTCCCAACTTGCCTCAGGGAGTAGCCAGTAATTCAGGCTCTCTATGTCATTGCCTGTCTAGCTACCCAGGACCCCATCAATTTCACCAAAACAAATAAGAAAATACAATGATTTCTAAGTAGTAACCCCATTTTACACATGGGGAAAGAGGCTGTGGTTTGCCAACATTCTACACTACTGATCACAAAACACATCAGATGAAGGCATTTGATTTCTTGGACTCGTGCTCTTCATTGCTGGACCTACTCCTTTCTCCAGAATGAAAGCTTTGATTTTAGTGGGGTGAAAGTGGAAAGAGCCTGGGAGAGGGGGAAATAGCTAATTAAAAGTCTGCAGTCGAAAGTCTATTTAATGTGTTAATTTTTGGTTGGTTGTAAATGTTAGGAGCATTCAGTCTAATCCATTGGGCCATTAGAAACCCATTTACTGTTGGAGGAGTGGTAATTGGCTAATGATACCCTAGGCAGGAAAGGGGGAGTGTGGCTCTCAAAGGTTTTTCTTAAGCCTAGGGAGAAAGTGAACTATTCTTATATGCCTAAAACATGTGGAGGAATGTTCAGTTAACCTCTGCCTCTGCATATATCACTCAGCAGGATTAGTCCTTCCCATTCTCGATGTTTTGGCTTTTAAAGAAAGGTTGTAGGGTCAGCCCTGAGGAAGAAAACCAATAGAAATGATCTTGCTCAAAAGTGCAGGGCTGGAAGAAACCTCAGGCTTCATTAAGTCAAAGGCCTTCAATTTGTAAATGAGGAGATGAGGAGGGAAAGTAATTTGGCCAGTCACACAGTTAGGAAATGACAGAGCCAGAGGCTGAACCTGAATCTGACTCAAGTTCCATAATGAATACCTTCTAAGCCAGCAGTTTCTCTTTGGTTAATTTTTTTTTGGGGGGGGGGAATATTAGGAGTGGGGGCCTGATTCAGATCTGGGGCTTTATCAAAGTAGGGAACCTCCCAGTAAGGGAACTTCCTCTCTCAATGCAGATCAGTAACTTTTCTATAATTAATAGTCTTGTAGAGTTGCCCTGGTCACTGCCTTGTCCAGCTTCAGTCAGGAAATACTTCTACAAGCCAGGCATTGTACTAAGAGCTAAGGCTACTCAAGCTAGACTCTGTCAGTGACATGAACTTTCCTAATTTTAGCATGACATCGCCTATATCAGGCTGCTTTATATGACTAAGGCATGTATGAAAGCTTTAAGGTTTGTGAAGAATCTGAAGCTGAAAGATCATATAGCTCAGGTATTCTAAGCCATAGCCCAGTGTTCTATTCCCCATTATATGCTACTTATCTAGTATCCCCCAGGAAACATCTCTCTATCATTTTTTTCAAAGGTACCACAAGAAATAAGAATTCAAAGGGACCACTGGAGACTCTCCAGGCTACCCAACTAAGGTATGGTAAGCATTTCAAAATTATTCAAATGAAGAACTTCACCCACGTATATGCAGAAAGTTTTAGCTGGATTGCCTTTTTAATAGCATTACCTCACCAAACAAAGAACAACAACAAAATAAAAAGAAACCATTGAAAATGTGTTTATTGCTGTAAAAAATGACATTTATGCTTCTATTTATAGACATTTACTTCTCTGAAATGAACTGGGTACAGTGTTAGGTGTTGAGGGTGGAGTAGGAGGAAGGAGGGAGGTGACAGAAGCATAAGGTGGACCCACCGAATCCCTTATCTTCTAGGAGTTTACTCATAACCAGAAATAGGTGTGGATAGGACTCCCTCCCCCATTTCCTGAAAGTCTTCTGATTCCAAGATTTGACTAGTGCTCTTTTCCCCAGTAGGATGGATTTCTGCAATATTTGGCTTTTGTTACATACTTACTGAAAATAAGATTTTAGGAATCCACTCTGTTGGGTTACAGTAGGGATTAAAAAAAAAATAATAATAATACAGCAGAAAACTTGTGGGTAACATTTTCCAATCACCAAGAAGATGACCTCTGAGAATCAATAATAATTCATGTTTCGATAACAGATTAAGTTCTATAAATCTTTTTTTCCTCATAAAGCGCCTGCTGTTTTTCTCCCAGAGGTACCACACCAAGAGTGGTTTTTTTAGACCTCTCTGGCTATTCCCTCATCATGGCTTTGCCATTTGATCGGCTGTTACTTCCCTCTGCTAACTGTGATGGCCTCTTCTTTGTCTTCATCTCTTTGGCCAAAGCAGCTTCTGACACCCCTAACTCCCCAGAGCTCTCCCTTAGTTGCCACAACTCCATTCTCCCCTACTTGTCTAATGGCTCCTTTGATGGACTGTTGTCCACCCCCCACCTCCATCTCCTCAGTGTGGGAGAGCCTCCAGGTTAGCCCTGGGCCCTTTCCACTTTAGTCACCTGGTCCTTTGAGAACTTTTCTACCTACATAGACTCAAGGATTACCTCTACAGAAATTATTCCTAAATCTATAGATCAACAATTCTGATGGACATGGCTCTCTTCAACAATGAAATGTTTCAAACCACCTCCAATTGTTCACTGAAGAAAGCCATATACACCCAGAGAGAGGGATGCGAAATGTGGACCACAACATAACATTCTCATACTCCTTGATTGATGTTTGCTTACATTGTGTTTCCTTTATCTGATATATCGTGTGTGTAGATAAGATTTTTCTTGCACAACAATGATAAGTTTGGAAATATGTATACATATATTCGATTTGCCAATATTTTAACATAATTAACATGTAGTGGATATCCTGCCATCTAGGGGAGGGGTGGGGAGTTGGGGGGAAAAATTTGTAACGGAAAGCTATGTAAGGGTTATTGTTGAAGAATTACCCACACATGTTATGCAAATAAAATAAAATTTAAAAATCTATAGATCAAGTCCTACTCTTTCTCCTAAATTCCCGTCTCACACCTTTATGAATGTCTCACCATCCATATGAATGTATTTTTTGAAATACAAGCAAAGATAGTTCATAACTTTCACCTTTGCAAAACCTTGTGTTCCAAAATTTTCTACCTCTCTTCCTCATTCCCCCCTTTCCCAAACAGCAAGCAATCCAATATAAGTCGAATATGTGCAAATTTCCATATTCTTCATGCTGCCCAAAAAAATCAGATCAAAAGGGAAAAAAACACAAGAAAAAAAAATCCAAGTAAACAAACAAGAGAAAATGGTGAAAATACTATGCTTTGATCCACATTCAGTCTCTACAATTCTCTCTGGATATGGATGGTACTTTCCATCACAAGTCTGTTGGAATTTCCTTGAATCACCTCGTAGTTTAAAAGCGACTGTTCTAAACTGTGTCAGGTCTCAATCTCAGACTCTGGAGGGATAGCTGACCTTCTTAAATAAAGGCCTTAAATTCACATTTATCCCAGGCTTCAGCAAACCAAAGGTAATGTGGTAGTTAGGTTGCTTCCTGAGAGATTGGGAGGTGAGTGCTTGTGCCATGTATAAGCTAGCTTTTGGGATGGCAGGTATCACAGTGGATAGACCACTGAGTTGGTATGACCTGACCTTCTACAAGTCACTTCACCCTTTTGCCTCAGTTTCCTCATCTGTAAAATGAACTGGAGAAGGAATCTTTGTCAAGAAAATTCCAAAGGTCACAGAAAGTCAGAAAAGACTTAATAACAATAAACTTAATGTCTTCCAACATCTTTTGAGACTCTGGGAACTTGAAATTCAGCTCAGTCTCCCTGAAGTGAATCATCCTCACTGTGACCTCCAATTCCCCACAATGCACAATTCTTTCCCAGGCTCTCTCCTTTATATTATAGCTATTTCTCTGAGCCTCAGCCTAGATCTGTGACATCATCCACTGCTTTTGTTCTTCCACACATGCTGCTGAACTAAGCTGGAGACCCCAAGCTGTCTCACATAAAGAAGCGACTCTTCTTTACCAAAGCAAACCCATCTACATCTACAAGGAATCCTATTCTATTTCAGCAGATTGTCTCCTCTGTCATAACCATGCACTCTCTCAGGTTAAAACCATCAAACTGCAGCAGAAATGTCAAATATAAAGTCAATAAAACAACTTAAATTGTAATTGGGAAACATTTAACAAAATCAATAAAAATACAATCAAACATAAATAATGTTCATATGTGATTATCTGAGTCAATATGTGGTCCCCAGGGATCTTTATGTATGGTTTAATAAAAACTGGATTTCCATGGCTGCATGATGAATTAGGAAACCACAAATTAATGTTACCTATGTTGTATGGTATTTTTATTTATTTGTTTCATTTTTTAAAATGTACTTGTTTAAAATTTAAATGCAAAATAAGAAAAACAAAATAGAAAAACAATGATTAAAAAAAAGAAAACATTGCCATGTGCCCTGCAGAACATAAGGAGGATTCAAAATATGTAACAATAAGTTTCCATTTCAAGAGAGCATATGTAATAATAGAAGACATTGTATTCATAACTGCCCATCTTTGCTGCTTTCTTGTAGATTGTCTTTTGTTTTCTGCTGTGCATTTTTTATTCTTCTCCCCTCTCCCTCAACAGGCTATAGTTAAACATGGATATATTTATGTATATAGTCACACACATTTATATACCTATCTACATACGTATTTATGCATACATATACACATACATGCACATAGATCTAAAACAATATTAATATGGCTGACATATAATGTAAATTTCTCTCTTGATTGAATCTTTTTAAAGTTTGACTTTGTCTGTAATCAGTGATTACAACCTATTTTTTTTCCTAATAAATTCTATTTGATCATTGTTATGTTTGTGTATATCTCATTTCCTATCCCTGCTAGCTCTTCTATTTTACTTCCACAATTGGTTTTGCTATTGACTTCCCTACTTAACTCTTCTACTACACTTCCTCTTAGGATCCCTCCCTTATCTTCTCTCCCCACCCTTTCCCTCTCTTTTTATCCCATTATCATTAATCTCCACACCTATCCCACTTCCATTAATCTACACACCTTTCTAAACTCTACCATATCCTATCCCAACTTTTTCCTCCCCCTTTATCCCTTGCTCACTAATCTATGTACTTTTTCTTACTCCCAGTAATCAAAACAGCTTTCTATACTGCTCCTTATCCTATTACTTCCCCCTCATTTCTTTGTAGATTTTGGAGGTTGTTAATCCCTTTTGGATATATATGTACTGTTCTCTCTTTAATCCACTCCTCAAATGAATAGGATTTCAGAACTATCAGCTTTCCTCCCCCACCTAACTCCTCTGTACCTTTGCTTTCCCAGTTCATTCACACAACATAATTACTGTTTTTATATTTTCCTACACAGTTTTATTTTTTATAGTGACTTCATACTCAGCTCTCCCGAAGTCTTTCTTTTGGATTACCCAATTATTAATGACAGTTTTAGACATGTGGTTTACATTTCCATGTGTAAAACATAAATGGTTTGTCCTAATTGAGTTCCTTGAAATTAGTTTTTGATATTGGCTCTTATATGTTAAATTTTCTGTTGAATTCAGATTTGAGACAAAATCCAGAAAATCTGATAGTTCTTTGAATGTCCATTTTTTTTTTTTTTTTTTTTTTTTTTTT